>RXID01014237.1:1574014-2023760 GCA_005019695.1 Trichopus zeylanicus subsp. travancoricus
CGAGCTTGGCGAGCTTCCCCCCGGCCGCCTGCCTGCCCGGAGCTCCCGCCCCCCCAACCCGCGCGAGCTCGGCGAGCTCCCGCCCGCCCGCTCGCGCTCGAGCCCGGCGAGCTCCCACCCGCCCGCTCGCGCTTGAGCCCGCCCGGGCACGAGCTCGGCGAGCTCCCGCCCATGCGCGCGATCTCGGCGAGCTCACGCCCCCGCACGCGAGCCCGGCGAGCTCTCGGCCCCCCGCTCTCTAGCCCGACGAGCTCCCGCCCCCGCGTGCGATCCCGCCGAGCTCCCGCCCGCCCGCGCGAGCCCGGCGAGCTCCCGCTCCCGCGCGCTCCCGCTGCGTTCGTTGGCGAAGATGAACAGTAATAAACAGTAATGAACAGTAAACCCTAACCGAAACGATATTAACCGTTTCGGTACGGGTTCGGCCGAAACCAAAACGTTTCGGTTGAAACGTTTTGGTTTCGACCGAAACGCCGAACCATGATTTAGACATTTAAAGGGGTTAGGGAGGGATCATTGATCCCTCCCCCACTGTGGTGGCAAATAAACTACCACTGATTTATTTTATTATTTTTTAGTACTTTGAGTAAGATTCTAAATATGAAATTCATAAAATTGTATTATCTTTCTTGCATTATATGCAAAAATGAGTTATAGATTGTCAAGGAAAGTATATTTTATATTTGGTAAACAGGAGTCTCACAACTCTCTCAAAGATACTATGGGCTTTGTATGCCTAGCATACAAATCTCAAAATACGTGCAAGTATTGTGAAGGCATGAATAACATGATCAAGACCAATGCGTCTCATTCCACATAATTAAAAATTTTGGAGAGACATAAAAAATAGCGACTATGGTGGAACTTCTTTTTGCTAAGTGTGATTTTGCATTTAACCTAATTTTATGAGATAAAATTTTCACAAATTTTGGGTGTATCTTAACTATTTAATGTTTTAGCTTTACTATTTTGCAAAGTCATAACCATTGATGAACATAAGTACAAATCATTTTTGGTCGAGTAGAGACTTCATACATGTTTTATTTTTGAATACAGAATCCTATAGATGACGATGTCTTAGAAATAGGGTAGGAATCGAATGTGCAACTACTCGGTTTTCATAACTTTCACCTTAAAAGGGGATGAGATTCGACTCGATTCCCCTTAAAGAGACTAAAGAATTGCATCCAACTTGAATTGATCATTGAGCTAAAGAAATAGTTCATTGAACATCTCTACAAGTCTCATCTCAGTTTAGAGCACACCTAGACTTAGAACATATTATCCAAGTGAGTCACTCACTGTGAGAAGGTTTGACGTTTGTTACTGGGAATGACCATATCCTCTTTCCTAGAGTAGACATTTGTAAATCTAGAGTTTGGGGACACTGAAATAGACTGACAATTATTCTAGCATGCATGTTCTTGATCTTTCGGAGGCTATGATTAGTGAAAAGTGGGAAATTGATAAGTTAACTTAGTTTATTGTAGAGAGGCGATAAACCATTATCGAAACATCCTCTATTCCCACCTAATAATTACCTTGCGAACTCCACACACATCAACTTCGTAAAATAGACCGCTTTCACCAAATGAACTAAGTGAGGAATACATAGCAGTACTTTTCATGAAATAGCTTGCGCAAAAGTTCCCTCACATCATTGCCTTGACAGTGATTGATATCCAGCTCCTTGCAATGACGTTACCTATGGGCTTCAAGTCACTGAAATTTAATATTTATAAAGGGACAAGAGATACTAACCATCACATAATCAACTTTCTATTTGATGTGCAAACATACAAGAGCAATGACTCGATGTTGATCCACTTATTTCAAAAGTTTCTAAGCCTAGCCTCATTTAATTGGAAGATCAATCTTCCACATGAGAAGCTATGAACTTTGGAGGCTATCTTCATTGCTTTTTGACAACAATACACCTGCCAGATAGCAAATACACTAGATATTATTAAGTTGACAATTGAGAAAATGTAAATTGGGAAAAACTTTAACAATTATGACAATCGATAGAGAGAGAAGGCCATGCAATCGCAAATTCTATTAATAGAGAAGCAACAAATTAACTAAATTATTGAAAATACTCTTTTGTATTGTAAATATGGTCTACTATCTTCTAGCATCTACTCTTTTGAAATTTTATACCAAAAAGTTCAAATATAAGAGAAATTTATGGTGGAATATGGAGTCAAGTAAGACAAAAGATTCTTGAACGAGAAGGGGTAAACCTACCTCCTCCTCCATAGCCTCAAAACCATCACCCCTTACAAGAAACCATTTTCAATACCTTTGTAGCATTTTTTGCAAAACAACCACATTCACCTCCCATATCCTAAGCCTATCCCTCTAGATGCCAACTTCTTACTCTTCTAGCCTTACCACAAAACTATGGAGCACACTCTTAAAGCAATGTTTTGCTCTAAAAAGTGTAATACATGATCTAAATTATCAGAATGCCATAAATTGGGATAGGGTCCACATTTGTGTAAATGGGGATAGGGTGGGTAACGTAAAAGAAGCAAATGACCCTCTTCTTACTCTCCCTAACAACATTAAATCTCATAGAAGCCATCCCTAAACCAACTGAACAATAATGAGGTAGGAACTTAGATTGGGTAGTTAAAGATTTTTAAGAAGGATTTCCTCTTTATAAGGACCCTCCAACTAAGCTTAAAATATTTAAGCAAGGTCCTAAAATCAATGGAAAGATAGTAATATTCTATACATTTAATAATACATATGATGGGTATTATTCAAAATACAAGGATTATGATCCTATAAAATATGTCAACAAAGATTTCATGTTTTATCAAAGTTACATAAATGGAGAAAAAGATGTGAAAAATCATCTTGAACCTATTGGGAATAAGGAAAAACAACTAATAAGATAATTCCTCAAGATACCCAAGAGTTAGAAATCATAGAGGAAGTAATCAAAATTGGTAAAAGGTATAACATGCACTACCAGAAAAAGGACTTTTTACTAGCATTTAGTTTTTGGTAGCTTAGAAAATGCCGACCATTGTTGGCATTTGTCTGGCATTCACATTAAAGGCTGGCAATCACTAGTGTTTTGTACCAAAACATCGATGATTGCTGACATTTTTATACAAATATCGATAATAAGCTAGCATTTAAAGAACAATGCCAGCTATTGCCAATGTTTTAACTAAAAATGCCATCAATTGCCAACATTTTAGCCTAAAATACTGGCAATTACTAGCATAAAATGTCGGCACTAGCTAGCATATCCTTCAATTCACCAATAACCCTAGCGGCTGCAAATGACCCCAAACCCTACTTATACTTGCGCTTGTGCCCATCCCCTGCTGTGCTCGTCCCTGACCTGCGTCCATTCCCTACCAATCGTGGTCCCCCGCATCGGCCTATGATTGCCTAGGTCCACTTGCTCTTGCTCACACTGGTCTGTGAGCACCATTCCTAAGCTTAATTCCCATTTCATAGTCATAAATTTATCTAAAAAATCTTCCTAGATAAACTGGGCTATTAACTTAAGTGGGGTTTGGGTAAAATTTAAGAGTTTTCATTAGCATTGTATGGACACAAACAAGAGTTTCAGATTTTTGACATTTTTACAAGATTCTTATAAGTTGAGAAACACACGAGTGCTGATAAAATTTCAAGTTTTTTCTATATTAACTAATTCCTTCTTTACTCTCTTTCAGCTTTTTTGGTTTGTGAGTTGCGAACTTGATCATTATGAATAGTATGATTGTTCATAAACTATTGACTTCAGAGAATCTAGAGTGTTGAGTTCGTATTCGACTTGAGCATGTATGTTTAATTCTCCTTAAGAGTACTTAGTTGTGGGTAGCTTTAGCTGATCCTAAATACTTATGAAATAATGTGTTTTTCTAGAAAAGAAAAGTATTGTAGGAGCAAGACTTCATGTTTACAAGCATATCTTTTGAAATATAGTGCTAGATTGCTAGAATAAATTGCAACTGATACATCAAATCTAGTGCCAAATGAAGTAAAAAGATGGTTGCCATTGATATGAATAATCCAAATCTAAGTGTACCATTCAACAAGTACACAAAGACATGGCCATGCACAACTTTTGAAGTGCTAGACAATATAAGACTTGGCAAACAACCAAAACTAGGGTACCATTTGCTTAAGAAAAAGCAAGTAACCTACTATTCCAAGTATTAGCTTTTGTAGAGAATCATCATATTGTATTCCAACATTTTCACCATGCATAATGAATTCAATTAGGCCTTTTTTATTCCAAGTGTCTAAGAACTAAATTAAAATTATAGGCTTCCCACATGGAATGTCTTAAGTGGAGCAAGAATGGATGAGGTTTAGTTTAGCCAAGTCATTGGCAAATTAAAACACAGGGCTGAAACTCAAATCATTGCTAAATTTATTAGGAAAAAATTTCATTTATACCCCTAAAAACTTTCACTTTCACTAATAATCTCTCCATCTAGTTAATTTTTGATAATTCATTATCCTATAGTTGTGTATATTCTCAATCATTTCATATCTATATATTCTCAATCAAAAGTTCATATGGACAACATTAAATTAAATTGATATATGAACATAGATGAAATTAAAATTTTGAAGGGTACGTGTGAAGTTTTTAACTAGTTTCAAGTGTAGTTTTAACTTCTATTTGTTTGGATTGGGATTTGATTTCTATTTATCAATAATATGTAATTCATGGATAGGATCCTGCCCTATAGTAGCATGATGGATAAAAGTTGGATCATGATAAAGAATTGGTTAGACCGAAGATATATCGTAGTAGTTTGTGTATTTCTTGAATATACCTACAGGAACAAAAGGACTAATTAGGTGATAAGATATCCATATATTGATTGTATAAAAATGTATAATTGGACATGAAAAGAGGTTTATGAACATGTAATAGTAACGGGATGGAGCATCATATACTAATTAAACTTTTCATGCAGAGGAGCTATGGTATCAACACATAATGCAATATAGCAAGTTGCAGAGTTCGTTGAAGTGCATGATGAAGATGGGGATGCCATTGAATGTTTGTTGCATAATGAATTTGGTATTACAAGTGGCAAAATACCGACAAAAGTTCCTATGAAAGATGATATAAAGTTCTTTAAATTATTCAATGAAACTAATAAAGAATTGTACTTTGGATGCAAGAATTTTACTTTCTTATCTTTCATCATACCATTGTTGACTGTGAAACCTAAGTGTTAATCGAGTAACAAATCTTTCAGAATTCTATTAAAGACTTTGAAGGATACATTTTACAAGATTACTTCATTGTCATGTTCTTATTGTGATGCTTGGAACATTATAAAAGACCAAGGTCTTGGGTATAGAAAGATTCATGCTTGTCCCAATTATTATATATTTTATAGGAATGAGAGTGAGTCAGATATATATTACAAGTATTGTAAATCACCATAATACAAACAATGGGAAAGTGATGTTGATGCTAATAGTAAGAAAGTGCAAAATATACCAATGAAGGTAGTTAGGTACTTTCCCTTAAAATTGAGATTGCAATGACTTTTTATGTCAGAAAAAATATCTCCATACATGAGATGGCATGTTGAGGACCGTTTAGTAGATGGATCACTTTGACATTCAATGGATAACATAGTTTGGAAGGATATTGATAATAAGTATCCTGACTTTATAATGGATTGTTGCAATATATTGTTGACTTAATTGTGTCTCGAATCTGAATTTTTCGGAGAGTTTTAATTATATTAAGAAGTTATTTAGTGGGCCTAATCTTTATCTAGATTTATCTTCTACAAGAAGACTTAAATTAGTAAAAGTCTTATTTGAGCCAGTCTTCTACTTTGATTCAAACACAGTTAGGCCACATCTATAAATACACCATTGATGTAAGAGTTTCAATAGAGTGTGAGAGAGAGAGATATAGATTAATACTCTCAAGAAGTCTTGTGATGGTTAGGCTACTTAGTCTTTTGTGAGAGTTGGTAATATTAGAGTTTCATCTTCATCGTTGTAATCTTCTCTTTCTCTTCTCATCAATACAATATTCTCTGGATCATCTTCGCCACATATATCTCTTGTGTGTTATTTTTTTTTCTTTTTCTGTTCTTCTTCTGTATTGTGAATTGTGGTGGACATCGATATTTTACGCTACAAGTGGTATCAGAGTTTGGTTCAACATGTCTACTACAAAATTTGATATAGAGAAATTCAATGGAAAGCAAGAATTTCCTATTTGGCAAGCAAGAGTTTGTGGAATTCTTACTCAACAAGGGTTGAGAAATACATTGGAGGATGTCAAGTCTAAAGATATCACTGAAAGTGTCTGAAAAAATCAAAAGGCTAGTGCACATAGCACAATCATCCTCAGTCTCACCGATGAGGTACTCTATCCATTTCTCGATGAAACATCACCTTCAGAGTTATGAAAAAAGCTGGAGAAATAATATATGAGTAAGTCTATCTAAAATCGAGTTTACTTAAAGTAGAAGCTTTTCAACTTTCGAATGAGAGAAGGTACAAATATAGTTAATCATCTTAATGCCTTCAATAAACGTGTCTCTCAATTGTTAAGCACTGATATTAAAATTGAAGATGAAGATAAGACAATTATTTTATTATCGTCTTTACCTCCTTCTCTTGAGAATCTTAAAACTACTCTCATGTATGAGAAGGATTTGAAATTTGACGATATTTCTGTTGCCCTTCTATCTAATAAATATTTGAAAAAGATTGGAGGGAGATATGTCACACTCAGAAGCATTAATTGTCAGAGATCGTACCGAAGAAAGATCAAGGACAGGTCATTTTAGATCCAAATCCAAAGAAATAAACTGCAAGTATTGTAAAAAGATGGGATATAAAATTAAAGAGTGTTGGAAGCTCAAAGCAAAGAAAGAAAGAGAATCTCAATCTAAAGAGAAAGACAAAGAACAAGTATCAGTTGGTGAAGGGAGTTCTGATGATGGTTTTGGTAATGTTCTCTCTATTAGTTCTAATTTTGATCGTTACCATGATATTTGGATTCTTGATTCTGGTTGTTCTTACCACATGTGTCCTAATAAGGATTGGTTTGAAAACTACAAGTCTTATGATGATCGTTTAGTTTTGATGGGTAATAACAATCCATGCAAAATTGTTAGAATTGGAATAATCAAAATTAAGATGTTTGATAATATTATTAGAACTCTTACTGATATTAGACATGTTCCTGATTTGAAAAAGAATTTGATCTCTTTGGGTGCTTTGGATTCTGCTGGTTATAAGTATTCAGTTGAAGGTGGAGTTCTTAAGGTTGCTAAAGGCTCATTGATAGTGATGAAGGGCCTAAAGTATGGAAATTTGTATGAGTTAGTAGGAAAAATCGTTGCAGATGGAGCAACAATTTCTCAGTGAATCTCCACCTATACCGCAGCCACGGTAGTCTAGAATGTCAACAAATCTCTATCACTATTGCACCCACATGTGACCTCATTCATCACTATGGCATCATGCCAAAGAAGAATCTATGATGAGAAGTTCTTAGATTGACAAAGAGGAGGAGAGCAAGAATAAGAACAAGAATAAGAACAAAACGATTGAAAAGAAAATGTCTTTAAAAAATAGTTTAGGACTTGTTTGCGGTCTCACCCAACAACCAATTTAATTTAGGTCCAGCCTCTAGTCTTGCCTAAAAGTCAAATAGTTTATGACCAGCCTATAGTCTCACCTAAAATTTGAATGATTTATGGCTAGTTAATGATCTCATTTGATAACCAATCTGAATTAGGTTTAGCCTGTAGTCTCGCTCGAAAGTCAAATGGTTTAGGGCTAGTTTACCATCTTGCCTGATAACTAATTTGACTTAGGACCAACCTGCGGTTTTGCCTAAAAGTTAAATGGTTTAGGGCTAATTTGTGGTATCACCCAACAATCAATTTGACTTAGGGATAGCTTACAATCTCACTTAAAAGTCAAATAATTTAGGACCAGCTTATGATCTCGCTTGATAATCATTCCAACTTAGAGCCAGCCTATGGTCTTACTCAAAATTCAAATGATTTGGGGTTAGCCTGCGGTCTCCCCTGATGACTAATTTGATTTAGGACTATCCTATAGCATTGCTCGAAAGATAAATAGTTCAAGACTAGCTTGCAATCTTATCGAACAACTAATCCGACATAGGACAAGCCTACAATCTTGCCCAAATGTCAAAAGATTTACGGCTAATCTGCGATCTCACCCAAAAATCAATCTAACTTAGGGTTAACATGTAGTCTCATTCAAAAGTCAAACTATTTAGGACTATCCTGTGGTCTCATCTAATGACTAATCTGACTTAGGGCTATCTTGTGATCTTGCCTGAAAGTCAAATGATTTAATGTTAGCCTACAAACTTACCCGACAATCAATTTGACTTAGGACCAGCTTGCTATCTCGTCTAAAAGTTGAATGATTTAGAATCAGCCTATGATCTTACTCTACAACTAATCGACTTATGGCTAGCTTGTGAGCTCACTACAATGTAATTATGACAGTCTGAGGGTCCTTGAACCAAATCGACTAACACAAATCAATTAAATTAAAGTGCTTCAAATTGATTTTCAAATCATACTTGAGCCAAAATCGAGTTTTGAACTTTGAATTGAACCAAATCAGACTTGACCTAAACCAAATTCTCAACATAAAATCGAATCAAATTGAACATAATCCAAATAAAGTTTCAAAATCAAATTAAATCAAATCAGACCTAAGTCTAGGCCAAATTTTGGATATTGAACTAAATCAAACTTAAACTGAAATTAAGTCTAAATTTCAAATTAGGTCAAATTGAACCCAAGATTAGAGCATCTCATCATCTTTCAAAAAGGAGTTAGCGAATCATAATTCAATCAAGTTTTGAACACTGGATCGAAATTAAGTTTTAAATATCAAACTAAACTCGAACTCATTCTAGATTAGCTCAAATGGAATTGGTAGGGTCAAACTGAGTCTTACTAGGTGTACTAAGCCTTTGGCAACACTCCAAAGCTATGAACAATGGTTGATGTTGCTATCTTGACTTGAATTAGAGCTAGCTCAAATGGAAACAGAATAGGTCAAATTGAGTTCCACTAGGTGTGTGATAAGAGCATCTAGTAGCACACCAAGGTTTCACTCAATTCCACAAGTAGTGGGTAATACCACTTTAAAATCAAAGAAGTTAATCGCCAATACATTCAAAGCTGTTAGCCACACTTTAAAGCTATACCTAACCCCATAAGCAGTTGGTGATACCATCAAATCAAAGAAGTTAATTACTAATATGCTCAAAATTATTGGTAGCATTTCAAAGCCACATCCAATCCCATAAGCAATTGGTGATGCTACCTAATAAAAGAAGTTAAATACTAACATGCTCAAAGCTATTAGCCACACTTCAATGTTAGTCAACCCCAAAAGTAGTTGATGATACACCCTTCAAGCTGTCAACCCCTAGAATTAGTTGATGATGCACCCCTAAAGCTAGTTAACACCTCAAACTAGTCAACCTCAAAAGTAGTTGATAATACACCCCTCAAGCTAGTCAATCCCAGAAGTAGTTGATGATGCAACTCTCAAGCTAGCTAACCCCAAAAATAGTTAATGACGCATCCCTGAAGTTAGTCAACCCCAGAAGTAATTGATGATGCACCCTTCGAAGTAATCAATCTTAGAATTAGTTGATAATACACCCTCCAAGCTAGTCAACCTTAGAAGCAATTGATGATGTACACTTTAAGATAGTTAACCCAAAAGTAGTTGATGATGCGCCTCTCAAGCTAGTCAATCCCAAAAGTAGTTGATGATACATCCTTCAAGCTAGTAACCCCAGAGGTAATTGATGGCGCATCCCTCAAGCTAGTCAACCTCAAAAATAGTTGATAATATGTCTTTCAAGCTAGTCAACCCTAGAAGTCATTGATGATGTACTTTTTGAGCTAGTTAACCCCAGAAGCCATTGATGACATACCTCTCAAGCTAGTCAACCTCAAAAGTTGTTGATGATGCACCCTTTAACCTAAGACAACATATGCTCAAAGGCTATTAGTGATGCTCCAAATCTGATCAACAACATGCCTAAAAGGTCCTCGATTATTAGATTAGAAATGATTAGAATAAAGTTAAGGCTGCTAATCATTCTCTTGGATTAGACATCAAAAGAAGTCAACTAATAATAAGTAAAAATCTATTAGACTTTAAATCCTAAAAGGGCTAATTGACATAAGTTGAGGCAGTCAACCTTACCCATCAAAACATTATCAATATTCACCAAAGACAAAGTCAAGACCCATGTGAGTCTAATATCACATGGTTCAGCACATAGGGGAGGAGTAGCAGCACATATCAAAGCCCCCTTTCTCACTCCTTATGTTTTATTTACTTTCATCATTCTCATATTTCCCATAATTCCATATTGAGACTTATTATAAAGTGAGGGTATGCACTTATTTAAGTCATGTACTGTCTCTCTTAAATCAATCAAATAATGCTTTCTTCTTTTCTTTGTGTCGCTATTTTATTAGCTAGGTTTGTTTCTTTAGGCAATTCCTAATAATTATCAGGGTGATTGACAACCAGAGCTTGCACCTATTGAAAGTCAATATTCTTACAATATCTGATAGAATACTTCAAATTAAAATATACTATGATTTGTGCATTGAGGTCACTCCTTGAGGTCTCTGTTACTGCTGAGTTGTTGAAATTGATCCCATAAATTCTGGCACATCCTGTGGGACTTGACTTTTTCTCTAAGTGTAGAAATCTAGTTAATATGATAGAGATATTGATAAAGTAGAATTATAATTGAAAGTTAATCAATTATATTCTCCTTTGTAGAAGAAAGCATCAAATGGTATCAATGAAGAACATTTCCATGCCAAGTATGCCATCATCCAAAGAGCAAAATTAGTTGTGCATCTACCCTAATGAATGGTATCAACTAAAGTTTAAATCAAGTTTGGAACCATCTCTGAGATCATCAAGCTCAAGAAGGCACTTGCTACAACGCTAGCTAAAGTTTGTCATGCAAGATAAGCCTACTTCTCACCTCCCATCAAGGGAAAAGAGACCTAATGTTATTATTCCTAATAAGAAGGGCCATTTGGATAAAGAAATAGAAGCCATGGCTCAACTAGCAAGGATATTAGTCTTGTAGAGATTAGGTCCAAAACAAAGCTCAATCTTTGATTGCCTTCACCCAGCTCCGAACTAGGGGCAACCAAAAGTGAGTTTGGACATGTGCATGGATGAAGAAGAACTCATCTGATTATTACAAGCAAAGGAAAATCTACTAAAATTTTACCTGGCTTGGGAAGCCTACCCCTCGAATAAAGTCGGTCATGACTATCCCACCTCTAACTTTTCCACTCCATTACATAATTTAGAAAGAGATAAAGGTAAATTGCAGGGGGCACAGTCTTGTCTTAAGATTATGGAAAAGGGGTGAATCGCCAAACAAAACAACCAGCATCATCTTAAGACTACAACTCAACATGGGGACTCACCAAAGGAGGTTACCCACACTATTAGCGTCATCCCTTATCATGATCCAAAGAGGGATCACGAGCCCGCACTCCAACTAGCTAAATGCCAAAAAAAATTTGCCCGAGTAAGGCTTACTTATAAAGAAATCTAAGAAAAAAGAGCTCTTGTGGATCAATCCTTACTACTATATTAAGGAGAAGGTATGGCAACATGCTCCATGAGTAGGCTTTTGAATGAGGCAACCTGACTAATAGGAGAAATTGGCCTTGAACTATTGGGCTTGATTCTTAAAGTATGGACCATCATGTCCTAATAGAAGCCTTACACATAAGTGAAAGCTCCAATCAAGAAATGACCATAGAAGCACTGTAAGAATAATTAAGACAATAAGAAAAAGAGAAAGATGAAGCCCAAAAGAAGGTCATAGAGTTACTAAAAATAATGATACAAATGAGCCAAAAGCTCAAAAAGTTGGAACAATCTCAACAACTATCTCAAGCAACAAAGGCAGCAGAAGATGCATCTCCTATAGCTGAGATCCAAGAAAATCTAGGCCCTTCACAAGCACTTCTTGTAGATGAGATCCACAAAGATATAGGCCCTTCACAAGCATCTCCTTCACTAGCAAGGGATACCTAATTTCTGATTTTAGGGATCTCTGATAACATGAAACTTTTAATATACATACAATAGTAGGTGTAGCAAATGGTGTCTACATAATTGAGATAAGGAAGGAAGATAGGTAGGATAAATGATGCTAATAAATCATACCCTACTCATCACAATTGAGTGTAGTATCCTAGAGGATATACAGTGTCTAGCTTCAAATAGTTTAGCACTATGGATAATGTAGCTTATTTTGCAACCCTATATTGGGATTCAAGTAATAGTCCTTTTTTGTTATTCTGCCAATTTCAACAAGCTTAACAGGAGTAGCATTCGAGTGTTATGCTAGTTTGCAATCAAATATATACAAACTTGGGCATAAATAAAAAAAGCTTTTCGAATCAAGTTTGAAGGTGTTAGCGACAAAGTAACCATTGCAAATCTTATCTTGACATCAAAGTGAGACAGTGAATCAATCCTAGACTATATCACATAGTAGAGAAAACTCAACATTAAGTGTGAACTATTATCCCTTCTAGTTTTGATGGTGAGAAAATGATACTTAATGATTTACTTGAGTTATCTTTAGCCAAAATACTTAAAACTCAAGGAAATATTCAAAATCTTCAAGAAAAGGAAAAGCATAATGGTAGATTGGTGAGCATGGCTTGATGAGATATAAAAATGGCTTGGAGATGAAGAACACACTTGAAGACTCATGAGTGACTGCTGGCTTGGAGGTGAAAAAACAACTTGACGACTCATGAGTGACACGAACGAGGCCCAGGCAACTCAAGAAATTATTATCGACTAGGTCTAGTTTTATCTTTATTTTGAGTCCTGTCGAAAGCTTACTTGAAATAAATAATTTAGTATTCAAGGTCATAAAAGAGTTTTGCAGAAAGCTCTTAACAAAGCTTTTCTAACTAAACGAAATATCAGGTTCTGAGCCGGATGCTTGGTTGAGTCAGTTAAAAATTATATTTTTAGTATAAGGCAGAATCAGATGTTCGAATGGCTTTTTGGGTCTAACTAAACCAAACATTTGGTACAAATTCAGACATCCGGTACAGAACCGGATGCCCTATAGGGCTTCAAAGCTAACTCTATGAATTGGAACTAGACATTTGGTTCTTTGAAAAGGATATCCACTACAAGTTTTCTACGCAACTAATGACTAATTCTTTTTGACTGTTGGAGTGAACCAAGTAATGAAATCTCATCTCTAACAACTAAATTTGACCAAAAGTGTATAAATAGAGTTGACGAGGCTTCCATTAATAATTTTTACACCTTTAATCTTTATTAAAGAGATCAAAGCCTTCTTTAACTCACTCACCATTCTTGAGCTCTAAGCCTTCTAATCTCAAGCTAGCTTTCATTGCCCTTTCTTTTAGTCTTGAGAAAACTTTGTGTGAGCTTAAGATTATTCTAATGCTTATGATTTTCTACTTGTAATTCACTTCAAGGATGTTTTGAGTGGTTGAGAGTTACTAAGTCCAGTTTGAAATAAACTTGCTAGTTGGAGTAAGGAGATTGTACAAAGTTGACTTTACCGATGAAGTAGTGTTGGCTTAATAGTGTATCGAATCTGGATTTTCTGGATAGTCTTAATTATATTAGAAAGTTATTTAGTGGGCTTAATCCTTATCTAGACTTATCCTCTACTAGAAGGCTTAAATTAGTAGAAGTCTTATTTGAGTCAATCTTCTACTTTGACTCAAACATAGTTAGGCCACATCTATAAATAGACCATTGATGTAAGAGTTTCTATATAGATATAGAGTGAGAGAGAGAGATATTGATCAATACTCTCAAGATATCTTGTGACAGTTAGGCTTCTTAGTCTTTTATGAGAGTTGGTGATATTGGAGTTTCGTCTCCATTGTTATAATCTTCTCTTTCTCTTCTCATTAATACAATACTCTCTAGATCGTCTTCACCACATATATCTCTTGTGTGCTATCTTTTCTTCTTTTTTATTCTTCTTCTACATCATAAATTATGGTGAACATCGATATTTTTCGCTACAAGTGGTACCAGAGCTTGGTTCAACATGTCTACTACGAAATTCGATATAGAGAAATTCAATGGAAAGCAAGAATTTCCTATTTGGCAAGCAAGAGTTTATGCAATTTTTACTCAACAAGGGTTGAGAAACACATTGGAGGACGTCAAGCCTGAAGATATCGCCGAAAGTGTCTAGGAAAACCAGAAGGCTAGTGCACATAGTACAATCATCCTCAGTCTCACTGATGAGGTACTCTATCCATTTCTTGATGAAACATCACCTTTAGAGTTATGGAAAAAGCTGGAGAAATAATATATGAGTAAGTCTATCTCAAATCGAGTTTACTTAAAGCAAAAGCTCTTCAATTTTCGAATGAGAGAAGGTACAAATATAGTTGATCATCTTAATGCTTTCAATAAACTTGTCTCTCAATTGTTAAGCATTGATGTTAAAATTGAAGATGAAGACAAGAAAATTATTTTATTATCGTCCTTACCTCCTTCTCTTGAGAATCTTAAAACTACTCTCATGTATGGGAAGGATTTGAAATTTGACGATATTTCTGCTGCCCTTCTATCTAATGAATATTTGAAAAAGATTGGAGGCGATGTGTCACACTCAGAAGCATTAATTGTCAGAGGTCGTACCAAAGAAAGATCAAGGACAGGTCGTTCTAGATCCAAATTCAAAGATAACTGCAGGTATTGTAAGAAGATGGGACATGAAATTAAAGATTGTTGGAAGCTCAAAGCAAAGAAAGAAAGAGAATCTCAATCTAAAGAGCAAGCCAACGAACAAGTGTCAGTTATTGAAGGGAGTTCTGATGATGGTTTTGGTAATGTTCTCTCTATTAGTTCTAATTTTAATCGTTACCATGATATTTGAATTCTTGATTCTAGTTGTTCTTACCACATGTATCCTAATAAGGATTAGTTTGAAGACTACAAGTCCTATGATGGTGGTTTAGTTTTGATGGGTAATAACAATCCATGCAAAACTGTTGGAATTGGAATAATCAAAATTAAGATGTTTGATAATATTATTTGAACTCTTACTGATGTTTGACATGTTCCTGATTTGAAAAAGAATTTGATCTCTTTGGGTGCTTTGGATTCTGCTGGTTCTAAGTATTCTGCTGAAGGTGGAGTTCTTAAGGTTGCTAAAGGCTCATTGATAGTGATGAAGGGCCTAAAGCATGAAAATTTGTATGAGTTAGTAGGAAAAATCGTTGCAGGTGGAGCAACAATTTCTCAGGCTTCTTCTTCTGATATAACCCACTTATGGCATATGCGTCTCGGTCATATGAGTGAGCAAGGTTTAAGTGAGCTCAACAGAAGAAAATTACTAAAAGGCCTCAACTCATGCAAATTGGATTTCTGCGAGCATTGTCTCTATGGTAAACTGACAAAGGTAAAGTTTAACATCGGTACTCATTGCACTAAAGGCTTAATTGATTATATTCATTCTGATGTGTGGTGCTCTCCTATTCTGTCAAAATCTGGTGCTCGTTATTTTGTCGGTTTTATTGATGATTTTTCCAGAAAAGTGTGGATTTATTTTTTGCATCACAAAGCCAAAGTGTTTTTTATTTTCAAATGGTGGAAAACTTCAATTAAAAAAAGGATTGGTAGAAAAATTAAATACCTCAGAAGTGATAATGGCGGAGAGTACAAATCAACAGAATTTCTCAAATTCTGTGAAGATGAAGGCATCAAACGCCACTTACCATCCCAGGAAAACCTCAACAAAATGGTGTGGTTGAAAGGATGAACAGAACTTTGTTGGAAAAAGCACGTAGTATGCTCAGTACAGCTAATCTTGATAAAGATTTTTGGGCAGAAGCAGTCAATACAGCATGCTTCATTATGAATTGCTCTCCTCAAACAACCATTAATTGCAAGACTCCTGAAGAGGTATGGACTGGTCAACCTGTAAATTATTCTTCTTTAAAGATTTTTAGTTGCCCTACTTATATGCATGTTGTCAAGAATAAGTTAGATGTACGTTCCAAAAAGTGTATTTTCTTGGGTTATGCCAAAGGCATCAAAGGCTATCGTTTGTGGGATCCTACTGTTTCAAATGTAATTATTGAGAGAGACATAGTATTTGATGAAAGTGTTATGCTAAAATCTCTCAAGAAAGGTCCCAATGATATAATGCAAGTGGAGGTGGAGCATGTAGTTCCTTCAGAAGAAGATATTCAGGGTATTCCCAACTCTCAAGAAAATTCTAAGAATCAAGTTTCTGAAAAGACTTCATTTTAAAGATCTCAAAGAAAAATAAAGCCACCTGAAAGGTATGATTTTGAAAATATGGTAGCTTTTGCTTTAGTTACTGATAATGGTGATCCTTCTTCTTATAAAGAAGCAGTGCAGGATAAGAATTCTTCTCAGTGGCAAGCTGATATGAATGAAGAGATGAATACCCTTCAAAAGAACCATACTTGGGATATGGTGAAATTACCAGAAGGTAAAAGAGCAATTAGTTGCAAGTGGGTATTTTGAAAGAAAGAGGATTTCTCTGAGATAGATGGTGTTAAATTCAAGGCCCGTTTAGTTGTAAAAGGGTATTCACAAAAGGAGGGTGTTGACTTTAATAAAATTTTCTCTCCTGTGGTTAAACACACATCTATTCATTTTCTACTTGCTTTAGTTGCTTTTCATAATCTTGAGTTAGAATAGCTTGATGTCAAAACTACCTTTCTGCATGGAGAATTAGAAGAACAAATTTTTATGCAACAACCTGAAGGGTTCATCCAAGGAGGCAAGAAAAATTTTGTCTGCAAGTTGAACAAATCACTTTATAGTTTAAAATAGTCTCCAAGGCAATGGTATAAAAGGTTTAACAATTTTATGCTGGGACAAGATTTCATCCACTGCAAACATGATTGTTGTGTTTATTTTAAGTTGCATGCCAATAACTCATTTATTATATTGCTTCTTTATGTTGATGATATGATTCGCTACTCAAGACTTGAATGATCTAAAGTTTAAAATGAAAAAGGAATTTTAGATGAAAGATTTAGGTGCTGCAAGGAAGATTCTCGGTATGGAGATTGATCGAAATTGAAAGCATGGAAAATTATAGCTCAAACAGAGCAAGTATCTCGAGAAGATTATTTCTCATTTTCACATGTAGAATTCAAAACCCGTCAGTACTCCTTTGGCATCTCACTTCAAGCTTTCAGCTCAACAATGTCCTTCTATAGATGAAGAGTATGCATACATGGAGAACATCTCATTTTCAAGTGCTGTTGGAAGTCTAATGTATGCTATGGTATGCACGAGACCTGATATTGCACAAGAAGTCAATGTTGTTAGTCGTTACATGACAAATCTAGGAAAAGAGTATTGGCAGGTCATAAAATGGCTATTAAGATATATCAAAGGTACTCTTAATATTGGCTTATGTTTCGACAGGAACACGTTAAAGAGGCCAAAATTATTGGCTATGTCGATTCAGACTATGCTAGAGACCTTGATTGACGATGATCCCTCACTGGTTATCTTTTCACTCTTTGTGAAGGACCTATTAGTTGCAGATGTACCTTATAGTCAACTGTGGCATTATCTACAACAGAGTCTCAGTATATGACAGCTACAGAAGCCGTCAAAAAAGCTCTATGGCTAAAAGGATTGACAAGTGAAGTTGGTTTTTCTCAAAATGTTCTTCCTATTTTTTGTGACAGTCAGAGTGTCATACACCTTGCGAAGAACCAAATGTACCATGCCAAATCAAAGCATATAGATGTTCGATTTCATTTTATTCGGGACATTATTGAAGATGGTGAGATTTCTTTACAAAAGATTCATATTTCAAGAAATCCTATAGATATGTTGACGAAGGTGATTCCGATTGACAAGTTCAAGCTCAGTTTGGACTTGATCAATGTTCAAGGTTGTTGATCTTGTCCCATGAGGAAATGGCAAAGACATCTATTGAAGATTCAAATTCAGAGAATAAGATGATTTGAGCCAAGGTGGAGATTGTTGGCTTAATTGTGTCTCGAATTCAGATTTTTTGGAGAGTCTTAATTATATTAGGAAGTTATTTAGTGGGCCTAATCCTTATCTAGATTTATCTTCTACTAGAAGACTTAAATTAGTAAAAGTCTTATTTGAGTTACTTTTCTACTTTGACTCAAACACAGTTAGGCCACATCTATAAATACACCATTGATGTAAGGGTTTCAATTGAGTGTGAGAGGAAGATATAGATCAATACTCTCAAGATGTCTTGTGACGGTTAGGCTACTTAGTCTTTTGTGAGAGTTGGTGATATTGGAGTTTCGTCTTCATCGTTGTAATCTTCTCTTTCTCTTTTCATCAATACAATATTCTCTGGATCGTCTTCTCCACATATATCTCTTGTGTGCTATCTTTTTCTTTTTTCTGTTCTTCTTCTACATTGTGAATTGTGGTGGATATCGATATTTTGCGCTACAATATATGACTAGGGTTAGCTTCAAATGGATTCAATCCCTTCAAAATAATGAGCATATCATACAACATATGGCTCATTGTTCTAATTTTTTACAATTTACCTTCATGATTATGTATGAAGCAATTGTCATTCTTTTTATCCATACTTATTGAGGGACTGAGGGGGCCAGAAAATGACATAGATGTATATTTACAATTGTTGATAGAAGAATTGAAAGAACTATGAGAACCAAGTGTTCCAACCTATGCTGCTAGTAGAAAGAGATATTTTGTATGTGTGCAGCACTGATGTGGACTATTAGTAATTTTCTTAGATGTGCATATCTGTCCAATTATATAATAAGAGGATAGAATGTTTGTCTAGTTTATGCAAAGAATACACATTCTTGTTGGTTGAAGCTTGGTCATACAATTTGCTATATATGTCATTGATAATTTTTGCCAATAGATCATAAGTTTCAGTTAGATAAATTATCATTCAATGGGACATATGAGTATGGTCTTCCTCCTTCTAGGAAATTTGGAGAGGATACACTGAATGAAGCAATTGATGTGGTAAATAACTTGGGAACTCATATAGAGTTACTTTCAATTCCAAAAAGGAGAAAGATTAGAAGGGCTACAAATGATATGATGAGGTGTATGAGCAATTGAAAAAAGGTAAGTGTGTTCTTTGACTTGCCGTACTAGAGTACATTGCAAATCTAACATAATCTTGATATCATGCATATTGAGAAAATTTTTCTTGGTAATGTGTTGTGGACATTATTGGAAATGCCAAAGTCAAAAGATAATTTGAATGCATGGTTAGATTTGAAGGCTATTGGCATAAGAAAAGCTATCCATCCATATAAAAGAGGTAGTAAAATTTATCTACCCCCCACTTCTTTTACTATAAGCAAATAAAAGAAGGATATATTTCTCAGTGTTCTGAAGAATGTCAAAGTATTTGATGGTTATGCATCAAATATTTCTAAATGCATGAATGTGAAGGATCGAATGATATCTACTTTGAAAAGTCATGCTTGTCATATATTTATACAATAGTTATTACCAATCGTAGTCAGGACTTGTCTTTTAAAAACTATAGCTAAAATACATTTTGAAATTAGTAGTATCTTTAGGTAGTTGTACGCAAAAATTGGATGATATTCTGACTTTGACAAGTTGCAACAAAAGATTGCCGTTGCTTTATGCCAGCTCAAATAAATTTTTTCACCTTCATTCTGTAATGTTATGAAACTTCTACTTGTCCATTTGGCAGAGGTGGTGGCAATAGCTGGCCCTGTACATGCATTGAATATTAAATGGCAACACACACACACACACACACGCACACACACACATACTCATGAACTAACATATATTATCATACATTAGGTACCTTTTGAAACTCAAGAATTATGTACAGAATTAGACTCATCTAAAAGGATCAATAGTAGAAAGATATTTAGCTGAAGAATGCATCACATTTTGAATAATGTATATGAATGATTTCAGATCAACTTTTATTCATATTCTTAGAATCACAAGGATGAGTTCAAATTTATGGTAGGATGACCAATTGGGTCATTACATGAGGTTCTTATATACATGAGATTGTATAAACCTAAGCTCATCATTATGTGCTTTTCAATCTTGACATGGTCAACACCTATTGCGAGTAAGTGATGGTTTGCAATTACTCACCATAAGATTTCTAGTCGCACTTAAAAATCATATGCTTATATTTTGTTGGTGTTGTAGGGCACACCTACAAATAGTAAAGGTTGATCAATGATGTAGAGGATGAAAATTTGTAAGGGACAAAATTCACAACAAAATATTTCCCAGATAATTCAGAGATCATGCAAGCAAGCATATATCACGTACTTTTCTTTATGGTTGAAGTTTTTGAATATGTCAAAATAATCAGTGGTTTGTATATCTATGTTACTAATTTAGAAAGAAGCAATGGTGCAATATATGTACCAAATGAGATCTCTTTGTTAGCTATCATACCGAATAAGTGGGTAAGGAGATATTCGTGATACCCATTAATGGATTTAGATTTTATACAAAAAGTCACGAGATGAATCAACAGACTTAAAATAATGGTGTCATCTTAAAGGCAACAAAGAAAAGTTTTTCAAGCCAAAAGGATATGCACCCCACGTCTGAAGTTTTCATATTTTATGGGGTCATAGTAGACATTATTGAGCTTGGTATAGCAAGGAACTTAAGTACATATTATTTAAGTGTGATTTGGTGGACAATAATGTCAAAATGAAGATAGATGATTTTTGATCTCAAATTAGTGAATTTTAATCATTTGATGTAGAAACACAATTAACATTATGAAAAGGTCTTATATTATGGCTCGCCAAGCTCATCAAGTATTTTATGTGCAATATCTAGTACAATGTGAATGACATGTGGTTGTCGAGATGACTCCTAGAGAGTACATTGATACACTTAATAAGGACTCAATTGATGCAAACAATGAAGACCCAATAGCAGAATCATGTAACACTCAATAACCTGAGGAATGTGACATCGAAAATACAAGGATGGACATTGAAGGTTACTTATTGACATGCCTCTTTCTGATTTATGTGGCTGTGCATAGAGAAAAATGAAAAAAAAAAATCCATTAGTCATAAATTCGAAACAGATAAAGATAACTCCTTTGAGGATAGTGATGATTATGACATTGATACTGACAATGATGATTTTTTTTCCCAACAAAAATGAGCCTTAATGTGAGGGTCAGTCTAATTTCTTATGTTTATATATTAATATATACATTTCATGTTGTATTGATCATGTTGTATATAATATGTGATTATCAATCTCATTTATTACAATTGTAATGATATGTTAAATATTTTGTTGTACTAATCTGCAAGTTAAAATAGTTTGTGTAAGAAGGCATATTGGGACTATCTAGGCTGCCATTGACAATATGAAAATGGAGGAACTAATGTTAGAGACTTAGTTCTCATAGGTGGTGGTTCAAACTCAAATTCTAGTGGAGATAACATACCTTCCTTACTCCATGAAATATGGAACCAAGAGATTGACTATGATGAAGGCTTGATGATTTTTTTCATTAAATTTAAATCCATTGAGTGGTATATATCTATATTTATGCATTTTTATTTTAATGTCCGAGTAGTGCAACTTCTGTTAAATGATGCTGGCCTAGTATGCCTATTAGTGTTTGGGGCACAGAGGGATATGACTAGAATTAACCATCAACCAATATGGCCAAATCATCGGGTCTAATTAAGAAAAAATTATTACCTAGTTGGACATCATGGTGAAGGATGATAACAAATTACCATTGACTTACACTGATTGACGGACAATACTAAAAGTGAACAAATAGAGGATTTGGTAAGATATCAAAGTAAAATTTTTACCATGGTAATTTTTTTTCTATTTGTATGTTTGTATGTTAACAAATTAGTATTTCACTTTACAAGCAAATGCAAAGTTAGAGGAAGATAGTAGAAAGTCCAAAATATAATTGTTGGGTAAGAGATAACAATTTTAGAAGGCATATGTGAAGAGGATGTATTTCACACTATTGAAGAACCAACCGGAGTAACTTATCATGCCTTGCCCATCACCTAGAGTTGAGCCAAATTAGTGGCCCTTCCTAGTGGCATATTGATAGAGTTTTGATATTCGAGTATCTCTTGTCTCATTTATGTTTATATTTTTAAAATATCATATATGTTAACCTATTAAACTAATTACTTCCTTTTTGTTTTTAGGCAAAAAGTCAATAAAATAGAAGATCTTGAAAGAAACAAAAGATGAATCATTCTTTGGATCACAAAGACTACACCAATTTGAGAGCCAAGATATTTTGATAGTTGTACATGAAATTGATATACATTGTTATATATTCTTATATAACATACCATTGAGTTTGTCCCTATTATAGTTTTCATAGTTGAAGAAGCAGTCTGGTTCTGAGCCTTCAAGTCTTGACATGATTTTAGCTTTTCATGCAAAAAAAGATGGACAGTTGGTTGACAGGGTATTTGTAGAAGCAATAGTGAGAATATTTGTATAATGCATTCTCATGTTTTATAATGACTTATCTGCCACATCTTTGATTGTGTATTGGCCCAAATTGAACAAATATGACAAGCGCTATCAGAGGATTCTGAATTGGATATTACAGCTCAAAATGAGATTCATACCAAAGTATTCTAGTTGTGTGAGATATGGTCAACTATAGACTTTTGGATTGGGACCCACATCCACCAAGGTTTCTAGGAATACCTCTAGGGGGCCATAGTGGATGCTATTATACATATGCTAAAGTAGATGTGCTTGCAGATACAATACTACAAGAATAAGTAGAAGCATGTGTTGGTCCTCTTCAAGTGACTATAACTAGGCTGCAGAGTGCCTTTATGATTTTAGAGGCTCATTTTGGCAGTAGACACACTATAGCCTCCATGATATTTATTGTCATTTAATTCAACTTCTTTATTTGTTATATATTATTATTTCACATGATGTAACATATGTATAAAAATATATAGGTTTTGGACATAGCAACCAACAAGAAACTGATTAGGGATTCGGTTCATGGGCGAACTCTGGAGGAAATCCATCTCATTCTTCATTACCTCATGAGGTTATCATGGAAGCCTATGATGGAATATGTATTTTTATTTCATGCATTACAAATATTATTCATTCATATTTCTCTACAGGGCGATCAGAATTAGTGTAGGATCGCAATCACACTTGAAGGTGTTAGAGATGCTACAGCCATGACTATTCATCACATTTATGCTATGCTTGTATGTTATTTTTTGATCAGACTATGTATGTAGTTATTAGTACTACACATATAATTTTTGAACTACTATCTCAACGTAATGTATGTTAAGATTCTAGTTTTTAATATTCTATATGTTTCAGAATATTATATGCTTTGTTAAATAGAGTATATCTATAAAAAATAAAAATATTTTCAGGTTTATTAGAATTTTTTCTAGCATTTTTAGGGAGACACTAGGAAAATTTCTGGCATTTCTTAGGAAAATGCCAGCATTTCTATTGGAAATGTTGAGAAAATTTTTTATGTTTTATTCTTATAACACCGAGAAAGGTTATTTTTTTGCTGGCTTTTTTCAAATGCCACATAAGATGCTAGCAAAAGGTTTTTTCGATATTAAAAAATGTCAAAAATTTTTATGACTATTCTATTACCGGCATTTAAGAAATTCTAGAAAAAAAATACCAAAGATATTTTGATGGAATTTTTTATACTTTCTTATTTCAGCTTGGAATTATGGGTTTTCTCAATACTAAGATCATTTCTCCTTTTTGGAAGGATATAAGTCGGGCCATCTTGTGTAGGCCTTGGATATTTGTGCTTGATAGATTTTTTGATTTTGTTGAGAGTTTGAGTCGATTTTGTAACCCAATTTTGATTTTGAATTCAATAAGAATTAAAAGTAGACCTTAAATTTAATTCATGATAGGTGAGGATCCAATTGAGATAAATATGGGCCAAAATTTTGACATTAAATCAAGTCCAAATGAGTAGTAGGCCCAATTTGAAATAAAAAAAGGGCTTAAAAAAGCTAAAATCACTATAGCAATGGACATCCGGTGCATAAACTGAACATTTGGCATAGTTAATGGTCCGATGTTCAATTCAAAATGGATGTTCAATAAAGCCCAACTGCATGAGCATTGCTTGCAATTGGATGTCCAGTTTCCAACTAGACATCCAGTTTAGTCATGAATATACAAAAATGAAAATGAAATTTTTCTCAAAATCTATCAAGATCAATCTAAATTTTCAACAATGAAGGTTTAATCTTAGAAAATATCAATCTAAGATTTAAATATGGTTATGGCAAAATAATAGTCATTAAATCTCCAGGAAAATTCCAATAACCAAAATTGGAGATCCTCTCGAAGCTTATAAAAAGGGAGTTAGGGTACAAAAATTTAATAACAATTGATAGATAATTCTTGGGAAATTCTACATGAATTGAACAAGAAGTTTTAAGGAACATATTGTCATCTAGGAGGAGAGTAAGAAAGTACTAACAAGGGATTGAAATGATGTAAGATTTCATCCCTTTCTTTGTATTTTCTTTCATTATTCCCTCTTCTCTTCATCCCTTACAAGGTCTTTGTCTTCTCGTGTTTGTTACTACTCCCTCCCCCCTTCTTCTTCCTCGAGGCTTGCAGCCACCCGTGGCCTCATTCTCCACCAATCACCACATATTCTTAGTAGCCCAAGTTCAGATGACCAAATCTGAAAGGATCGGGTATCTGAACTCCACACAGGCCTTTCTTTTATTTGTCAACTTCGCGGCCACCCGTGGCTTTGTGCCAGTGGATCTCCACCACCACCCTGATCACCTGTAATCTCTCAAAGATACTAAACCTCAAACACTACTGTGGAGCCCCTCAAAGATGGTGAATCCTAAACACCACTGTACCTACCCATGGCCCCTTGAAGATGATGAATCCTAAATACTGCTATAGCCACCCATGGCTCCCCTCGAAGATGGTGAACCCTAAATACCATTGCACCCACTTGCAGTCCTTCGAAGATGGTGAACCCCAAACACCATTGCACCTACCCGCAGCCCCTTGAAGATGGTGAACCCTAAACACCATTGCGGCTACTTGCAGCCCTTGAAGATTTTGAACCCTAAACACCATTGTGGCCACTCGTAGTCCCCCTCAAAGATGGTGAACCACCAATATCACAGCCATTCATGACCCTCCATATGATGGCAAATCTCCACCAAAATTGCAGCCACCTGTTGCCCTCCATATAATGGCAGATCTCCACTAACCTCGTGGCCACCCGCGGCCCTCTATATGGTAGCAAATCTCCACCAACACTGTGACCACCCATTGCCCTATGTATGACAGTAAATATCCACCAACATTGCAGCCACCCATAGTCTATAATGGCAATAAATCTCCATCATCATCATGACCACTCATAGCTTCATTTATCACTATGGTGTTGTGATGGAGGAGAATTGATGAGAAAAACTTCTTGGATTGACAACAAAGAAGAGAAAGGAACTAGAACAAGAACATAATAAAACAACAAGAAAATAGCAATAAAATATCTTAACAAAATAGTTTAGGGTCAGCCTACAATTTCATTCGATAACCAATTCAACTTAAGGTTAGCTTGCGCCCTTGTCCAAAAGTCAAAAGGCTTAGGGCCAGCAAGCAGTTTTGCCTGACAACTAATCAACTTAGGGCTAGCCTGCAGTCTCACCCAAAAGTCAATTTGAACTTATGGCTAGCTTATAGACTGACCATAATATCATTATAACAGCCGAGGGCTTTCTAACCTAATCAATTAACACAAATTGATCAAATTAATGTTAGACTCAAACCAAAGTTAAGTTCTGAACATGGAACTAAATCAAATCAAACTTGACTCAAATCAAATTTTGAACATCAAATAGAGTCAAATCAAACTTGATTTAAATCAAGTTTTGAACACCAAATTAAATCAAATCAGACCTAAGGCTAGGTCAAATTCTGAACATTAAAATGAATCGAACTTAAACTAAGACCAGGTATGAATTTCAAATAAGCTCAAACTGAATCCAAGACTAGATTAAACTTAATCAAACTCAAATGAAAACCAAAGCATAGGTTAAATCTAACCCTAGATAAGTTCAAGCAAAACTAAAATGATGTCAAGCTAAATCCCATTGAGTGTGCTAAACCCTTGGCAACACTCCAAGACTATGAATAATAGGTGATATTGCCATCCTAACTCAAACCAAAATTATATCAGATAAAACTACATAGGTCTAAACTGAGTCCCATTGTATATGCTACAAGAGCCTCTGGCGGTACTTCAAGGCTTCATCCAACTCCACAAGTAGTGGGTAATGCTACCCCAAGTCAAATGAAGTTATTGATGCTTTATTTACTATAAAAAATACTTTAAATTCATAAAGCTATCATCTAAGCCTCCTTGACTAGGAAAAACTTCAAACTTATGAAGTTATTGCCTAAGCCATATTGGTTATGGAAATATTTCTAAATCAAAAAAGTTATGGCCTATGTCTCATTAGCTACGAAAATGCTTCAAAATCAACAAAGTTATGGCCTATGCTTCATTGGCTATGAAAATACTTCAAATTCAATGAAGTTATCGCCTATGTTCCATTGGCTATGAAAACACTTTAAAATTAGTGAAGTTATAACATATGCCTCATTAGCTATGAAAATATTTTAAGATCAATGAAGTTATCGTCTATGCCTTATTGGCTATGGAATGACTTCAAAATCAACAAAATTATCACCTACATCTCATTAGCTATGGAAACACTTCAAAATCAATGAAGTTATTGCTTATACCTCATTGGTTATGACAACACTTCAAAATTAATAAAGTTATCACCTATGTCTCATTGGTTATGAAAATACTTCAAAATCAATGAAGTTATCACCTACACTTTATTAGTGATGAAAATACTTTAAAATCAATGAAGTTATCGCCTATGCCTCATTAGCTATAGAAATACTTCAAAATCAATAAAGTTATCATCTACACCTTATTGGTTATGGAAATACTTCAAAATCAACAAAGTTATCTCCTAGGCCTCATTGGCTATGACAACACTTCAAAATCAATAAAGTTATCATTTATGTCCCATTGATTATGAAAACACTTTAAAATTAATAAAGTTATCACCTACACCTCTGGCTATAAAAATATTTTAAAATTAATGAAGTTATCACCTATACATTATTGGCTATGAAAATACTTCAAAATATTTTCAATTAATGAAGTTATCACCTATGCCTCATTGGCTATTGAGATACTTCAAAATCAATGAAGTTCTCATCTACACTTCATTGGCTATGAAAATACTTTAAAATTAATGAAGTTATGATCTACACCTCATTGTCTATGAAAATACTTTAAAATCAATGAAGTTATCATTTATGTCTCATTGGCTATGGAAATACTTCAAAATCAATCAAGTTATGGCCTATGCTTCATTGGTTATGTAAATACTTTAAGATCAATGAAGTTATTGTCTACATCTCATTGGCTATAAAAAGACCTTAAAATCAATGAAGTTATATGGCCTATGCTTTATTAGTTATTAGTTATTGACTATGCCTTATTGGCTATGGAAATACTTCAAAATTAATGAAGTTATATGGCCTATGCTTTATTAGTTATGGAAACACTTCAAGATCAATGGAGTTATCATGAATGCCTTATTGGTTAATGAAAACACTCCAACCCAAACGAAGTTATCACCAATGCCTTGCTAACTAATGGAAACACTTCAATTGAGGAAGTTATCGCTAAAGCTCAAGAGCTATCGAAAGTACCTCAAGCTAATCTCGATAAGTTATCAATCATGCCATCCAACGAAGTTATCAGCAATGCTCAGGCTATTGGAAACACTTTACCCCTTATTCTCCTTCCTTATCCCACTGAATAATACTATTAACATTTTGTGATGATAAAGTCAAGATTTGTCTGAGTCAGACATCATATGGTTCAGCATATAGGAGTAGTGCAGTAGTACATATTAAAAACTTCTTCTCCACTCTTTTTTTTTTATTTCCTCATGTCTTCTATAATCTCATGCTGAAATTCATTGTAAAGTAAGAATATACCCTCGATTAAGCCATGTATTTTTTCTCAAACTAATCAAATGATGTTGTCTTTGGTTTCTCGCTTTAAGAGGTTTTTTATATTTATTAGGGTAACTAACAATAGGGCCTTGCACCAATTGAAAGTCAGTATTTTCATAATACCTGATGGCACATTAAAATTAAACAAATTTTGATTTGTGCATCGAAGTCACTCCTTGTGGTCTTTGCTACTCTTAGGCCGCCAAAATCAATCTCACGTTAAGTTGTGAGCCTTGTTTTATCTAAGGAATTTAGCTCGTCAAGGCAATATTGTCCTCTTTTGTGATTTTTTTTCTTGTAATCTAATCTTTAGAGAGGAAATTTGCACTTCTAGTAGTAACACTACCTTAGTCTCAAACACCAATGCATAGGGCTTCGATATGTGGTGTGATAAACCCATAATACTTTAGAAAGCTTTTGATGTCAGTTTTTCTTATTTCTAGCAATGACTTTCTTCAATATCTTGGAGAGGGTCTTATTGAATGCCTCAATAAGACCATTTGCCCTTACATTGTAGATGGATGAATATCTTCAATTTATCTTATGATGATTTACAAATTGTCCCACCTTAAAGCTTTTGAAGGATGGTCCATTGTCAAAAATAATCCTTTGATGTATATCAAATTGGTACAAAATATTTTCTCAAAAGAAGTAAATAACAATATATGCTTTTACCTCTTTCAACAGGATTACCTTGGCCCATCGAGAGAAATAATTGATCTTTGCTAGAATGAAGTGATGACCTCTGGAAGAAGATGGTTTAATTAGGCTGATGATATCTGTACCCCATACTTCGAATGGCCATAAGGAAACTATTAGCTATAGAGGATTTGGGTGTTGCTAAATGAAGTCCTTGTGAATTTGGCACAACTGACATTTCTTTGCATATTGGATGCAATCCCTCACCATCATTAGCCAATAGTAGTCTATACACTTAATCTTCATTATCATCATCTTTGGGCCTGATTGATGAGCCCCACAAATTGAAGAATGTACCTTATACATGACCTTTTTAGCTTCCTTGTTGAGAGATAGTGTAAAAGTAATTAATCAAAGAACCTTTTATAAAGAGTGTCATTGATAAGCATAAAGCCTGCAACTCTCTTTTTGAGTTGTGTTAGTGCTAATTTAACTTTTAGAAGTTCTCTATTTTTGAGGTAATTGGTATTCTCCAATCTATGGCCTCTTAGATTAGTTTAGATTCAGTCTTCTTATATTTAATACTAAAGATTGGGCTTATCACTTGCTTTTTATGAACTATGATTCACATTTTCCTATGGTCAGGGTCGGCAAGTGCTTTGGCTAGCTTGGCAAAGGAATTAGCTTTCACGTTGATGGATTGAGGAACGTTAGTTATTTGAACATTGATTCGCATTTTCCTAGGAGTTCTTGAGCCTTTTTATTGTATTTTAGGAGCTCAAATTTGTGGATTTTATATTTGGCTCTCACTTGGTTAATGACTAGCTATAAATCACCAATGACATGTAGGTGAGATATCTCCATATTGAGGGTCATTTCCAATCCAGCAATTAGAGCCTCATATTTAGCGTTACTATTTGTGCATCATTTTGAGAGGGAGTTAGAGTATTGTAAAATGCCCCATTTGGAGTGACAAAAATGAGTTTAATGTCTGCTTTGATTTGTGTAATTTGGCCTAATCCTTGGTCTGATGGATGATGCTCCATCAAAGCATAGCTTCCAATAAGATTTCCCTTCTTCAACTAAAAGGGTCTCTCCATTGAGTTCACAACTCAATGGAGAGTCATTTGGTACTGGGTTAGTTGTAAGAAAAATGTTGAGGGTTTGTCCTTTGACCGCCTTTTAGGGAGTGAACTTGATATTGTATTCCATGAGAATTAAAGCCCACTTTGCTAGTCTTCTAGTGAATACAAGCCTAGTCATCAAGTATTTTATGAGATGAACTTTTGATATTCAAATTACTTAATGAGAAAGTAGATAATGTCAGAGCTTATTGACTATAAATATTTCAATGGGAGAGTAGTTGTTTTCTGCTCCTACTAGCATTCTACTTAGGTGGCATAGTGTATCTCTTTACCCTCTTCATTATTCTGGGTGAGAAGTATCCCTAGAGATCCTTCCATTGCGACCATGTAGAGGATCAAGGGTTTATCAGGTAAAGGTGCTACCATGACTAGTGGCTTTAGGAGATATTGCTTGATCTCTTCAAAGGCTTGCTAGCATTCTTGATCCCAAATGTATGGAGTATCCTTCTTCATCAGTTTAGAGAAAGGCTTGCATTTTCTAGGTAGGTTTGAAATGAATCTCCTTATGTAAGCAAGTCAGCCTTAGAATAACCTCAATTATTTTAAGTGTTGGGTGGTGGCATATCCAAGATGGCATTGGTCTTAGATAAATCAGTTTTAATCCCTTGTTCCTGATAACAAATCCAAGGAACTTCCTTGATGATATCCCAAAGGCACATTTCATAGGATTCATTTTTAAGTTATATTTTCTAAGATGGACAAAGACCACCCTTAGGTCTTAGAAGTGCCTATCTTTGGACTTGGTCTTGACTACCAAATTATCCACATAGCATTCCATCAGTTGGTGTATGAGGTCATCAAAAATTTAAGTCATGGCCTTTTGATAAGTGGTGCCCACATTTTTGAGCTCAAAGGGCATTACATTGTAACAATAAAGGCTAATTGGTGTTTTGAAGGTTGTATACTTCTCATCATCAGGATGCATCTCAATTTGGTTGTACCCTAAAAAACCATCCATAAAGGAGAATATTTCAAAATTAATCATGTTGTCAATCATGATTTCCATTATTGGCAATGAGAAGTCATCCTTTGGACATGCTTTATTCAAGTCTCTGTAGTCCAAAAAAAATAAAAATTTGGCCATTATTCTTGTTGACCAGCATGATTCTTGCCACGTAATCTAGGTACTTCTCTTCCCTGATCAAGCCTGCTTCGATCAATTTTTTAGTTTTTTTAATCACCTTTTGCTCTAAGTCAAGTTTCAACTTCCTAAGTGCTTGTTTGATAGGCAAAAGCTTGGGATCAACTAAATTATGGACTACAACTTCAATATCTAGTCTAGGCATCTCCTTATAGCTCCATGCAAAGCAGTTAATGTACTCTTGGAGCACCACTTTGAGTTGGACTTGGCTTTTTTGTGATAGTTATGTACTGATAAAGTTTGGATTTGGGTCTTCATCTAATCTAGGTTAATTTCTATCAATTCATTAACTATGGCTTGCCCCCCATTCTCAAGTTCTTGTGGAGCTTCTCTTAGTTTAAAGATTATTTCTTCACCAAGTGATTCATCATGTTGAGTGAGATTTGGCAAAGATTCATCCGAGGGTATTTTGACTGCATTATGCCCCCGTTCTTTTGGTCCTAATGGAATTTTGTCTAGGAAATCACTTTCTTGTGATGTCTAAAGAGTTGTGACTACTTTGGGACATATGTCAAGGGGTATTAATGTCATTTGGATATCTTGGAAATTAGGCAGATGCTCAATGGTGACATAATGCATATGTGCACATTTGGAGTGATATACCCCATTCTTTTAGCATTCTTATTTTCTCTTCTAGGAATATAAGCATGCCCTTGAGGTGGATCCCATAGATTCTTGAAAAAATGATTCTCTCTCTTTGTTTGTGTATGTTTACAACTAGATTTTTTTTATTATCTAATGAACCTGATCCAAAAAATATTTAGGCATAACTACCGATTGATGGTCACCATTATTTGCTGAATCTTTAGTTCCCAAGATTTCATATATGCTTGGGGCACAAGGGATTGCCTTGTAAAAAAGTATCTACTTTTCTCCTTTATATTATGGAGGGATACAAAAAGTCATTAATTCTTTCATAACATTGATGCTTAGCTTATCTAACAGCTTAAATAAGCCTTGCGGAACTTTAATAACAAGGAGAGTATTTTTCTGTTTGACCTTTATTGTCATCTTCATCAAAAGTGTAACTGCCTAGGTAGATTTGTATGGTATCTTCATCTATACAGTCTATATCAGTGTCACTTCCAAGATGAGGAGAGGCGAAGACCAGGCTAGCAATCTTCTATCTTACTTGACTAATGAAAGCATACCTCTATCAGCATGAGATCTCTGATATTGCTTTGCACCATCATAATACACCTTAGTCAATTTGATGACTCTTTAAACTCTAAGAGCTCTAACTCTAGATGTGTTCCACCTGTAGTCCAAGATTATAACCATCCAAGAGTTTAATTAAAATAGCCAAAGAGTTCTAGGAGCTATAATCATTTCTCTGAAAGTAGGTGAGTTGATGATAGATGCTAAGTTCTATGTGATTGATACTGATTCATCATACAAAGCACTACTAGAAGGGCCATGGCTACATCAAAATAATGTGGTGTAATCAACTCTATATTAATGCCTCAAGTATTCGAGGATGGTAAAGAATATCAAATTGATGGAGATGTACATCCTTTGATATTCATGAGGTGCATTATGATGATGCAAAATACTGTTAGAGATCCCATCACTATTCCTTTTGACATACAATAGCCTATTATGATCTATTGTTCCTGATACAGGTCGTCATTTGTGAACGTGATGGTATGAGTTTGACATGCATACAAAGGCTCCTCTATCTTTTTTTCAGCAAAGTATGTTTGGTAGTTAGTTGGATTCTATAAGATGTGCACTAGTATGTCCCTAAGTCCTTGTGACATCATTAGGACATCAAATACACTTAGCATAATAGGAATCTTCTTGAGATGGTCTACTATGTTATATTCCACCTTCTTGAATGTAGGTTCAACTTGCAAAGGCTCAATGTCCTTATTTATCTAAATTTTTTTCCTAATCCTTAGAGATGTTCCTATCTCTAGGTATCAATGCTTGCCTCGGGGGCAGCACCTTTCCACATAGAGTTGTACATGGTTTGTTCTCCTTTGTTAAAGTTTGGTATTGTGAGACCAATAAGGTTCATCTTTAGAATCACTACCAAGCTAATCATGTGGTAGGAAGTAGTAAATCCTTACCCTTGATTGATAGTTCCTTGGATATTTTTGAAGGATGTGACTAGCTGATAATCATCCCATTTCAAGATCAGAATTAGGTATGTAGGGCTTCCTTATAAAGAGGTCTTGAAAGACTCTTTGGATGAACCCTTCTATTTCATCTGCTGACATGACCTTTTGTATGATTTTGTATTTAGGATATTTCTTCCGTGGGTGTTCAAATTGGCTTGATGTGGGGTTGAATAATCCTCTTTCGAAATGCTTGTTTTCTCCATTGGTGTTTGCTGATATAAGGCCTCCTGAAATGGTCATAAAGTTATTCTAACTCAAATATAGAGTCATATTTATCATTTGTGCCTTGTATGCATAATTCCTCTAAAGTTGGTAGAGTGAATCCTTCCGTAGGTTCTAGAATTGGGATATCATCTTGATGGAGGTTGGGATAGCTACTCATTAGTGTTTACTTCACATTTGTGTCACCGTATGACAAGAGGCCATAAACTCAAATAATTAATTTCAAAAGTGTCTAGGTTTCTTGACCCATCTATGGAGTAAGTGGCATGAGTGATCTTTTTAAGGAGGGTTAGTAGATGATTCTCCACTACCCCTGTAAGGTCTTTTGTATGGCTTTGCCTTTTTTGCTAGCACCTCTTCTAGCTTCTTGATTTTTTTCACAAAGTATGGTAGTTGTATTTGACATGCTTTTCATATGGATAACCATAGCATTCATGTGCTCGTTTACCATTTGCATTTGCCTCTTGACAAACTTCATGTTAGTTGTAGCTAGTTCTTTTATAGTATCTAGTTTAGGATAATTAAAGGCCTCATTTAGGACATTCTGGAAGATTTTATTCACTCTCTCTTTTGAAAGAATATTTCTTTCTGAGTGTTTGTTGGAGATCATTGGATTGGTCTAGTTTTTCATCTCCTCCAAGAGTTGGTAGTTTTGAGAATTACACTTATTTACGGTGCAGTTCAGAGGTTTCTTTTGTTCGGTTACTATGATTGCTGCCCTCAAATTTTTGGAAGGTTCTTTATGCTTTGCTTTGTCTTTTTCTACTTTAAAATTTTATGAACTAGGTAAGACTAGTGGGCCAATATTTTCAGCTTTTTGACTTGCATAATGAGATCTTGGAAGGTGTGAATAGAAGAAGTACTTAGGCAAGAGGTCATCCACTCTCCCATTATGTTGCTAAGAACTAGATATACTACCTCAAATTGTCCCATGGATTGTTCATACTCGATGCTGAGATTTTTCCACCATGTGATGTAGTCCAGGATCAATTCATTGTTATGTTTCAGTGTTGAGATAAGGTCTGTAATGGTCACTTTGTCATTGAATCCTCTAAACCTGATTTGAAAAGCCTCTTTCATTTGTGCTCAAGTCTATATGAATTTTGGTTGCAAATTAGCATACCGCTTGAATGCTACTCCTGTCAAGCTTACTAAAAATTAACAAAGTAACAATGAGGAACTATTACTTGAATATCTACACAGAGGCACAAAATGAGCTATGTACTATTTTTAGTTGTCCATGTCATTAAGCTATTTGGAGCTACGCACTGTATAGCCTCCAGGATATGGCACTCAGTTGTGATGACTAGGGCATGATTTATCAACATCATTTATGCTTTCAATCTCACTTTTTTATCTCAATTGTGTAGCTTCGATGCACTTGCTATTGTATGTATATCGACAATTTCATGTCATTAGAGATTCCTAAAGTCAAAGATTAGATATTCCTCGTTGATGGAGGAGGTGCTTGTGAAGGGCCTATATTTTTCGTGGATCTTGTTCAGAGGAGATACATCTTCCATCGCCTTTGCTAATTGAGATGGCTATTGAGATCATTCTAACTTTTTGAATATTTGGCTTATTTGTAGCATCAATTTCATCAACTTCATAACCTTCTTTTGGGCTTCATATTTCTCTTTTCATTGTTGCCTTAGTTGTTCTTGCAGTGCTTCTATAGCCACTTTTTGATTGGAGTTTTTAGTAATGACCAAGGCTTCTCTCAGGCCATGATGGTCCATCTTTGAGAGTCAGGTTTGGGTTCTTGATTGAGGTTAACTTCTCCTATCAGTCAAGTTGTCTCATTCAAGAGTCTACTCATGAAGAAGGGTGCTACACCTCCTCTTTGATATGATAGCAAGGATTGGTTCATAAGAGCCCTTTCCTCTTGAATTTCTTCATCAGTAAGTCTTACTTGCATAGCCTTATTTTTGCCTTTCACCAGTTGGGGTGTGGGCTCATGGTCCCTTCTAGAGTTCTGATGAGAAATGACTTTGACATTGCGGGTGGTCTCCTATGGTGAGTCCCTATGCTGAGTTGTAATCTTATGCTGGCTCTTGTGATTTTGTTGGCTATTTGCCCATTTATCATAATTTTAATATGAGATTGTGCCCACTATGATTTTCTTCTACACCTTTCTAAATTACTTAATAAAGCGAAAGAGTTGAAGGTAGGAATGGTAATAACTGACTTCATTTGAGGGATAGATTTCTCAAATTGGCTAAAAATTCTGGTAGCTTTTTCTTTACTTGTGATAGTTATGATGAGTTCTTCTTCACTCATGTGTGTGTCCAGATTTGCTTTTGATTGTCCCCTGTTAGGAGTTGGGTAGAGGCGATCAAAGACTAAGCTTTGTTTTGGTCCTAGTCTTTGGGAGATTGATATCCACTTTGGTTGAGGCATAAGTTTTAGCTCTTCATCCAAATACTCATTCACATTGGGAATGATGATATTGGGCCTCTTTTCCCTTGATGGAAGGTGAGAAATAGGCTTATCTTGCATGACAACAATAGTGGTTGGTGTGGTTGCAAGTACCCGATTGAACTGGATGACCTCAGATATAGTTCCAAACTTAATTTGAATTTTAGCTACTTCGATGGTGACCATCGACTGAGGTAGATGTACAGCCAATCCGGCCTCTAGGATAATGGTGTATCTTGAGATAGAGATGTCCTTTATTGATGCTATTTGATATTTTCTTCCTGTAAAAGAGAATATAATTGATCAGCCTTTAATCATAATTTTACCTTATTATGTCTCTATCATATTAGCTAGGTTTCTACATTTGGAGGACAAGTAAGTTCCATTGGGAATACCAAAATTTATGGTTTTGGCAATCCGGGATAGTGGAGACTCTAGAGAGTGACCTTGATACACAAATGAAAATGTGTTTAATTTAAAATACGTTATTAGGTGTTATGAGAATATTGACTTCCAACAGGCATAAGTCCCTATTGTTAATTACCCTAACAATAATCAGGAACTTTCTAAAATAAGAAATCTAACAAATAAAATAGAGACATAAAAAGAAAAGAAGAAAGCATTTGATTGATTTAAGATATGGTACATGACTTAAGCAATGACATATCCTTACTTTACAATGAATTTCAACATGAGATTATAGAAAATATGAAAGAAAAAAAAAGAATAGAAGAGTGGAGAAGAAGCTCTGATATGTGCTGCTACCTTGCTCCCATACACTAGACCATGTGATGTTTAACCATTATGGGTCTTAACTTGATCCTTGACAGATATTAATGGCATTATCTAATGGGGCATGGAAGGAGAATGAGAGGTGAAGTGGTTCAATAGCCTAAGAATTGACGTAACGTTTTTTGGCTGAAGTATTTTCATTAGCCAATAAGGTGTTAGTGATAACTTTGAGGTTTGAAGCATTTCTGTTTGCTAATAAGGCGTTGGTGATAACTTCATTTGGTTTAGAGAGTTTTCATAACTAATGAGGCTTAGGTGTTAACTTCATGAGTTTGAAGTGTTTCCATAGCTAATGAGATGCAAGTGTTAACTTTGAGGTTCGAAGTGTTTCCATAGCCGATAAGGTGTTAGCAATAACGTCTTTAATTTTGAAGTATTTTCATAAGCCAATAAGGTGTTGGTGATAACTTCTTTGATTTCGAAGTGTTTCCATAGCAAATAAGGCATAGGTGAAAACTTCATGAGTTTAAAGTATTTTTATAGCTGATGAGGTATAGGTGATAATTTCATGAGTTTGAAGTATTTCTATAGCCAATAAGACGTAAGCGATAACTTTATAAATCTGAAGTATTTCCATCGCCAATGAGGTGTAGGTGATAACTTCATGAGTTTGAGGTATTTTCATAACTAATGAGACATAACCGATAACTTTGTGAATTCGAAGTGTTTTAAAAACTAATAAGATGTAGGTGATAACTTCATGGTTCGATGTGTTTTCATAGATAGTAAGACATTAGCAATAATGTTTTTAATTTTGAAGTATTTCCATAGACAATAAGGCATATGTGATAACTTTGTGAGTTTGAAGTATTTTCTTAGCCAATAAGGCTTAGGTGATAACTTCATGAGTTTAAAGTGTTTCTTTAGCCAATGAGATATAAGTGATAACTTCATGAGTTTGAAGTCTTTCCATATCTAATGAGTCATAAGGAATAACTTGATAAGTTTGAAGTATTTCCATAGCCAATGAGGCGTAAGCAATAACTTCTTTGATTTTAAAGTGCTTCTATAGTTAATTAGTCATAAGTGATAACTTCACAAGTTTGAAATATTTTCATAGCCAATGAGGCATAAGTGATAACTTTATGAGTTTGAAATATTTCCATAGCCATTGAGATGTAGGAAATAACTTCATAAATTTAAAGTATTTTCAGAACCGATGAGGCATAATGATAACTTCATGAGTTTAAAGATAGAATTTCCCATTGCTTTTGGAGTTGGGCATAACCTTGGAGTACTACCAATGGCTTTTGTAGCACACTTAGTGGAACTTAGTTTAACCTAGTTTAGTTTTATTTGAACTAGTTCAGGTTCAGATCAGGATGGTAATACCACCCATTATTCATAGCCTTGGAGTATTGCTGAAGTTTTGACATATGCAATGAGACTTAGTTTGATCCTATTTAGTTCTATTTGAACTAATCTAGTTAGGATTTGAATTCAATTTGGATTCAATTTAATGTTCAGGATTCAACATCGATTTGAGTCTAATTTGATTCAATTTGATATTCAAAACTTGATTAAATTATAGTTTACTAACTCCTTCTTAAAGATAATGATATTATTCCAGTTTTCTCTTTCTAGAACCTTTTGGTGATTGGGTTCACACTGATATTTTATAGCATAAATCAGAGGCACTATTGTGAACCGACTACTGCAGTCATGGAGGGTCATCAGATTAATCATGGGAATTATGTGAAATATCCATTCCAAAAATCATTGTTGGTATTAATGGTGAATGTTCAATTTGCAATGTCGAATTCAATTGACTAAGTTTGGCATTAATTTTAGAAGAATATTTGTCAAATATTGATTATTAACTCTAGTTGGGGCAACACTAATTTTGACTCGAGTCTAATTTGAATCAATTTAATATTCAAAACTTGATTTTGGCTTGAGTCTGGTTCATTCAGTTTAGATTTAGTTTAACCATGTGTTGGACACTTATTGTGCTCGAGTTTGCAGCTTAATGAACTTTAGCTCAAGTTTAAGTCGATTTAGGTTTGGCTTAGTTTTAATTTAGCCTTGTACTGATCCTAGTTTGATTTTGGGGTTTGATTTGACCACTTAACATTTAGTTTGAACTTGATTTAACCCAATTAGGGTTTGACTTAAGCTTAGTTCGACCCAAATTGGGTTTGATTTGAACTTAACTTGATTTTTAATTAACCCAACTTTAATCTGTTTAGGGTTGAGTTTGAGATGATCTAGTTTGGATTAACTCAATTTAGATTTTTGGGTCTAGTTCAATTTGAGTTTTAGTCTATCTATTTGATCAATTTAAATTCATTTAGTGGTCCCTCTGAGTCAATTTAGCTTTACTTATTTATTCTAACTGAGTCTAATGTGATTGTGTGACTTTATATTAATTAATTTGATTCAAGGGTGCTTGCACTATCATGATAACCTTGGGTGAGCCTGTGGGCTGGCCTTAGATGTGCAAGCCCAAGAGTTGGCTAAGTGTGATCCTAGGGCTAACTTGGTTCGTGAGCTCGAAAGCTAGTTTAGATGTGTGAACCTGAGGGTTAGCTTAATTTGGTAGGCCCGAAGGTTGACTTATAGATATGAGTTTGGAGGCAAGCTTGAGGGCTTGCTTGATTTGGTGGGGCAAAAGGCTAGCCTATAAATGTGAGCTCGAGGGCTAGCTTGATTTGGCAAGCCCAAAGATTGGTCTATGGGTGTGAGTCTAAGGGATGACTTGATTTGACAGGTCTAAAGGCTAGACTATGGATGCAAATATGAGAGATAGCTTGACTCAGCATGCTTGAAAGCTAACCTATAGATGCGAGCTCGAGGGTTGACTTGATTTGATGGGCTAGAAAGCTGGCCTATGGGTGTGAACTTAAGGGCTGATTTATTTCAATAGGCCCAAAGGTTGGCCTATGGATGCAAGCCTGAGGGCTGATTTGATTCAGTGGGTTTGAAGGCTAGTCTATGTGTGCGGGTCCAAGGGCTATCTTGATTCAGTAAACCCAAAGGCTAGCCTGATTTGGTGAGCTCAAAAGCTAATCTATGGGTGTGAGCTTAAGAGCTAGCTTGATTTGGTGAGTCCGAAGGATGATCTATGGGCGCGAGTCCAAGGATTGGCTCAATTTGGCAGGCCCAAAGGCTAGCCTAATTTGGTAGGCTCAAAGGCTAGCCTATATTTTGGTAGGCCTGAAGGTTGGCCCATGGAGGAGATGGAGGCCCATTGATACGCAAGAGACCATGGGTGGCCACGGAGGTGATGGAGTGAAAATTAGGGCCAAACTCTTTTTCTTTTTTATTGGTCCATAATTCTTTGATAGCCTCTAGCCTTCTCCCCTTTGCCACAATGCCCTATTGGGCTATAACGGCCTAGCACTCAATCTCGGCTAGATCTGGCCCCGAAGTTGGTAGTGGTTAGCAAGGAGAAGGTCTTGGAACCCATCTATTCTATTTCCTCAATCAGGTATGGTTAGGTATGGTTAGGCTCAGCCTTCTTCTTCATCAACAGTAGGCAACTCGAATATGGAGGGTGGCTCGAGAATCTGATGAGCTCATAGGAGAAAGCACAGGAGCAGGCCAACCATGGGCTGCTTGGGTCAGTAAGGTAGGGCTGGAGGGTTGTGGGGGACATGGCTGTGTGGGCAAGGGGACTAAAGTCCAGTAGAGGTGAGGTTGGTCGGGCTCCGACAATTGTGACCATGGGGGCTACGGGCGAGGATGGCAGGTAGGGTTGATGACCAACAAAGGTGAGGTTAGCAGTGATTCAATGGCTTAAGTTGGGTGGAGCTTGCAAAGGTGAGGAAGCACTATTGGCTGCTTGATGGTGCTCCAGCGAGGTAAGAGGCCATGTTCTAGCTGTGGTCTAGTAGGGATCAGGGCAGAGTAGCTTTGGTGAGACTATTCTTTCAAAGGAGGATGGGATGAAGCAGGAAAACGTTTAGTAGAAAAAGATAAGGAATAAAGAATCACCTTATTTTCCTTGCCTCCAACTTTTGATAGCCTCCTTTTTCTCTGATTCCTCTCGCTCCTCTCTTCTTGGAAGGTTTTCTATCAATTTATAGGCCTCAAAAAGATTTAAAATCAAATCTTTAATTGGCTTGATTATGGAATGTTTATGGGATTACGTTTGTGAGGATATTGTATGTTCATATTTTCTGATGGCATGCAATCATTTGATTGAAATTTATTACCCTAATAAAAAGATCCAAGATTTATACCATATTTTGATATTGAATTTTCAGGTGGAATTTTGTAAATTTTTTGCATCCCTTTGATATCCACAAGGTACATTGTGATGATATAAAATATTATCAAAAGTCTCATGCTAATAAAGAGGCCACTTCCATCAGTCAAGTGAAGAAAAATATTGCTAGGTTGATCTTCACCCCTTCTCACCTAGTGAGTGACATAGACTCTTTAGATGGAGAAACCTCACAATCCTACCTAGGCGGCTATTCATTAGAGAAGATAACAGTGAAGGTCAAATTAAAAAAATACTCCTTATTACTAAAGTTCCAGAAGACTTGCTTAAGTCATTAGATAAGCTGAGTATCAATGTAGTGGATAAACTTACAACCTTCTACGTTCATCCAGGCATAAATAAGAAAAGGAGATACTAGTTTACAAGACAAACCTCTATATCGCAAGCCTACATGAAATCTTAGAAATTGAGGATCTAAAAGATGACAGGAACCACCAGCCAGTAGTCATACCTAAATATTTTTTGAACCAACTTCATCAAATAATCAAAAAGTCTGACTGTGGATGTCCACAAATAAAGAAAGAGAATCATAACCATGCTTACATCCTTGGAAGAGGAAATAAGAACACTAAAGGGTTGGGCCAAATCACTCCAGATGTCCACACATGCCTCATGGTCACCATTGAATCTCTGATTGATATTCAGTATGATCAAACAACATCAACACTCTCTAACACATACATTGAGGAAGCCATAACTCTCCGAACATCACAAGAATTTGACATCTTCAACAAAATTTCATTAAGACCAGAAGAAAGGGTGCATGATGTAGTCAAAACACACTCAGATGAACCTTTCCCAGATCTCACTCAATATGATGAACCACTTACCAAAGAAATGATCCTCAAATCAAAAGAAGCTCCACTAGAACTTGACAATGGGGGGCAAGCCACAATTGCTAAACTAATGAAAATCAACCTTGACTTAGAGGAAGACCCCAAGCCAACCTTCATCAACACACAATTCTTAGAGGAAAGTGAAGCCCAACTCAAAGTAGTGCTCCAAGAATACATCGACTACTTTGCATAGAGATATAGAGAAATGCCTAGACTAGATCCTAAAGTTGTAGTCCACAAATTGGCTATCAATCCTAAACTTTCACCTATCAAGCAAGAATCTAGGAAGATAAAATTCAACCTAGAACAAAAGGTGATAGAAGAAATAAAGAAACTGATCGAACTAGGCTTCATTAGGGAAGAAAAGTACCTAGATTGGGTGGCAAGTATCATGCCAATCAAGAAGAAGAATGGCCAAATCTACATATGTGTGGATTACAGAGAGTTGAATAAAGCATACTCAAAAGATGACTTTCCACTATCAATAATGAAAATCATGATTGGTAATATGGTTGATTCCAAAATATTCTCCTTTATGGATGGCTTTTCAAGGTATAGCCAAATCAAGATGCATCTTGATAATGAGAAGCATATAGTTTCTAGAATACCAATTAGCATTTACTGCTACAAGGTACTGTCCTTTCAACTCAAGAATGTGGGCACCACTTATCAAAGAGCTATGACCCAAAATTTTGATAACCTTATACACCAGCTAGTGGAATATTATGTGAATAACTTGGTTATAAAAACGAAGTCCGAAGAAAAGCACATTCAATACCTAAGAAAAGTATTTGACTGTCTTAGCAAATATAACTTAAAGATAAATCCTGTGAATTGCACCTTAAAGGTATCATCAAGAAAGTTCCTTGGATTCATTGTCAGACATTGAGGGATTGAAATTGATCCATCTAAGATAAAAGACATTTTGGATATGTGACCACCCTCTAACTTGAAGTAATTGAGGTCACTCCAAGGCCGACTCACATATATAAGGAGATTCATTTCAAATCTCTTTGAAAAATATAAGCCTTTCTCCAAACTAATGAAGAAGGGTGCTCTATTCATCTGGGATCAAGAATGCCAACAAGTCATCAAGGAGGTTAAGTAGTATATCTTAAAACTACTAGTCCTCATAGCACCCCTGCTTGATAAACCCTTGATCCTCTATATGGCCATGATGAAAGGATCCCGGGGGGCACTTCTCACCCAAAATAATAAAGAGAGCAAAGAAAATATACTTTACTATCTGAATAGAATGCTAGTGGGGGCAGAAAGCAATTACTCCCTTGTCAAAAAATATTGTCTAGCACTCATATTTATAGTTAAGAAACTCAAACATTATTTGCTTTCTCTTCAAGTTATTTTAATATCAAAAATTAATCCTTAAAGACTTGATGACTTGGCTTGTACTTACTGAAAGGCTAAAAGTAGGCTTTAGTTCTCATGGAATATGATATGAAGTTCACTCTCCAAAAAGTAGTTAAAGGGCAAACCCTCATCGATTTTCTAAGAACTCATCTAGTGCTAGACAACACTCTATTGAGTTGTGAACTCCCTAATGAATCGGTCCATTTTGTCGAGAAAGGGAGCCCTGCTAGAAGCTATACTTTTGGAGTATCATCCGTCATACCAGGGATCAAGGCAAAACTTTCAAAAATCAAAGCAGGCATTGGACTCTTATTCATTACCCCGAATGGGAGCATCTTGTGATATTCCTTTTCCCTCTCAAAATCGTGCACAACTAATGAAGTTAAATGTGAGGTCCTAATTATAGGACTAGAAATGATCCTCAACATAGGGATATCTCACCTATATGTCTAGTGATTTGTAACTTGTCATCAACCAAGTGGAATGATAATATAAAGTCCACAAATCTGAGTTCTTGAAATATCATGAAAATGCTCAAGAACTCATGGGGCAAATCCCACATGTTTAATCATGGTTTGCAGTAAACAAGTGATAAGCTCGATCTTTAATATCAAATACAAGAAGACTAAATATAAACTAAAAGAAGAAATCACATATTGAAAAATATCATTCACCAACTACGTCAAAGGTGGAGAACTCTCAAAAGATAAATCAGCACGAATACAACTTAGAAAATGGCGCACATGCTTTCTACTCTTCAATAACACCCTCTATAGGAGGTCTTTCGATCAACTACTTCTATATTATCTTTTGGATAAAGAAGCTAAAAAAATTATATATCAAGTACTCCCTAGAGTTTGTAGAGCTCATCAATCAGACCAGAAAATGATGATAAATATTATGTGTACAAGCTACTACTAGCCCATGATGGTGAGAGATTGCATCGAATACCTAAGAAAATATCACTTATGCCGAGTGTTTGAGGTGATTTTTACCATAATCAAAATATGATCATAATTAAAACCTACATACCACTAAATTATGACTCAAGTTGTGGGTTTCGATTGAATTTGAATCATGGTCAAATTTGACTAAAAATTAAACTCTATTGACATGAATTACTAGAAAAATTAGACTCAAGCCAAGCTCAAGCTAAAGTGGGCTAAGTGAATCTAATATTTGGACCAAAATTGCCCAAAATTCATCCGAAAATTGGGCTAAACTAAAAAAGTAAGAATTTTATAAATAGATCTTTAGATCAAATAAATTCTTACAAAAAGATCTTTGACCGGATTTTTCTTACAAATAGATCTCTGAGATAAAAATTTTGTGAAAAAGTCTAATAAAATTCTAAAATTATAAATTGGTCTCGACAAATTTATAAACTCCCCAAAAAATTTATATTCACAAATAAACCCCTAGAATTTTAATTTTTTAAAAATAAATAAGTTCTTTTTGTAAAAAATTGCACCCAAAATTTATAGAATTATAATTTAATCCAAATTTTTTAGAAAAATTTGCAAATAATCCACTATAGTTTGTAGTCTTAATTTTAGGATTATCATAATTTTATTCAAATATAACTTATTCATATCCAAATCAAACTGGATTACGTTTATCCACATAAGTGTTCAAATTTCAAATGGAAAATCTTCGTCCACATCCATGATTTGAAATTATACATGAAGATCGATCCAATCTCCTTGAGTATATAAAACTCTAGATTCCTATAAGTATAAGAGAAGGCAGCGAGAGGAATAAGTAAAGATTGAGAGACTGTGTCCAAAAGAACATGGGGAGGATTAAGATGGGAGTGTCTGAAGATTAGGAAGAGATCATAGATTGAAGCTTAGAGAAAATGAAGAGGAAATCAAACAAGTACGGTTACACAACTAATCTTGTTTTCTTTCTACACTTCTTTTGCTTCTCAACCCCATTCTCTTTTTTGGTTCCCTGTAGGGAGATCAGAATTTTCCTCGTCATCCTTATACCCCCACAACTAGAGCTTTGTAGCTATGTGAGACCTCAAACCGTCCAAGATCAAGTGACTAGACATGAAAGTCTGGTCGCCCAAATCAAATGCCTTCCACAGTTCTAGGACCCTGCCAAACCGCTGTCTCCTTGTGCTAAACACACCAGACCCCTTGCTCTAATTCTCAGACCTGCACTATCATCTCTAGGATCCGTCAAGCCCCTATTCTCCGGCTTGTAGCCCCGTCCATCATTAGACCTGAGATCCGCGGCTCGAAGACTCACCAAGCTGCCTCCAACCACTTGTCAGCGGTCATCAGCTGCCCTTATTGCTGCCTCCAGCCATCTCCTGCTGGCTAGCCCATGCTCTGCAACCCCCTTGCTTTGCTCCGGTGTGCTGATGACCTCCACGCCTCCTCTAGCCGTCTTGCCACCACTGCCATGGCTTCACTTGCTTTGTCTACCACGTTGGCTTGAACCCTTCACTCCCTAGCCGTAGGTCGACTCCAACCTACCTACATCGGTGCGAGACCCAGTGGTCTGACCTTCACCCCCGCGCTCGGCCTGCTCCCTCACTACCTTTGAGTGGGCTACCACCTGCTGTCGACTGCAAAAGGAGTGGCCGGCCATGGCTTGAGACAGATGAAAGGGAGGCTAGGGTTTTGGCAAAAAAAAAGAGGAAGGTTGCGAGTTTGAGAAGAAAGGAAATGGGAAAAAAAAAAATATAGAAACGAAAAATAAAATAAAATAAGAGGAAGTTGTTGATTAAAAAAAAGAAAATTTTGGTTATTTAAAACAAAAGAGATAGAAGTTGAGTAAGTAAAAAATAATAAATAAAAATAAAAAAATTTAAGAAGAGAAGAAAGGAGACAAATCAAATGAGAAGATTTAAAGGCATGAGGAACTGGCTCACCCTCGTGCTTGCGGCTACCCATGGCTTTGTTTGTCTCCCCCACATTCACACGTACACGATTGTCATTCTCATACTTGTGGCCATCTGCTGCTTTGCATATTAATGGACCCCCATCACCACCATGCCCACGTGTGGCTTAGCACACTCAATTAGCCTTGGGCTTACATCTAAGTCAGTCTTTAGGCTCAGACTTAGCCAACCTTCAGGCTCAAATTAAGTTAGCCTTAGGCTTATATTCAAGTCAGCCTTTACGCTTGCATTCAAGCTAGTTTTTGAGCTCCCGTCTAAGTCAGTCTTTGGGTTAGCATCCAAGTTAGCTTTGGGCTTGCACTCAATTAGTCTTAGGGCTTGCACGTAAGCCAGCCTTTAGTCTCGCACTCAACTATCCTTCGAACTTACATTCAAGCTAGCCTTTGGGTTCACATCCAAATTAGTCTTTGGGCTCCCGCTTAATAGCCTTCGGGTTCACACTCAAACCAGTCTTTAAGCTTCTACTCAACTAGTTTTCAAACTTACACTCAGCGGGCCTTCAGGCTCACCCCTCAATCAGCCTTTAGGCTCACACTTAAGGTAGCCTTCGAGCTTGCATCCAGGCTAGCCCTCAAGCTCACACTCAGTCAGCCTTCGAGTTCGCATTTAAATCACTTTTCAAGCTCACACTCAACCAGCCTTCGGGCTCACACTCAAGCAACTCTCTGGGCTTGCACTCAACTAACCTTTGAGCTCACACTTAATCAGTCTTCTAACTCACACTTAACCAATATTAGAACTCACACTCAAGCTAGCATTTAGATTCGTACTTAGCCAATTTTCGGGCTCTCACTTAGTTAGCCTTTGGGCTCACATTAAGACAGCCTTCAGGCTTGTACTCAAGCAAGCCTTTGGGCTTACATTCAAGCTAGCCTTTGGTCTCGCGTCCAAGCCAGCCTTCGGGCTCACACTAAACTAGTCTTCAGGCTCACAGATTAAGCTAGTCTTCATGCTCGCATATAAGTCAGCCTTCGAGCTTATACCTAAGGCAGCTTTTGAGCTCACGAATCAAGCCAGTGTTTAAGTTTGCACCTAAGTTAGCTTTCGAGCTCATAAATCAAGCTAGCCTTTGGGCTCACAAAATAAGCTAGCTTTTGATCTCACACTTTCAAATCAGTCTTTGGACTTGTACTTTTAAGTCAGCCCTTGGGCTCACACTTCTAAAGCAGTCTTTGGACTCGTATATTTGAGGCCAACCCATAGGCTCGCCCAAGTTCATCATAGTAGCTTAAGGGTTCTCAAAATAAATTAATTAAATTTAATAATTCAATTACATTGAACAAATAAAACCATATTGGCTCAAATAAATCACTAAATGGACTTAAATTGATCAAACTGAAGGAGTAAAACTCATATTGAACTGGACTCAAATCCGAATTGAATTAATCTAAACTAAATCAGTTCAAACCCAACCTCAACTAGATTCGAATAGATTTAATCCAAGATCAAATTAAATTCAAACTAAAACCTAATTAGGTCAAACTATATTCAAATCAAACCCTAACTAGGTTTAATCAAGTTCAACCTAAACCCTAATTGAGTTAGATCGAACTCAAATTCAAAGCAAAACTAGGTTGAGTCTGAACCTAAATCAACTTAAACTTTAACCCAATTCATTAAGATACAAACCCAAACCCATTAATGGGTTGAGCCTAAATCCATTAAGGATCCACCAAGAACCTATCAAGGGTTGAATCTAAAATCCATTAAGGATCCACTAAGAATCTATCAAGAGTTGGATCCAAAATCCATTAAGAATCCATTAAGAATCCAATCCGATCAAATTCAAAATCCATTAAGGATCCATCAGGAACCCAATAAGAGTCGAATTTAAGATCTATTAGGGGCCGTTTGGTTGGGGGTCAAGGTCAAGATCAAGGTCAAGACTAGTGAACCACTTTTGTAAACTAATATCTTTTATCAAAATTAAGCTTTCAATAATTTAAAGCTCAAAAAACTATTTAATTTTTTATAATAATTTAATTTAATAATAGTATAAAATAATAAGTATTAATTTTACAAGAAAAAAATAATTCTAAAACGAGTTGATCCTGATTCTAATCCCAAAACAAACAGGGCCTTAAGGGTCTAGTAAGAACCCATTAAGGGTTTAGATCCAACATCCATTAAGGATCCATTAAGAAATCAATAAGGATCCAACACAAGGTTGAGCCCGACCCGAAGTGAATTAAATCAAGTTTAAATCAAGATCAAGTTTTGAACATTGAACTGAATCAAATTAGACTTAAACCAAATTAAGTCTGAACTTTAGAACAAATCAGACTAAAGGTAGGTTTGAACTCGATTAGTTAGTCAACCAAACCTCTTTGTTCAAAGGGAGTCAACCAACAACATGCTTGAATCCATCAACTACACTTCAGGCTAAGCCAACATATGCTTAAAAGCTATTGGCAATGTCTCACTTTTAATCGACAACATGCTTAAGAGATCATCGACTATCAAATCAGAAATAGTTGATATAAGCCAAGGTTGCTAACTATTTTGAACTGAACAAAGGTAGACTTGAACTCTCTTACTTAGTCAACCAAATGCCCTATTCAAAAAAAATCAACTAACAATGCGCTTGAAGCCATCAGCCATACTTCAAGCTAAGTTGACACTAGCCATTGGTAATGCCTCAAACTTAATCAACAATATGCCTAAAAGGCCATTAATTATCAAATGAGAAATTGTCAGCATAGAGCTAAGGCCTCTAGCCATTTTGAACTGAACCAAAAGTAGGCTTGAATTTACTTGGTTAGTAAGCCAAATGTCTTGTTCGATCGAAGTCAACCAACAGGGGGGCTTGTGTCTATTGGAAGTTATATTTCTACAATACCTAATTTCATATTTAAACTACATATTTTTTTATTTATTTTTTTGAGATTACTTCTCGGAGGTTTCACTATCCCGAATGGTCAATTTCGGCTCCACACCAAGTTCATGGTGACTTCATCCACTAACATCCAAATCCTTTACATCCAATAGTGTCTTCATGTTCATTTGAGGTATGAGGTACATATATCATCGATCCAATTGAACTATCTTCTTCCAAAGGCCACAACTTTATACTAGCAGCAATCAACTATTCCTCTCAATAGGCTGAGACAATTCCATTGAAAGAGGTAAAAGCCAATACCATTATCTACTTTTTTGAGAAAATATCCTATACTGATTTGGCATCCCTCAAAGGATCATTTTTTATAATGGATTATCCTTCAGAAGCTTCAAAATGGGATGATTTGCATATTATCATAAGATAGATTGGAGATATTTATCTATCTATAATGTAAGAGTAAATAACCTTACTGAGGCATTCAACAAGACCCTCTCTAAGATATTGAAGAAATTCATTGTTAGAAATAAAAGAGGCTAGCATCAAAAGCTTTTTGAAGCATTGTGGGCTTATCGCATCACATATCAAACTCCCACTCAATCAGCACCATACGTATTGGTGTTTCAAACTCAAGCAATCTTGCCACTAGAAGTATAAATTCCTTCTCTAAGGATTACCTTGCAAGAAAAAATTACAAAAGAGAATAATATTCATCTTTGCCTAGATGAGCTAGCCTCCTTGGATAAATTAAGGCTCATAGCTCAATAAAAGCTAGAAATGTATTAAGCACAAATGCCCAAGGCCTATAACAAGATGGTCTGGCTCAAATCCTTTCAAACGGGAGAAATGATCTTGGTTATGAGAAGACCCATAATCCCAAGCCGAAATAAGAAAGGCAAGTTCAAGCTTAATTGAGAAGGCTCTTATATCATCAAAAGAACATTTGAAGGGGGATCCTACCAACTAATTGATGCCAAAGAAAAAAGCCTATGTCACTGATCAATGCTTGATTCCTTAAAAGGTACTATGCCTAAGCCTCCAGGGGGCAACAACCACCAAAAGTGTCTATGTTTTTTGATAACAGAATGTCCAGCTTTCTCAAAAGAATACTTAGTCATACACCCTATGTTGTTCAAAGCAAAACATGACCACAAAATCTCATTCATTTTGTGTGACGATCGAGTCCATGACCCAATCAAGACTACTCCTTATGGCATATCAAGACCACTCCTTGTGACAAATAAAGTCTATTCCTCATGGCAACTCAAGTCCACTCTCACATGGCAAGATGAGTCCATCATCGCATGACAAGTCCAATCTACTTTTTTGAGATTGGGATGCAAGAGACACAAGGTTGCAAGCAAAATCCGATACAAAGTAAATTCATAAAGCAATAGTAACATTCCTAAATAAAGTGGACAGAAACAAGAGGGCATGTTAGATAAAGAGGATAAGAATAATTCTAAAACATATAAAGCTTAATGATGCCTCCAAGTGACCATGGGGATTCAGCAGTCACTTGCTCACACTTCTCCATCATCACCTAAAGGGGCAAGTGATACATTAAGAGATAGAAAATTCTCAAGGTAAGAAGGACATAGCAGACTATTATCTGATGTTATTGATGGTGGACAAATGCCTATGAGTGCAAGCATCCCTCAACTAAAGCATGATCCGAGAACCACATCTACAATGAAGGCTTGAGTCAATATACACACAATGCAAAACTCAATGAAATTCAAATATTCTTTATGATCTGAGTCTGAAATATTATCAAGAAGCCCTCCAAAATCGTCATTTGGTTCGCCTGAAATACATGATTTCAGCTAGGAAAAAGAAGAGAAGGGAAAGTAAACATGGGATGAAGGAATGACCAATACCTAGAAACTCTATCCTCCTCTAGGCACTCACATTTGATGATGGTGAGCAGAGTAGGACCTCTCTACTTAAATTCACATCAGAAGACTAGCGCACTAGTGTCGATGAAGGAAGGGCTCTACATTCATGTCAATCATGGAAAACAAAAAAAATCAAATCTCAAAATGGTGTATGTGGTAACATCAATCCTGCTCCAACACTCCCATCCAAGGGCAGACCCACATATGTCACTAAACTCCTCAAAGCCTTGGAAGTAGGAGGATCATATACAAGCTAAGGTGCCTCTCACCTCAAAATTAATATGGGACCTGCATTGCCTCGAAAATGGCTGTCATTAATCCTGCAAGGGAGAATGGACCTCTCTCTATTTGGTCCAGGATAGACAAATTTATGAGCCAGAGCCTTTCACATATCTTGAGTTCTCTACCACTTCGACCCTCTAATGCTCATAGCCTACTTTTCACTTCAACCCTAAACTGTAAATAAAAGTTTTGGATCAATACGAAAATATCATCCCACACTGTTGAACCATTCTATGGCATAGGAATGAAGAACTTTGGCTTTTTGCTCAATGCCAGGGATATAATAATCTAAATCATCTTGGATGAGAGTGAGATATAGCCAATAGCCTGCTAACTGGTTGAGATATGATGGTGGTTAAAGAGTGGGAACATTCTCGAGAAACCTTGATCATACCCGAATTGCTGACAAAACTGATGTGAATTATAAGACTCTACAACTAAATACTTCCTTGAGAAAAGTGAGAGTACTCCATGCTGCAAAGGGATGATTTACTATAAGCCTCTGAAGATAATGGAAGATGAGCCACATTTGCCAACATGTTAGCTGAAAGAGTATAAGGAAAAGCTCACCAATCAAAATTTTGGGAATCTCTCACATGCATCTTGGCCTCTCTGGGAGAACAAGTAGAAGTAAACATATTCATGGTTTGAATCATCTTGAGAATAAAGATTGAACATGAATGCGTAGCCTTCTGATTTCATCACTAGGTTCTAGCTCAGTGTACATCCTCTTAAAGTGAGCATAAATCCAAGCATATAGAAAATAAATGGGGAACAAAACCAAAGAATCACCTTGTCTTGTAGGGTTATCCACCATTGCTCTGAGATTGGCATATATCGAATCTAATACCATAGGAGCTAGAGTGACCCTTTGTCCATACGCCATCTTGCAAGCAAAGTGTAACTAAAATCAAGACTGATATAGTAGTCAGGGGGGATATACTCATCATAAAAACTCTTGAGGATAGGAATCCTAGCTAGCCATCTCATATCCTAGAGAGAATACCGGCCTTGCCATACAGAGTGTGGAAAGTATTTGTAGTGCAATCCCACATCTTGATCACACTGCACAAAATTCTTGGATTTCTTGCATACTATCCCTTGGATGCTATGACTCCTAAGATGTCGAGACCTGCAAGTTGGGCTGAAAATTAAGATACCATGTCATCAACCCACTATGAGCAATTTGGTAAAACTAGCATTACTCCAACTAGCAAGAAAGATTGTCCCTAGGAAAAATAACAACCGTTCAAGATGTGAAACCCTAGGGTTTCTAAAGATTCTTATTGCCTAAAGTGCCTAATGGGTTCCAACATAAAAGACTCACCCACCCCATTAGTACATGGCACCCCTTCTTTGGAAAAATGAGCAAAAGGGTGGTAATTATTGAGCCTCGCTCATTTTTTATGCTCCCAGAGTTGATATATGATAACCATCTCAGTGTCAATCCCCAAGACAGGAAGAAAATGCCCAAAGCCAAACTATTTTCTTTCCCGTCTCGGATTCTCTCAATCATAAGAGAAACCATAATACCTTCAAAGGCAAAAAAAGGAACAAGCTAATAAAGAAAGAGGAAAAAAGACTTTTGCAAAACACAAAAGGATAAATAGAAGTCCTCATCTATCAGATGCTTGCATAAAGCATGACAAAGAGATTTTTTCTATTTTCTTTCACATCCACTCTTCTTACCAAGAAAAATCATGAAATGGATGTGGAGGGGGTACTTTTTTTAAGTGGCTTTTGTAACCCAACTCCAAATTCAAGTCTAATAGGAATTAGAGTTAGATTTTGAGTTTAATTAGAGATGGTTGAGACCTAATTTGAAACAAAGAAGTGCTAAAAATTCAGACCCAAAACATTGAACCAAGCCATAAAGGATGATCGGTTATGTGAGATTGAGAAACCATTGCTCATAGTCAAACAACTGGTTCCCAATTGGACATTTGGTTTTGATAGACTGTGCACACTTTTGCTCTCAATCGGACATCCATTTTAGATGCAATCTATAGAAATAGAAACAAATTCCTTTCAAATCTTTGGAAGATCAACAAAATTTTTAATCAAGGAAGGTGTAATCCCATAATATATTAATCTAAGATTCAAATATAAAGTTTATGGCAAGAATATATTCATCCAAGCTTCAAATCAAGTCAAATCAATCAATCACCACAATTAGAGATTCTCTTAACCCTGCATAAGGGGGGTTAGGGCACACAAATTTAATAGACTTTTAAACTTGATTCTTTGGAAGATTCTACATGAATCAAAGGTGAATTTGAAGGCCAATCTTTGAGGAAGTTATATGGGAGTTAAAGGAGGAGATCGTGCCCACAAGAAGGAGACCAAGAAGGGATCTTTAGAGCTGAAAGATATAAGATTTCCTTCCTCGTCTCCATTTCTTTTTTCAATTTTACTCTCTTTTTCTCCATGCCTCTCACAAGAACTCTACTATTGTTGTTGCTCTAAGCCCTTGTTGCCCCATGTTTCATTGATCTCAAAGAGATGATGCCCGTTGATCTCAAGAGATGATGCCCTGCTGCCCATACTTGAAGGAACAAACTTGAGAGAATCAGATGTCCGAACCTTGCTAGGCACCCCCCTTGCTCTACCAACACTGCAGCCACTCGCAATTTTGAGCATTGATGTCTCCACCAACACTGCAGCTACCTACAACCTTCTTGACATGTTGGCAAAACTCCACCAACATCATGACCACCCATGGTCTTTGATGCATTGACAAAACTCTACCAACATCATGGCCACTCGTGGTCTTTAGCATGTTAACAAAACTCCACTAATATTACAGCCACCCATGGTCCTTGGTGTATTGACAAAACTCTACCAATGCTACAGCCACCCATAGCCTCCTTTGGGCATCGATGAAATTCCACCACTATCGCGACCACCCGTAGTCTCCTTTGGGACATCGACGAAATTCTACCACCACCAAGGCCACCCGTGGTCTTTGAAGCACTGTCAAAACTTTATCACCCCATATCCACCCATGATCCTTAGCACCTTGATAGTCTTCTTTGTCATTGCGGTCACCTATGATCCCTCCCCATGCACACCATAGCCACTCCTCATGAGGAAAACTCATACTTTGGAGCCCCCCATGAAACTTCATGAAGATGGAAAAGAAACTATGACACGAACCTGATCAAACTTGGATAAGAATGAGTAGAACCAAAAATTCATAAATTTGGACTAGGCTAACCTTTGGGTCCACCAAATCAGGCCAGCTCTTGGGCTCGCACTTGCAAGCCAATCTTGAGCCCAAGCACTTGCCAAACATTATAGGCTAGCCTTCTAGCCTACCAAACATTATAGGTCAGTCTTCGGACCTTTCAAACATCAGAGGCCAGCCTTCCAAACTGCCTAAGATCTTAGGCTAGCCTTAGGCCCCATCGAACATCATAGGCTAGCCTTAGGCTCGCCAAATATCATAGGTTGACCTTCAAATTTATCAAACATTATAGACCACCTTTGCACCCACCAAATATGTTAGGTCAACCTTAGGGCCCGTCAAACATCATAGGCCAACTTTCAGACCCACCAAACATGATAGGCCAGCTTCAAGTCTGCCAAAAATTATTGGCCAGCCTTTAGGATACCAAACATCTTTGGTCAATCTTCAGGCCTACTGAATATCATAGACTAGCCTTCAGACTTGCTAAACACCATAGGCCAATCTTTAGGCCTATCAAACATCATAAGCTAGCCTTCAAGCCCATCAAATAGTATAGGTCAGCCTTCAACCCCACCAAATATCATATGCCAACTTTGAGTCTGCCAAACATCATAGACCAGCCTTCAGATCTGCAAACTCTCATAGGCTAGCTTCTAAGCCGGTCAAACATCTTATGCTAGCCATTGGGCCCATCAAACATCTTAGGCCAACTTTTAGGCTTGCCAACATCTTAGTCTAGTTTTTGGGTCCTCCAAACATCTTAGGTTAGTCTTCGAGCTTGTCAAAAATGATAGGCCAGCCTTATGGCCACCAAACATCATAGGCCAGCCTCTGGACCACCAGACCTCTTCAAAATTAGTATTATCCAAACTAGAGTCAAAAATCAGTATTTTACAAATGCTCTTTTGAAAAATAATGCCAAGCTTGGTAATTGAATTCGTTATTGCAAGTTGAACATTCACCATGTGACCCTTGGTTTCGAAATACCCTAAATATTTCACATGATTTTACTTGGCAATTTAATATTCCCTCTATGGCTGTGGTAGTCAGTTCATGGTAGTGGCCTTTGATTTCATACTATAGAGCATTAGTGCAAACCCAATTACTAAAGGTTGAGATAATTAATCCACTATTTAAGTCAATAGAGATGAATGATATGGACATAATAAGAAAATTGCTAATTGATTTCTACAAAAGCTATGGGAAGAGAAAACTGGAACATATTACCATCTTTTAGAAAGAAGTTAGTGAATCAAGTTTTGAACATTAAACTAAATCAAATCTAATTTAAATTGAAGTCAACTTCTCAACATTGATCTGAATCAAATCAAACTTGATCCAAAGTAAGTTTTGAATATCAAATTAAACTAGATCGAACTCCAATCAAACTCAAACCTAAATCACATTTTGAATATTAAACTAAACCCAAGTCAAATCAAACTAAACTCAAACCTAAACCAAAACACAAGTCAAGCCCAACCTAGAGCAATCGAATGGAACTAAATAGGGTCAAACTAAATCTTACTAGGTGTGCCATGTCTTTGGTAGCATTCCAAGGCTATGTCCAACTATATAAGCAATGGGTGATGTTATTGTGGGATCAAAATTGACCACTAGGGATAGTGAAGACCCCGAGGAGTGATCTCAAATTATAAATCAAAATTTATTTTAATTTGAAGTGTACTATCAAGTATTATGAGAACATTAACTTTCAACAGGTGCAAGCCCCTATTGTTAATTATCCTGATAATTGTTAAAAATCTCCTAAAATAAAAAACCTAACTAATAAAATAGAGACATAAAAAAAGAAGAAAGCATTTGATTGATATCAAGAAATAATATATGGCTTAAACAAGTGTATGTTCTCACTTTACAACAAATTTTAACATAGAATTATAGAAAAAATGGAATAAATGAAGAAAGAAAAAGAGAAAGGAGTAGAGAAGAAACTCTTATATGTGCTACTACCCCGCTTCCCTGCATTGCACCATATAGCATCAGACTCAAATTGACTCAGTCTTTAATAGATGTTAATGGCATCGTCCAATGGGACATGGAAGGGAATAGGAGAAGTTCAAGGCATTTCCAATAACTTTAAGTTTTAGTGATAACTTCATTAATAGGTATTATTACTAGCATCCTGTTGAGATTGGCCTAAAGTATTTTCGATAGTTTTGAGTTTTGGTTATAACTTTATGATTTGAAGTATTTCCATTAGCCAATAAGGCATTGGTGATAACTTTATTTGGTTCTATTAGCCAATATAGTGCTAGCAATAACTCTACTAACCTTTAAGTGTTTCCATATCCAATAAAGCACAGGCAATAGCTTCTTTAGTTTTTGAAGTATTTCCATAGCCGATAAGATGTAGTTAATAACTTCATTATTTTTTAAAGTATTTTCATAGTTGATAAGATGTAGGTAATAACTTCTCTATTTTTAAAGTGTTTCCATAGCTGACAAGGCATAGACGATAACTTCTTTAATTTTTGAAGTATTTTCATAGCCGATAAGGTGTAGGTGATAACTTCATCATTTGTTAAAGTATTTTCAAAGCCAGTAAGGCGTAGGTGATAACTTCTCTATTTTTGAAGTGTTTTCATAGCTGAAAAGGCATAGACGATAACTTCATTATTTCTAGCAACATAGCTAAAAGCTTACAAGGTTGGACATAACTTCAAAAATTGCATCATCAACTACTTTTAGGATTGACTAATATGAGGGATGCATCATTGATGACTTTTGAGGTTGACTAACTTGAGGGGAGCGCATCATCAACTGCTTCCTGAGTTGACTAGCTTGAAGGGTGTGTTATCAATGGCTTTTGGGCTTAACTAGCTTCGAAGTATAGCCAACGACTTTGAGCGTATTTTTGGTTGACTTCATTTGAATAAGGCATTATGGCTAACTAACTAAGTAGGTTCAAGCCTACCTTAGTTTGGTTTGAATTGAGGCATTGCCATTGCTTTCAGGTTGCTTAGCTTTGAAGTGTGGCCAATAGCTTGAAGCATGTTGGCAATTAACTTTATTGATTTGATTTGGTAACAACACCAATGACTTATGGAGATGGATATAGCTTTGAAGTGTGACTGATAGATTGGAGCATATTAGCGATTAACTTCTTTAGTTTGGTAGCATCACCAATGATGTATGGAGTTGGATATAACTTTGAAGTGCGTCTGACAGCTTGGACCATGTTGGCGATTAACTTCATTATTTTGGTAGAATCACCAATGGCTTATAGAGTTGGGTATAGCTTCAAAGTATTACTAAAAGCTTTTGTAGCACACCCAACAAGACTCAGTTTGATCTTATTTAGTTCTATTCAAACTAATTTTGGTTTAGGTTAGGATGGTAATATCACCCATTATTCATGTCCTTGGAATATTACTGAGGGTTTAGCACACCAAGTGGGACTTATTTTGACCCTATTTAGTTCTATCAAGACTAATATAGTTCAAGCTCAAGTTTGATCTCATTTAGTGTGAGTCGAGTTCAACATTGTGTTAGACCTTTATCAAGTCTAGGTTAGCATCTTAATGGACTTCGATTTAAGTTCAAGTCATTTAGTTTAACTTGGTTTTAGTTTAGGCTCAGTCTAGCTTGATTTTGGTTTGACTTTGAGTTTACCCTTTTAGTTTGAACTTGATTTAAGCCAATTAAGGTCTAATTTGAGCTTAATTCAATTCAAATTGGATTGGATTTGAACTCAACCTGATTTTAAAATTTACCTATGTCAAATCTAATTAGGGTTGAGTCTGAGTTTATTTGGTTTATGTTAACTCAATTTGAATTTTTGGAGTCCAGATCGATTTGAGGTTTAGGCCATATGTTTGATCAATTTAGGTCCATTTGAGTCAACATGACCTTTGTCTATTTATTTTGGCTGAGTTCAATTTTAATGTGATTGAGTTACTTTATGTTAAGTAGTTTAATTTGTGATAATTTTAGGTAGACCAATGGCCCTGCTTTAAATCTGTGAACCCAAAGATTGGTTAAGATGTGAGCTCGAAAGATAGCTTAGAGGTGCAAGCCCAAGGGCTAATTGGGTGTGAGTTTGAAGACTGGACAAGTGCAAGTTAGAAGGCTAGCTGAGGTACTAGCCTAAAGGCTAGCTAAGGTATGAGCCCAAAGGCCAGCCGAGGTATGAGCCCAAAGGCTCAGCAAGCCTGAAGGCTAGCTGAGAGGCAAGCTCAAAGGCTAGCTAAGATGTGAGCTCGAAGGCTGGTTGAAAGGTGAGCCCGAAGGCTAGCTAAGATGTAAGCCCAAAAGCTGGCTGAATATGAGCCAGAAGACTAGCTAAGTATGAGCCTAAAGGCTAGCTAAGATGTGAGCCCAAAGGCTAGCTAAGATGCAAGACTGATGGCTAGTTGAATACAAGCCCAAAAGCTAGCTAAGTGTGAGCCTGAAGGCTAGCTGAGTTTGAGCCTAATGATTAGCTTTGATGCAAGCCTGAAGGTTGGTTGATTGCAAGCCCAAAGTCTAACAAAGATGTGAGCCTAAAGGCTGGCTAAATGTGAGCTAGAAGGCTAGTTGAATGTGAGCCCAAGACTAGTTAAGTGTGAGCGTAAAGATTGGCTGAGTATAGGTATGAAGGTTAGCTAAAATGTGGGGCTGAAGGGTGGCTAAATGTAAGCTTGAAGGCTAGCTAATTATGAGCCCAAAGGCTAACTTGGATATGAGCTCAAAGACTGACTGAATGTGAGCCTAAAGAATGACTAGGTGTGAGCCCAAAGTCTAGTTGAGTGCAAGTGCAAAAGCTAGCTGAATGTGAGCCTGAAGGTTGGATAAGTATGAGCCCAAAGGTTGGCTAGGTGCAAGCTAGAAGACTGCCTACGTGCGAGCTCGAAGGTTGATTAAATATGAGCATAAAGGTTGGCTTGAATGCAAGCTCGAAGGCTAGCTAAGTGTGAGCTCAAAAGTTAACTGAGTGTGAGCTCGAAGACTAGCTGAGTGTGCTCCCAAAGATTGGCTGAATATGAGCCCAAAGGCTAGCTTGGATGCAAGGCTAAAGACTGGTTGAGTGCATGCTAGAAGGCTGATTGGGTGCAAGCTCCAAGACTGGCTGAGTGTAAGCCCAAAGGCTTACTAAATGTGAGCATGAAGGCTAGCTAAATGGGAGCCTAAAGGCCGGATGGGTGCAAGCCTGAAGGCTACCTAAGTACAAGCACAAAGGCTAGCTAAGTATGAGCTTGAAGGAAAGTTGAGTGCAAGCCTAAAGGCTAGCTTGGATGTGAGTCTGAAGGCTAGTTGGGTGTAATAATGCTTCACCATTTTTGAGGGACTGTGGGTGGCCACAACAGTGTTGAGTGTCACCATTTTTGAAGGAGCTGTGGGTGGCTATGGTGTCAAGAATCCACCGTCTTTTAGGGGACTGCTGGTGGCTACAAGCAATAATGAAGATTCATCATCTCTGAGTGGCCACGAGTAGTGTCAATAGTCCACCATCTTGGAGGGACCACGGGTGGCTGCGATATTGATGAAGTTTTGCTGAAAATCAAGATGAGAGTTTTTTTTTTAACAAACACTTCTCTTTTTTTTATTATTTTTACCCAATTTTTTCTACACAATAATTTTTTTACATTTTTTTCTATTTCTTCTTCTTCCTCAAGCTTGAAATCTTTCTCTGATATTTTTGGTAGAGCTTTTTTTTTGCAACTACTTTTTTTATATTGTTATATTTTTTTTCTTTTATCTCTTCTTCCTCACCAAACTGTGCCCCCCCTACCAAACCTTCTCCTCATGATTGGGCCATGGTGGCTCAGCACCTTCTCTACCTTGATCTGGTGGCCTCTCGGCTAGATCCAGCCATTTCTTATAGTAGTGAGGTTAAACAATGTCCAAGGAGGTAGGGGCAAAGCTTGGGTGGTGGCTCGCGAGAGACTACATGGAGGTACAATGGGCTAGAGGTGAAGGTGGCGATGGCCGGTGCAGACACTAATAGAGAGGGTGAGGTTGGCGGAGGTGGCTCACAAGCTTGGGCTCGCAGGCTCCGACAAAGGCTACTTGTTGGCTTGGGTGAAGGTGGCTCAACGAGGTAATTTTGGCAACCTTAGGTTCCAGTTTGAAGGTGGAGATGGGCTTTGATGAGCTAGGGCGGTGGTGAGGAAGGCACAGTTTTTGGGAAGACGATGGTCGGTTCTAGTGAAAGCGAGGCATCATGTGAGAAGTTGGCTAGGCTCGACCATGTTCGGCTAGACCTTACCCTTGGCATAGAAAGGTCTCTAGCAAGACATGAGAGCTGCAAGAATTTGGGGAAGAAAAAAACGAAACACAAATAAAGCTAAGTAACAAGGAGCTTACCCTTTTCCACGATTCTTCTTGTTGATCTCCTTCTTTCGATGATAATATTTCTCTAATCCTCTTCCCCTCATTCTCTAATCTTTTTTTCTCTAATCACTTTTTTTTTCTCAGGTCAACAAATTTATATAGGACTCAAAGAGATGAAGTTGGGTTGGAAATGATCTCTTTTGTTTGAATTTTTGAATGATAGATATGGATGTAAATAGATATGGATATGGCTTATCTAGAATTTCGATGAACTTATGAAGAGATATGGATACAGAATACTAAAATTATTGACGGTCTATTTATAATTATTTTAAAAAATTGGACTAAATTATAATTTTATAATTTTTAGGTATCTTTTGGCAAAAAGGACTTTTGAAACTTCTAGGGTGCTTTTTGCATAAAATTTGAACTTATTCGTAAATAAAATTTTTTGAAGGACTTGTCTATAAAAGGTGAAATTCTAGGGGTTTATTGTAATTAAAAAATTTTAGAGGAGTTTATTTGTAAATCCTGAATTTTATAGGGGCCAAATAATAATTATTAATCTTTTAAGGAGTTTATTTACAAATACTAAATCTCGGAGGACTAATTTATAATTTAAGAATTTTATTGAACTTTTAGTAAAATTCTTATTCCAAGGATCTATTTGTTAGAAAAAATCTGACTAAGGACCCATTTATGAATATTTATTCAATCTAGGGGGCATATTTGTAGAATTCTTACATTTTTTATTTTTGCCCAAGTTTTAGATGAATTTTGGGTCCAATTTTGATCCAAAAATCTAGTCCAATTAGCCCATTTGGATTAGGCCTAGCTTGAGCCCGAATTTTTTAATGATTCAAGTCCAAATTAAGCTCAATTTTTACTCAAACTCGAACGTGATTTAAGCTTAACTGAGGCTCACATTTAAGGTATAATTTAGTAGCATATAAGTCTCAATTTTAATCATATCTTAGTTAAATTTAATTGTGGCAAAAATTACCTCAAACAAATGGCCTCTTCATAGGCTCTTCTTGAGTTTTGATGAGAGGAGAGGTGCAAACAATTTTCATGTTCTTGCCCCTATATTAACATTTTAGGAGTTTATTATATGAGTTTGAATTGCCACACAAGAGTGGACTTGACCTATCATGCGACGATGGACTTATTTTATTATGTGAGAGTGGTCTTGGTTGACCACATAGAAGGAGACTTAATTTGCCACGTGAAAATAAACTTGGTTTGCTATGTAAAGTAGACTTAGGTTGTTATATGAAAGTGGATTTAAGTTGGCACGTGAAAGTGGACTTTAGTTACTATGTGAAAGTGGACTTAATTCACCATGTGGATACAGGTTTAATCACCATGAAACATGGACATGATTTACCATGTAAAAGTGGACTTAGTTTGCCATGTGGAAGTGGACTTAATTTATCACATGAAAGTAGACTTGATTTGCCACATGATAGTGGATCTAATTTACCATGAAAGGTGAACTTAATTTGTCATATGAAAATGAACTTAGTTTACCACGTGGAAGTAGACTTAAGTTATCAAATAGAAGTGGACTTGATTTCCATGTAGACATGGACTTGATTGCCATGTGAAAGTGGACTTAATTGTTATGAAGGTGTGAGTTTGATCATCACACAAAATGGACTTATCATGTCATGTAGAAGTGGGCATAATGTGTCGTGTGGATGCAAACTTGATCGCATGCAAGATGGATAGAATTTTGTGTCCATGTTTTACCTCAAGAAATATGGAGTGCATGTTTGACCGAGTGTTCCTTTTGAGAAAGTTGAACATTCCATCATAGAAAAAATATGGACATTGTTGGTTGTTGTCATTGATGTCCCTAGGACTTAGATATAATACCTTTTGAGGAATCGATGGTTGATTGGTAGCATAGGCCTTTCTCCCTTGTCATTGATCAATTAATAGGATCCCCCTTCAAATTTCTTTTTGACGATATAAGGGCTTTTCCAATTAGGCTCTAACTTGCCTCTTTTGTTTCAGTTTGGGATTATAGGTCTTTTCAAGACTAAGACCATTTTTTCCCTTTTAGAATGACCTAAGTTGAGCCATCTTATTGTAGCTAGCCATTTGTGCCTGATACATTTTCAGGTTTTGCTAGGCTGTGAGCCTTATTTTATTCAACGAGTCTAGCTCTTCAAGGCAAAGATTAACATTGTCTTCTCTTATGATTTCTTCTTGCAAGGCAATCCTTAGAGAGGGGATTTGCACCTCCAATGGCAAGATTGCCTCAATTTCAAACACTAAAATATATGACGTTGATTGGGTAGGAGTTTAATATATGATGCAATAGGTCCATAGTGCCTCAGCAAACTTTTGGTGCCAGTCTTTCTTATTTTTGGCAATAACTTTCTTCAAGGTCTTGGAGAGAGTCTTCTTGAATGCCTCAGTGAGTTTGTTAGCTCTCACATTGTAGATGGATAAAAATATCTAATCTACCTTGTGATGATGTGTGAATTATCTTTTCTTGAAGCTTCTAAAGGATGATCTATTATCAAAAATGATCCTCCGAGGGATAGTAAATCGATACAAAATATTTTCTTAAAAGAAGCAGATAACAATATCCTCTATTACCTTTTTCAATGAAATTGCTTCAGCCAACTGAGAGAAATAATTGATTGTTACTAGTATGAAGTGATGGCCTCTAGAAAAAGATGGTTTGATTAGGCCGATGATGTCTATATCCATACCTCAAATGGTCATAAGGATACTATTGGATGTAGAGGATTTGGGTGTATGAATGAAATTACCTCGATATAGTCTCTCACCGTCGTGGGCTAATAGTATCCCATACGCTTAATCTTCATCATCATTTTTGGGTTTGATTAATGAGCCCCACAAACTCTAGAATTCACTTCATACATGACTTATTTGGCCTCTTTGTCTGAGAGACAACGCAAAAGTAGTTGATCAAAGGACCTTTTATAAAGAGTGTTATTGATAAGTAAAAAGCATACAACCCTTTTTTGAGTTGTGTTCGTGTGGATTTATCTTCTGGGAGTTTTTCACTTTTGAGTTAGTTGGTGAATGGTTTTCTCTAATCTATTACCTCTTCTATTAGTTTAGATTCAGTCTCTCATGCTTGATGTTGAAGACTGAGCTCATCACTTATCTATATGGATTATAATTAGAATTTCTCTTTGATTAGGGTCAGCCAGTGCCTTGCCTAGTTTGGCTACGGAGTCAGCTTCTGCTTGATGGACTGAGAAACCTTAGTTATTTGAATATAAGGGATTTTCCTTATGAGCTCTTGAGCTTTTTATGGTATTTCAAGAGCTCGAATATGTGAACTTTATATTTGCCTTGGACTTGGTTGATAACTAGTTGTGAATCACTAAAATATGTAGGTGTGATATTTTCATATTGAGGGTCATTTCTAGTCTTGCAATTAGGGCTTTATATTCAACTTCATTATTTGTGCATGATTTTAAGAGGGAATAGGAGTATCATAAAATGCCCCCATTTAGAGTGACATAAACGAGTCCAACATCTGCTTTGATTCGCGAAAGCTTTGGTTTGATCCCTAGTTTAATGGATGACGCTCCATCAAAATATAACTTTTAGCAAGGTTCTCCTTCTTTGACCAAAAGGATTTTTTTTTCAAGGAGCTTGCAACTCAGAGGAGAATCATGTAGTACTAGATGAGCTGTGAAAAAATCAGTGAGGGCTTGCCCTTTGACTACCTTTTGGGAAGTGAACTTGATATCATATTCCATGAGGATTAAAGCCCACTTTGCTAGCATCCTAATGAGTATAGGCCTAGTCATTAGGTAATTTATGGGATTAATCTTTGACATTAAAATGACTTGATAAGAAAATAAATAATACCTTAGCTTCTTGACCATAAATATGAACCCTAGACAATGCTTTTCGATGGAGGAGTAGTTGCTTTCTACCCCTGCTAGTATTCTACTTAGCTAGTAGAGTATATTTTCTCCACCCTCTTTATTATTATGGGCAAGAAAGGCTCACAGGGATCCTTCAATTACTATCATATAGAGGATAAGGGGTTTACCGGATAGAGGTGCTGCCAGGACTAGTAGCTTTAGGAGATACTACTTGATCTCTTTAATGGCTTGTTGGCAGTCTTAATCCCAAATGAATGGAGTATCCTTCATCAACTTAGAAAAGGCTTGCATTTTCTAAAGAGGTTTGAAATGAATCTTCTTATATATGTGAGTCAATCTTGGAATGATCTCAATTACTTTAAATTGCTGGGTGGTGGCATATCCAAGATAGCTTTGATCTTAAATGGACCGATTTCAATCCCTCAATATCTGATAACAAAGTCGAGAACTTTTTCCGATGATACCCCGAAAGCAAACTTAATAGGATTCATCCTTAGGTTATATTTTATAAAGCGATCGAATGTTTTATTGCAATGGAGAATCATCTTTTGGGTATGCTTTATTCAAGTCTCTGTAATCCACATAAATGTGGATTTGGCCATTTTTTCTTAACTCACACAAGGTTTGCCACCTAATTTGGGTATTTTTCTTCTCTGATGAAGCTTGCTTTGATCAATTTCTTTGTTTTTTCTATCAACTTCTGTTCTAGGTCAAGTTTCATCTTCTTAGGTGCTTGCTTGATAGGTGAAAGCTTAGGATTGATGGCAAACTTGTGGACTACAACTTTAGGATCCAATTTAGGCATCTCCTTATAGATCCATACAAAACAGTTAATGTAATCTTGAAACACTGCTTTGAACTGGGTTTGGCTTTCCTTTGAAAGTGGAGTGCTAATGAAAGTCAGCTTGAGGTCCTCCTTTGAGCCAATGTTGATCTCCATCAGTTCATCTACTATGGTTTGTCCCCCATCTTCAAGTTCTAGTGGAACTTCTTTTAGATTAAGGATTATTTCTTCATCAAGTAATTCATCATGTCGAGTGAGGTTTTATGAAGGTTAGTCTAAAGAAATTTTTGCTACATCATGCCCCCTTTCTTTTGGTTCCAATGAAATCCCACCAAGGATGTCACCTTCTTGTGATGCCTGAAAAGTCATGGCCACCTCAATGCATGTGCACGAGGTATTAATGACATTCGATCATCTTGAATATCAGAGAGAGACCCAATAGTGACCATAAAATATGTGTGGGCATTTGAAGCAATATATCCTAGTCCTTTGGTATTCTTGTTTCCTCTTCCAAGAATGTAAGCACTTCCTTGGGGTAGATTCCATATGACTCTCTCTCTTTGTTTGTGGACTTCCATAGGCAAATTTGTTGATTATTTGATGAAACTGATTTGAGAAATATTTAGGCATGACTAGCAGTTAATGGTCACCATCATTTATTAGATCTTCAATCCCTAGGATTTCATGTATGCTTGGGGCACAAGAGATTATCTTATAAAATAGTATTTTCTTTTCTCCTTTGTGCCATGGAGGAATGTAGAAAGTTATTAATTCTTTAATAACGGCTTAAATAAGTCTTTAAGAATTATAGTAATAAATAGAGTATTTTTTATTTAACCTCTGTTATCATCTTCGTCCAAATTATAACCATCCAAGCATATTTGTGGGGCTTCTTTATCTAAAGAGCCTAGGTTAGAATCGCTTCCTATGTGAGGAAAAGTAAAGATCAGGTTAGCAATTTTTCGCTTTACTTGACTGATGGAAGCAAACCCCCTATTAGCTTTGGATCTTTGATGAGATTTTGTATTATATAATGTACCTCATGAACATCAAAGGGGTGCAAATCATTGTGAATTTAGTATTTTTTACCATCTTTGAAGTATTTGAAGTATTGATGTAGGGTTGATGATACTACTTTATTTTCATGTAACCACAGCCTCCCTAGTAGTGCTTTGTATGATGCATCAGTATCGATCATATAAAACTTAGCATCTATCATCAACTCACCTACTTTCAGAGAGATAGTTATGGCTCTCAAAGATCTTTGGCTATTCTGATTAACCCCTTGTATGGTTATAATCTCAGACTATAGGTGACACACATCCAAAGTTAGAACTCTAAGAGTTCGAAGAGCCATCAAATTGAGTGAGAAACATGGGTCAATTGAGATGCAATTGATCTTGATCCCATCACTGTTCCCTATAACATACAATGGTTTGTTGTAATCTATTATTCCATGCAGCAGGTCATCATTTTATGAAGGTGATGGCAGGAGTTTGGTGTGCATAAAAAGGTTCTTTCATCTTTTCTTCAGCAAAGTATGTTTGGTAGTTAGTCGGATTCTACAAAATATATACTAGTATATTCTTGAGTTCTTGTGACATCATCAAGGCATCAAACACACTCAGCATAACAGGGATCTTCTTAAGGTAGGCCGCTATGTTGTATTCCACCTTTTTGAGAGTAAGTTCAACTTACGAAGGTTTCATAGTCTCATTTATTTGAATTTTCTTTTCTTTGTCTTTGAGGATATTCTTGTCCCCAAGCATTGGAGCTTATCTCCGAGGTAGTATCTTCCCACCTTAGAGTTGTATATGGTTTTCTCTTATTAGTTGAAACCTGGCGCCATGAGATCAATAAGGTTTATCTTTGAAGCCACTCATGAAGTTAATCATGTGATAGGAGATAGTAAACCCTTGCCCGCAATCAGTAGTTCCCTGAATATCCTTGGAGGATATGACTAATTGATAATTGTCCCATTCAACGTTAGAATTAGGTACATAGGACTTTTTTGTAGAAAGGTCTTTAGAGAATCTTTGAATAAATCCTTCTACTTTGTATGTTAGCATAACATTCTTTAGAACTTTGTATTTAGGATGTTTTTTCTGTGGATATCTAGATTGGCTTGACTATGGGTATTTAGATCGACTTGATGTGGGGGTAGAATAAGCTTTAGCATTAGCTCATTGATCCTCTCCTGAAATGCCTGCTTATTCCTTTGGCACTTGCTAGTGTAGGGCCTTCTGAACTAGTCATAAAGTTATTTTGAATCAGACATGGAGTCATATTCTTCATTCGTATCTTGTATACATAATTTCTCTAAAGTTGGCAAAGTACATCCTTCCATAGGTTCTAAGATTGGGACCTCACCAAACATTACAGGTTGAGCATTTATTGCTAGATTGCTTGACAGAGGTTAGGATAGCAGCTCACTGGCATTCACCTTAGATGTATGAGTCATCATATGACAAGAGATCATGGACTTGGATAACTCTCTTTGATTGTGTCTAGCTTTCTTGCCCCCTCTCTAGAGTAAGTGGTACGAGTGATCATTCTAATTTTGAGGAGGGTCGGTAAGTGGTTTCCCACCACCCATATGAGGTCTTTTGTATGACTTCTTTTCTACTAGCACCTTTTCCATGTGGATAGTCATAGCCTGCATGTGTTTCTTTAACATTTGCATTTACCCTCGGACAAACCTCATAGTTGTTGTAGCTAGCTCTTTTACAGTATCTAGTATGTCATAGTCGTACTCACGAGTGAACCACTCTCTAAGATAATCATCTCAGGAGTAACCCTTAAGGAGATCTATAGGATCTCTCATTTCATCAGTATCATCCCCAATGAATTTATTTGCTTTTTCTTAACTTGTACCTTGAATTACCTCACTATTAAAGTGACGGGGTGTGGATCGATTTGGTTGTCAACCTCCGATAATAAATATGATAGAATATGTTACCATCAGAAGTTTACTTTCTTCATTTCCTATATTGGGATCCTGTAGTAAAGCTTTGAGTTTGTTAAAGAAAAATTTCTCAAGAGTTACTTGACTTCTTTCTCCCTGAACATACTCATCCTGAGCATCAATGTATTCTTGGATGGCTAATTTTTTGCAATCGTATTTATTTGGTTGAGCTAGCTTCTTCTTCTTGCTTCTAATCTTTCTCTTCTTGATGCTTCGAGCAAATAAGGTAATTTCCTCTAATGAGGCTTTCTTCATCACCATCTCAAACTCTTTAGGATTTCTAGTTATTTTTTATAAATTTTTTAAGCCTTTTTGAAATGGATACATTCCATAAGTGCTTTTGTTTTGGAGTATATTGTGCTTCTTCTCGAAAGAGAATTTCAGCAAGTAATTCATGATCTTGGAATACAGTAATATGATTAATGTGTTTGATGGACATTTTCAATAGGGTTGCCTTCAAGAGAGTTAGCTTGCCCTCTCAGTATTGCTTCTCAACCAAATCCTTGAACACATAGCAATCTTTAATAGTATGCCCCAAGACTATGATAAGGAAATTAGTTTGGATGATTTATTTTGTTAGTCTTGGGCCTTTTGGATTCTGACAATTAGAGGCCTAACTCTAGTATATTCTGAAAGATTTTATCTACTCTTTTTCTTTTGAAAGAGTATTTCTTTTTGTGCTTTTAATGGAGATCATTGGATTGTTTCACTTCTCCATCTCCTCTAAGAGTTGGTGACTTTCGAGGATTACCCTTGTTTATAGTGGGGTTCATAGGTTTCTTTTTCTCAGTTGTCATGAATGTAGCCTTCATATTTTTGGAAGGCTCTCTACACTTTATCCTATCTTTTTTCGGCTTGAAACTTTGTGAACTAGATAAGGTCAGTGGGCCAATCCTATTCAGCTTCTTAACTTGAATGATTGAGGTCTTGGAAGGTATTGATCAAAGAGGTACTCAGATAAGGTGCTATACATTCTCCTCTAATGTTGTTGAGGGCTATTTTCACTGTCTCAAATTGGCTTATGAGTTATTCACACTTAATATTGAGATTTCTTCACCGTGTAATATAATCTAGAATCGACTCATTATCACATTTCAATATAGAGACAAGGTCTGCAATGGTCACTTCATCACTGACTCCTTCAAATCTGATTCGAAAAGCCCCTTTTAATTGTGCCCAAGTGTGTATAGATTTTGATTGCAAACTAGCATACCACTGGAATGTTTCTCCTATCAAGCTTGCTGAAAATTGGTGGAGTAACAGCGATGGATTATTACTTGAATCTCCACACAAAGTCATAAAGTGAGATATGTGTTATTCATAATTGCCCATGCCATTGAACTATTTGAAACTAGGCACTATATAGCCTTTAGAATATGACACTCAGTTGTGATAGCTAGAATATAGTTTGTCGACATCATTTACCCTACCCATCTCACTTTCTTGTTTCAACTATATAGCTATCATTCATTATACCTGCTATTGTATATATGCTGGGAGTTTCATGTTGTCAAAAATCTCTAAAATCAAGGATTGGATATCCCTTATTAGAGGAGGTACTTTTGAAAGACCTATGTTTTTGTGGATCACATTTATAGGAGATGTGTCTTCTACCACCTCTGCTACTTGAGATGGCTATTAAGATTATTCCAACTTATCAAGCTTTTGACTCATCTATAACATTATTTCCATCAACTCTATGATATTCTTTTAAGGTTTATTTTTCTCTTTGCTTTGTTGTCTCAGTTGTTCTTATAATACTTTTATAGTCACTTTTTAATTGGAGTTTTTAGTTATGATCAAGGCTTCAATCAGAACATGATGGTTTATATTTTGAGAATCAAGTCTAAACTCTGGGTTGAGACTAACTTCTCCCATTAGTCGAGTTGTCTCATTCAAAAGTCTACTCGGGGAGTGGGTTGTCACACTTTTTCTTTGATATGACAGCAAAGATTGGTTCACAAGAGCCCTCTCCTTTTGAATTTCTTCATCAGTAAACCTCACTCAGGCATCCCTCTTTTGGCATTTGGTTGGTTAGAGTGTAGATGCATGGTCCCTCCTAGAGTCATGATGAGAAATGACTTTGATAATGTGTGTGGTCTCCTTAGCAAACTCTCATACTGGGTTATAGTTTTACGATAACTCTTGTGATTTTATTTGGTAATTCACCTTGTTACCACAGTTTTAAGGTAAAACTGTGCCTCCTGTGGTTTGCTCTTACCCTTCTCTAAATTGCTTAATGGAGCAAAAATGTTGGAGGAAGGGATGGTAATGACCGACTTCATTTGAGAGGTAGATTTCCCAAGTCGACTGAAGATTCTAACAGCTCTTTCTTTATTTGTGACACCCAGAATGAGATATTTTTCATTGATGCCTATGTCCAAATTTGCTTTTGATTGCCCCCGGTGAGCAGCTGGGTGAAGGCAACTAAAGACAAAGCTTCGCTTCGACCCTAACCTTTAAAAGACTTTCCTTTTTAGTTAAGGTATGGCTTCTAACTTCTCATCTAAATAACCCTTCTCATTAGGGATAACGATAATGAACCTCCTTCCCCTTGATAGAAGGTGAGAAATAAGCTAGTTTTGCATGTTAATAACTTCAGTTAGTGCAGTAGCAGATGTCCTCTTGATCTGGATAACCTTAAAGATGGTCCTAAAAGATGGCGTATCTTGGGACAGAGATGTTCTTTATTATTGTCATTTGATTCTTTCTTCGATAAATAAGCACATAATCAATTAGTCTTCAATTGTAATTCTATTTTATGAGTGTTTCCATTATATTAACCAGGTTTTTATACTTAGAGGAAAAGTCAAGTCCTACTAAGCTCGAGCTCAACACATGAGCTTGCATTAAACCAAGCTGACCCATCCTGAGGTCAAGTTCATATTGAACTAAGCTTAAGCTTAGGTTGACCACAAGTTGAGCTTGAGATAGCCTTTTTTGAGCCAAGCTCAAGTTAGGGTGAGTTCTCATGAGCTTGGCTCCTTGACATCTCTACCTATTATACATTAAATTTTTCAAATAACATATTTTTATATATATCTTAATTTTAAAAATTATTTTTCACTCATTAACATACTTCGCTTTCATTTTTTTTCTCATTTCTGCTGGCTTCCTCTAGTAACAATAATAATAATAATAAATGAATGAAGTGGTTTCTATTGTAACAATGTTTATAATCACCCTTTGCAAAAAATCAAACACAAAAACTTCGTTGATTTTTCTCTCTTTTGCCTATTTACAGTTACAAGAATTAATTTGCAAAAAGAAAAAAGAAACTTCCTTGATTTATCTCTATTTTGCCTATTTATATTTATGAGAATTAATTGGTTTATGAATTATTTTCAAAAAAAATTACAAGAATTAGTTGTGTAATTCGATATTGAGAGAAAGAAAAAGAAGAATTTGCAAGAAATATGGAGGATTATGTTATTGCTATGCTCCTTATTTTCGAAATTACTTTATTAAATAGGAAATTCCCAATTTAAACTAACAAAATATACGATGTACATCTGCCTATGCATGATTTTGATAATTGATGTGATTAAAACATATTATACTACAATGTACATTTTCTGAATAACAGAAGACAAGATTTTCTTGTTTAAATCCCATATCATTTGAACTAGTAAAAAGCGTATGGTTTACGATCGGAGATTATTAACAAAATTTTTGTTCTTTATAATTATGCGGATGGTTAGTAATAAGCTACTAGTTATACTTTAAGCACTGAATTGCTGGTTGTACCATTTTTCATATATAAAAAACTATATATTCAAATTTTACTAGTTTTATTAATTTTAGGAAATAAGAAATATTGTTTTAAAAAATATTCTTTGGGGGCATATACATGATTTACAATGCAATGCAAGGGTAAACATGCGATTATAAACTTGAATGGACTTTTATAGAATAAATTAATTAGTTCGCAAGGTCTGAAAAGTAAATGTCAACCAACTCATGCAAATCTTTCGACGTCCGACTTGCACGAAATGAATTGAATGTGAAGGCATGGACAGATGCATACGACAAGCAACTCTTTCTCTCCTCGTCTGCACAATTCACAATCTCTGCCTCTCTCTCTCTCATTCATCTTCTCCCTGCTCGCAATCACTTCAGAAAAAAAAAAACCTCTCATTGTTACTTTTGATGGTAAATTAAGAGAATATTCACACAAGTATGAGTATGAAACTCTCACGTCAGTGGCTACTCGTTGGCCGTCTTTTCATACAATATAGTTTGTTTGATATGTAAAAAGAAGAAGAACAATGGCTGGGGCACACAAGTTAATGAGCCACATGGCCGCCGCACGAGTGCAACCACAGCTCTGGACCCCAACCCTGACGTTCTGACTTCTGACTGATGCATAACTCGCTCCATCGTCGCTTGAATCTATCTATTCCATTTACCTATGAAACTTTGTGGATTGAACCACTCCTTGCTCCTTTTCATTCAATTCTGAAAATGATTGCCCAACAAAACTGTTCAAATTTATGGCTTGCCATCACACAGACACATAAAAGAAAAAACACATGGATATATTTTTAAAGAATTGCGTATTGATTTCTCCTTGAAATTTTCTTAATTGCAAATACAACTCAAAGAAGATATGCGTGTCGGCTAAGGGCAAGTACATGGTTGTTGCCCAAATCAATTGCTTGTCCCCAAGTGCGCACAACCACCGCAAGGATACAAAAGCAAAGAAACACACAACATATAAAGCCTAACAAACACATAATTATAAGCACTTCAAATCAATCTCAATGATCATTTTTGTGGGGGTCGCCAATGTGTGGAACAATGCATGCCACATAACACTACAAAACATCACTGCGGTCTCCCTGCAATGAAATTATGAACTGATAAGGAGAGTACGGAGAGTACTAGTCATGCATTATTATCCGTTAGCAAATGAACATTTAGGTCTAACCATCTAAGTTTCCGGTCCGTTTCGATTGTAAAGTCCTGTGGCAAGTGATTATGGTGACTAGTGAGTTATGACGAAGATTTAGCTACATGTATATCCAAAATGGTGTCATTATGTTTGAACGAGTAGACAAAAACTAATTACATTATCGTTATTTGCCTACTCAATATCCAAAATCGAGAGACTAGAAAACGAGATCAGTGTGATCAGTCCAACCATTATCACACACTCTGCTAATTATACAATCAGTCTATTTTGGAGAGATTCATATGCAAAAAGGCCCTATATTTCTACGTCTGTTCGTTTTGTGCATGTAAAATGTAAACATCGCCATGCACGTGTCCTGTCCTTTGGAAGTTTCCCAGTCTCCATGGATGGGGGACTGTCGTGTCATGACCATGTGCATGGGGTCTGCATGGGATGAGTTATACAACTTATTATTGCATGGATGTTTTGTTTCTGAGCGCAAAGTGAAGCCCCACATCGTGGGGGAATAAGTTAGTGCCCATGCTGCTTGCCTGGCCATCTTATGGCCATGCATGCACCCATGGCTTGCTTTTTCTCTTTTCCTCTCTTTCTCTCTCTTGAATTATGTACTTTCCCTTCAATAGGCTGCATCAAACATTAGAGATGTATTATTTTCTTTCCCTTTAAACTACTAATAGACTAAGCTTTTGATGCTTAATTAACACAAGCATGGTATGTTTCTCTTTTTGTTGCAAATTGTCATTGTGAGATACACTCAAAGTGCATCTTTTTCTTACTTGTGGAGATTGGAATCTTGAATCCATTATTTATCATAGTTTGTTCTCCTCCTCTTATTCATGATCATCTCATGTTGGAAATGTAGACATCTGATACGACTTTGACTTTGTAAAAGATTTTTCACCATTCGTTACATGGATTCCGAAAATAATTCAGACAGTGATTGATTTGATCTTTGTATTTTTTTGGCGTGCGACATGTCCCGTCTTTTGTCTTTTGGAGAATTGATAATTATCTTCTCTTTCTTTTTTGCCTCTAGTTGAATAGCTCGACTCTATCTCATCAAGACTGACGTTTTTTTCTCCAGTTAGTGATCTTCACTGTCGGTTCGATATTCGTTATATGTTCATTCCCCTGCTGATTGGTTGGGAACATCCAATTTAATTGTAGCCACCGAAGAAAAAGAAGAAAAGAAGAAGAAGAAGAAGAAGAAGAAGAAGAAGAAGAAGAAAATGCTGATAAAATTGGCAGCAAAAATCACGACCATAAAACGGGAAAGCAGCGCAAACCAAACAGGTCTTCTTCTAGTCAAGAACCGCTAGCAGGGACCAGTTGAGAACAATACGGGAGTTAATGGCTCAGACAGATTCAGGGGAATCCGAACCAGTTTCCACCAGGTATTTTGGTGGTGTCCGGTTCAATCCAGCTCCGCTGCTGAACTTTTGAGCTGCGAGTGATGCTCATAAATATGTGCATGTACAGGGTGGCTGAGGCCTTAATATTTTGCATTCAATTTTTGGGTCTGGACCAAAATAGGTAATGTCCAAATGCCTAGGCGATGTTAGGTGGCAACAAATACAATCGAGCTGGCTGTTGAAGCTAGCGCCCTGACAATCTATCTAAGGAAGACGGATAGAGTGAAGCGATCTTGAGATCTTGAGTTCTATTGCTTTGATCATTTGTTTCTCCAGAAAGCAAAAAAATGAATTTTTTTTTTTTTTTTTACTTTTAGCTCACTATTAAGAGTATTTTTTTTTTTTTTTGCCTTTCTATATATATATATATATTTTAAAAATTTTTCGGAATTTTAACTCTTACATTCACTCATATCTGCTACACTAACTTTGACCAGGCCAGAAGGCATGGTAAAAGAGATTAGGAGATTTCTACAATAAAAAAAAATAGAGATCTTTTTAGGATTTTTGTTTTTTTTGGGTAGGAAGTAATAGATGGTCGTATGGCATTTCGTGCAATTGTGTTTCGCTTGTTTTGAGCAATCCATCAGTGTGGTCACCACTCAACCTGTCTCTATTTTAGACAAAAAAAAAAAAAAAAAAAAAGAGAGAGTAAATGATATTGAAAATAAAGTAAAACAAGAAATGGAGGAAGGCATTGATAGCAGAAAGGGAAATGAGATGGAGGCGAGGAAATCCCCCTCGAGGTCATCTCCTCTTCTCTCAAAATAAGATTAGGGTTGTCCGCGCCAAAAGAACAAGAAGTAGGCCACACTGCCTTTGCATTTCTCTCGTTCCCTTTCTCGTCCGGTAGTCCACGGCCTGCCCAACACGTCCGGAGCCAATCAAGAAACATAAACGGGATACAAACCCGTGTGTGCAATCGATTCGTTTTCTCGCGTTCGATGGCAGATGGATTTGTCTCGAGCTCATCGAGACAGATAGAGATTAGGGCATCAATCATAAGGTATGGTGATTATATATGAAAAATCATCTCGGATTACTACAACGTAGGATGGAGAGCTACATATTACTTTCCATGGATTCATGCTGATTGATTTGGGGCGAACAAGACATATGCAGGAGAGCCTCACATTCATATCAACTGGCCCCAACAAACATCAAAACGTTTTACATTCGTGACATGTTGTTACTTTTTAAACCATATTTCTTATTTTTGGCCTATTGCGACATTTAAATATCACTGAATTTAGTAATTTTAACCAATTTTATCAAAGTGAAAAATATTTTATAGCGGAAATGAACCGTATGGATATAAATATACAAAAATCTTATTCCGAGGTGAGATCAAATCAATCATGTCAGTTCACAGTCCACACAAACGATCCAATAGAAAAGTACCAACTGGATTTTAAAATATCCAATTGGCGGCCAAATGATTGAAGGATAAATTAACGTAATTAATCGTGATTTTAAAACAAAAAAATGTGTCTCGACATCTTTCGCAATCATAATTTTTTAAATTATTAACGTGACTCGGACCATAACAACTTAAAACTTTAAAGATTAGAAAGAAGCAGAAGAATCATGCGGAAAGCTATAGGTTAGCAACACAAATTATATAAAAAAATAAAGAGAAAAAAAATCCAGCTTTTCGGTTAACGAAAGAGATCAAGGAGGATCACAAGATGATTAAGGGGACAGGTTAGTGATTAATAAGGGATATTAATTAATTAATTAAAAAAGGACACGACCAGGCCGCACATGGGCCGACATCCCAACACTTCCACATGCGCCCCGGTCCCTCTCACCGCACATGCGCCGTTGACCGGGCCCCACCCGTCACCGGATCTCGTCGGTACGGTTCCATCGTCGGGCCTCATCCGGCCGTCCGTTCGACCGTCGTCGCCCCGCGCGCCAGCGAAGCCGGAATGCACCCAGAAAACATCTTTTCCCGCCCGCCCAGCGCTGCTGTCTTGCTCGCTCCGGCCGACATCGTTTGCACCCACCTATCGCTACTGCCTTTTTCCCATTTTTCCTTCTCTTTTTCTGCTTTCTTTTTTTGGCATTTCTTAACGGGTATCGGTCTAACTTGACTGCATCCGGAGGTTTCTTTAACTTACAACCATGTTCAGTTCAATCTATTATTTCACTTTTATATTTTAGAGAAAATAGATAACACAATATAAAATTAACCGTATTTTGTAAATTAGAAGTCTTACCAAAACCTAACACTAAAATTTTAAAAAATAATCTTTCTTCTTTTACTTTGCTATTGTTTGCAAATTGTAGAAAGTCAGGTACTTTTCTTTAATAAACAACAAGCGTGGGGCTTTCATGCAAAAGTACTCTCCAATGCCAGGGTCAATCCCGGTCCGATTTTTGACCGTAACGGCCCGTTACGACCCGCGATCTTTTGATGAGAGGCGCTGAATTCCTCGCCGCGCTGACCTCGCAGATCGGCGGAATCATCCGTCAGCGCCCACTCCTCCCGGCTAAATCGCTGGCCGCGCAACTCGTCCCTCGCCACGTGACACAGTCCAACCCGTCTGATCCCCCAGCTATTCGTATTTATATACGCCCCGCTCCCATCTCCTCCCTCTTCCTCCTCATTTCTACTACTGCTACTACACATTTTCTCGGCAACACAAAAGAGCAGAAAAAGGAGAAGAAGGAGAAGACGGAGAAGAAAGCGATAGCTCGATGGCGAGCGCATTGGATTTGGAGGCAACGGAACTGCGGCTCGGGCTCCCCGGTGACGGAGAGACCGGGTCGAAGAACCCGGGAAAGCGGGGGTTTGCGGAGACCATTGATCTGAAGCTCAAGCTGCAGACCACAGACTCCTCCAATGATCATACTGAGCTGGTAGGGGAGAAGATGAAGAGGTCGCCGAGTGAGAAGAACCTACTCGCCGGCAACAAGGATCCCGAGAGGCCGCCGGCCAAGTAAGTAGAACAAATATTAGTTGCTTCTTTTTTTGTGTCTAGAGATGAGATTTTCTCATACAGATAAAAGTTTATAAATTATTTTCTCTCTCTTCTTAAATTTTGAGAGAGAGGGAGATCGATCATTATATGATTTATTTATTTATTTTTGTGCGATGCATGTTGAAGATATATGAAAAAAAAAAAATACTTAGCGTCTTAAAATTTGGACCTATTTCTATGGCTTATTGTTTCATATCTCAAAGAAAGCCAACCCCTCAAATTTGTTCCACATCATGATAACCAAATTATGAAACATATTAGGAGACATTTCACAATAATAAATTGGAACCTGTATTGTGTAAGAATAAAACTCAATCAAATGCTGGAAAGAAGGAGAAAAAAATCATTCACTACATGGAACAATTAGAAGATTATGCGTATAGAATACACAAATATTCATATTAACTAGATGTCTTCTTACATATCAATCAGAAAAATAAAAAAAATGAAAAAATTCATTTACTTCATGCAATAACAGCACTCCTCAATTATTCTGAATCAGAGCACAAGTTGTGGGCTGGCCGCCAGTTCGATCCTACCGCAAGAACATCATGGCAGTGCAGTCCGAGAAGGCAGCCAAGGAGGACGGAGACATGTCCTGTGGCAACGGCGCCGCTGCCTTTGTCAAGGTGAGCATGGACGGCGCGCCGTACCTGCGCAAGGTAGACCTCAATATGTACAAAAGCTACAAGGAGCTCTCCATTGCACTGGAGAAGATGTTCAGCTCCTTCACCATTGGTAAGCAAACAATTAAGCCTGCCCACATGAGATCTCAACTATTGGGTAATATACCTTGTCAAGGGGTACCCTGCACTTGCTAGTTGTATTGTTTGGTACCTGAACCAAATATAATTATCATGGCAGCAACATGGCTTGATTTAATTATGTACAGCTCATTGGAGTTGGATGTTAGGAGATTGTTTGGTTATGATTGCTTGATACCCATTTAATATGGTAATCAGTAATAAAAATCTAATTTCTTTGCATTTATATGAAAATTAAAGGGAGCTATGGGTCTCAAGGGATGAATGGGAGGGACTTCATGAATGAGAGCAAGCTGATGGATCTGTTGAATGGGTCTGAGTATGTGCCCACCTATGAAGACAAGGATGGAGACTGGATGCTTGTGGGTGATGTCCCATGGGAGTAAGTATTGATTATGAATATCGGTTTATTGTATCAGATAATTCACCGAATTACTTAACAGCAATAACATCTTTGCAAACTTGTTTTTTAATCCAGGATGTTTGTTGATTACTGCAAGCGCCTTCGTATAATGAAAGGATCAGAGGCCATTGGACTCGGTAACTGTCTCAATTTTGATCTTCATCTGAAATTAATCCCTGCAGAGAAAACGGAAGTTTGACTTGGTTAAAACCCATAATAAACATCCCTTTTTCAGCACCAAGAGCAATGGAGAAGTGCAAGAACAAGAGCTGAAGATCCAAGCTGCAATACCTGCAAGGTAGGTAATGAAATCGCAAGTTCGCCGACAAGAAGCATGTGCACTGAACTGGGATGAAGCATGGCATATGGGGTGTGTCTTGTGTTGTGTATATATATATATATATATATATATCTATATATATGTGATGTGTCAGTATAAGTTGATATCGTGATGAGAGTTTATTTTTAATTTCTTTTGTTTAAGGACAGTAAGCAAAATGATACTTTGTTCTCCAAGTCTGGCCATGAACTAGAAGATTGTTTATTAATGGTGTGTTAAGTTCAATTAATCTTTAATGTTTAAGTAATTCAATACGGTGTGGTGTTGTGGAAAAGATTGGCATTTCATGATTAGTTTGATTTTAATTTTTTTCTTATTCTTTTCTGAATCGGAGAAGAAGAAGAAGCAGCAGCAGCGCGTGGAGGAGGGAGGGGAACAAGGGCATGTGCATGGTGATGGTGCATGCAATATGATATTCCTTTATTCAGCTAAGTTATTGATGGCTAGTTAGTTATGTCATAGACAAGGAGAGCGAAGGCCACACAATGTGCTTGCTTTGGAGGAAGTTTCCTCTTAAAGTGAACCAAAGAACTTGACTTGTGGCTCTTTTGTGGCCAACCTTAGTGCTCACTCAATGGCTTCCTAGAAAGTGAAGGCAAGTTGATACTGGAGGAGATAACACATTACAATTATCTTCCGAAGGAGATATCTTTATGAAACTGATGATTCTCTTCAGTGGCGGAATAGAAAAGTAAAAGTTCTTGATTAAGCTGATTGCTTGAACGAGGAATATCGATCAGCGCAGTTCAGAGGTTAAAGAAAGATCTTTTCATCGAAGAATTAGGTTTTTTTTTCACTTAGAAGCATAGCGAGGATTTATATTTTTTTTAAAAAATGTTATCTTAGTTCAGCACATGATGTGCAGGGGATTATACAAGTTAATTTAATATTAGTGCATGGGATCGAATGAAGCACAGAGACGCAGTGCTCACGTAAATAAAAAATATGAATAAATAAATAAATAATAGATAATTGTTTTGTCAAAAAACCCATGCAAATGCGTGTTATTCTGACGCGGATCGTGGGTTCGGTGCGGGAACACGATGACATAATCCGAGAAGTAACAACAGTAGGATAAATTAGAATTGACTTTGTAATGTTTGATTTTTCAGAGGATGTTTCCACAAAATGTCCAATCATTCCTATTGACCCTAAGCTTTTATAGAAGAACTACGTCAATTGCAGATTTTATTTTTTGTTGTTGTTTGAACATAATTCCTCATGTCGTTTCACTGAGTAATTTGATTTTTCGGGAACTCAGAAATACTGATTCCTTATTCCCCAGTAATGTTTGTTTGAAGAAATTCAAGCATATCGGAATTCTAAACACTAAGTCAATCTCAAGATAGGTTAGAATAATTGAATCCAAATTTGATCCTTCTCAAGTGTATTTGGTTGGAAGAGTCATCCGACTAACATGGGATTGACTCTCAAATTAACTCCTCAGAGAAACTTTTGACAAGTTTAAACATAATAAGGCAGATTAGCTTTAACTCGAGTTCTAAAAAATTGTATTTTCTCACCAACTCTTCCAAGCAATTCATCGTCGTATCAAGAGCTTTTTGATAATGATCATTCTAACCTCCAAGTCAATCACAAAAAAAATTAAATAATAAATTCAAGAAATTAACATTAATTCCTTATCTTAATGAATACTATGATATTCATAATATGTAGAGGTGATTTGGTATACTTGATATTCCTTAATCTCAGTTGAAATATCAGCCAAATTTTCTATAACTAATTATGGCAACTCCTAAATATGTCAAAATTATCTTTTGGAGGATAAAATATTTCTATTCGGATTGCTGGCAAGCTATAAAAGCACCGAGACCATCGAGTTCTATGACTTATTTGGGATAACTCTTTATTGGGTTCATCGAATTACTTTTAAGATGAGTTCAATTTAAAATCTCAATCAATCACACTGATGGTTAGATTTTTAGGTGTGAATAATTTGGTTCAATATATCATTAGTGCTCTCGAACTTCGAGGACCAATTTTTTGACTTGACACGTATGGAGTTAACTTGATTGCTACCAACTCAATATGAACTTCCAACTATCTCATCTTCTTTGAAAATGAGCCACTACCTGGTAAAATTATGCGAAATCATTAGAGTTTGCTCCTTTTTAAGATAACGATGTCGAGCCATTGTTTAAAATAATTTTTACCACAATCAAATTTAATTAAAATATGATTAAAATTGAGACTTGTATACCACTAAATTTGTCTCAAATGTGGGTCTCCATCAAACTTAAATCACGATCGAATTTAATCAAGAATTGAGCTTAATTTGTACTTAAATCATTGAAATTTTGGGCTCAAGTTAGGTCTAGTCCAAATAAACTAATTATGGTAGATTTTTGGATCAGAAGTAGGCCCAAAATTCATTTGAAACTTAGGCTAAAATAATAAAATTTAAAAATTTTACAAATAGACTCTTTAATTAAATAAATCTTTATAAATAAATTTTTGACCAGATTTTTCTTACAAATAAGCCTTTGGAATGAGAATTTTACGGAAAAGTACAATAAAATCCTAAAATTATAAATCAGTAACGTAAGATTTAGGATTTATAAATAAACTCCTCAAAATATTGATAATTATGTTCAATCTTTATAAAATCCAGGGTTTGTATATAAACCCCTCCAGAAATTTTTTTTACAAATAAACCCTTAAAATTTTAGCTTTTTATAAATAAGTACTTCGAAAATTTTTATTTGCGAATAGGTATAAATTTTATTCAAAAAGAACCTTAAAAGTTTCAAAACTTTATAAACAAATCCCTTTACAAAAAGTCCCTTAAAAATCATAAAATTTTAATTTAGTCCAATTTTGTAAAGAAATTTGTAAATAATTCTCTTGCAAATTCAATATCCAAGATGAGTATATTTTTCAAATTTACAGCAAATAAACTCATCTATAACTCTCTAGGGACTTATCCAATTTCAAACCAAAACATCCTCATTCAATTCAATCATATCTATAACCAATTCAAAACAATAAATAATCATCTATACTCACAAATTTAAAATTTTGAATGAAGATCAATCTGATCTTCATGAATCTATAAAACCCATAGTCTCCTGCAAATAAAAAAGGCGATCAGTGAGAGCCAGAGATCAGAAAATTGGAGGAGAAAAAGAGAGATTAGTACTCAAAGTATTCAAGTAAGAGGAGAATTCAATGCAAGAACAAAAAAAGGTGGTCGAATATTATCTTGTATTTGATTTCTTTCTTTTCTGTGTTTTTTTCTCTCCTCCTCCTCAATGTTGTAGAACTACCTCCATTAATCGCCGATTGCTCAAGCTCTTGCTGTCGCAAGGTTAGGTCTAGATAGACATGGCCAAGTTTGGCAAACTTCTCCTACAAGTCATCGTCCGAGTTTGTTGAAGGAGCCAGCTGCTGCCCTACCTTCCTCGAGCATGCCCACTGGCCTTTGTCTCTATGAGCCCTGCCCAAGTTCACCTTCATGAGCCACCCATCGGCCAAGCAACCACCATTCACCCGCAAGCCACCTCCGACCTCCTTTCCTTGGTGCAACATCCACGCAGCCGCTCGTGAAACCCTAGCATCGACTCCATCACTGCCACCGCCCACTTGTGAGCCGCCTCCCACAGTCAAACCCATGAACAACCTCTGCCGCCTCCATTGCCTACAAATCACCTCTATCACCAAGACATCACCGCCTGAAGTCCGCCACGAATTGGTGTTGACCAGGACCAAATCCGGCCATGAGATGAGGGCAGACATGCCCCTCTACCTCATCATCGGGGGAGAAAGGTTGGATCTGACTGAAAAGGAGACTGGGCATCTGGGCTCGATTATGCTTCACGAAGAGAATAGTTGGGGGGGAGGGGCCAGAGCTTGAGGAAAAAGATAAGAAGGGTAAAAAAAATATTAAAAAAACTTGTTGGCCAGACAAAAAAAGAGAACAAATCTGGCCAAAATAGAGAAAGGTTTTGGCCCCGAAGAAGAAGAAAAGAGAAAAAAATAAACAAATCTAAAATAGTAGTTGTGTAAAACAAAGAAAAAAATTGGTAAAAAATTAACAAAAAGAGTTTGTAATATCACAGTCACCCGCACTTCGCAGTGATGAAGATGATGAATCCATAACTCCGCTATGGTTACCCATAGTCTCTCGAAAACGGTGATGAAGACAGCGAACCCATGATCTAGTTGTGACTACCTGCGGCCCTGGCTAGCCTTCGGGTTTGCACTCGGCTAACTTTCAAGCTCGTACTTAGTTAGCCTTCGAGCTCACACTTAGCCAGTTTTTGGACTCGCATCCAGCCATTTTTTGGGCTCGCACCTAACTAGCATTTAGGCTCACACTTAGATAGTCTTCAGTCTCACACCTTAACTAGTTTTTGAGCTTACATCTAAGACAGTCTTCGAACTCGGACCCAGTCAACCCTCAAGCTCGCACTAAGTTAACTTTTAAGCTCGCAAACTAAGCCAATATTTGAGTTTGCACATTTAAAACCGAACTCTGGGTCTGTCGAAAATTATCATAGATAATCAAGAATCCTCAAATCAAATTAATTAATATAAAATAACTCAATTACAACAAATGAACAAAGGCTAATTTAACTCAAATAAGATTTAAATTGGTCAAACAAATGGACTAAAACCCAAATCAAGCTGAATTCCAAAAAATCTAAACTGAGTTAATCTAAACTAAATAAACTTAAATCCAACTCTGATCATATCCAATTTGGGTCAATTTAAAATCAAGTTAAATCTGGATTGAACTAATCTCAAATCAAATCTAATTGAGCAAAATCAACTCCAAACTAAAAGGACAAACTCAAAGCAAACTAGAACTAAGCCAACATGAGCTTGAACTAAAGCCAAATGAACTAAATTGACGTGAACTTGAATCGAAGTCTAATAGTCCTGAATTTGATAAAGGTCCAACGTAAGGATGAACCCGACTCAAGCTAAATAAAATCAAACTCAAACCTGAACCATATTAGTCCTGACGGAATTAAATAGAATCAAGCAGAGCCCCACTATGTGTGTTGAACCCTCGATAATACTCCAAGGTCATCAACAATGGGTGATGTTACCACCTTGAGCTAAGCCAAAATTGGTTCAAATAGAACTAAATAAAGTCAAATTGAGTCTCACTGGGTATACTACAAAAGTCTTTAGCAACATTTCAAAGTTATATCCAACTCTATAAATTGTTAGTGATGCTATCAAATTTAAAAAGTTAATTGTCAATACATTCAAAACTATTTGTTATATTTCGAAACTAGTCAACCCCAAAAGTCATTGACGATACATACACTAAGCTAAGTCAACTCAAAAGCATTGACAATGTTTCAAAATGAACCAAACTATGGTAGGCTGGAACTCATTCAATTAGTTAGCCATAACGCTTTGTTAAAAAAAAGTTAATCGCCAATACGCTTTAAACTATTAACTACACTTCAAAACTATACCCAATTCCATAAGTCATTAATATACTACCAAATCAAAGAAATTAATTGCTAATACGCTCCAAGTTGTCAGTCACACTTTCAAATTATAGTCAACCCCATAAGCCATTGGTAATGTTGCCAAACCAAAAAAGTTAATCGCCAATATATGCTCCAAACTGTTGGTCACACTTCAAAACTATACCTAACCCTCTAAGTTATTGGTGATGCTACCAATTCAATGAAGTCAACTAATGATATGCTCAAAACTATTAACCACACTTCAAGCTAGTTAATCCTAGAACTAATTGACGATGCACCCTCAAGCTAGTCAACCCCAAAAATTATTGACGATGTGCCCTTTCAAGCTAGCCAACCTCAAATGTAGTTAGTAATACACTCTTCAAGCTAGCCAACCCTAGAAGCAGTTGGCGATATGCTCTTCAAGTTAGTCAACCCCAAAAGAAGTTGACGATGCACCCATCAAGCTAGTCAACCCCAAAAATAGTTGATGATGTGATTCTCAAAGCTATACCTAACCTTATAAGCTCTTGGTGATGCTACCAAAATCAAAGAAGTTATTGTCTATGCCTTATCAATTATGGAAATACTTCAAAATCTAATAAAGTTATGGCTTACGCCTTATTGACTATGAAAACACTTCAAAGTCAACATATTATTGTCAATGCCTTATTGGCTAATGAAAACACTCCAACCCCAAATAAAATTATTTTCAATGCCTTATTGGCTAACGAAAATACTTCAAATCATGAAATTATCACTAATGCTCAAAGCTTTCGAAAACACTTCAAACTTCTCCTATTTTCTTTCATGTCTTATTGAGCAATACCATTAACACCTGCCAAAGACTGAGTTGATTTGGGTCAGACACCACATGGTCCAGTGCAGAGAGAGTGAGACAATAGTACACAACAAAATTTCTTCTCCACTCTTTTTTTCTTTATTTATTTTATATTTTCTATAATTTTATATTAAAATTCATTGTAAACTAAGGACATACCCTTACGTAAACCATGTTTCCCTTTCTCAAAATTAATCAAATATTTTCTTCTTTTATTTTTTATCTTTTTATTTTATTAGTTAGATTTCTCAGTTTAGGAGGTTCTTAACAATTGTCGAAGTAATTAACAATAAGAGCTTGTGTCTATTGGAAGTCATATTTATACAACACCTGATAGCATATTTAAAATTAAAGCAAATTTTGATTTGTGATTCGAGATTGCTCCCAGGATCTCTACTATCTCAAGTAGTTAGCTTTAATTTCATAAATTTTGGCATGTTCGATAGGACATAACTTCTCCTCCAAGTATAAAAATCTAATTAATATGATAGAAATACTGATAAGATAGAATTACGATTGAAAACTGATCAATTATTTTCTCCTTTGTAAAAGAAATGATCGAATGATAATAATGAAGAACATTTCTGTCCTAAGATATACCATCATCCTCGGGACAGGTTCAGTTGTGTAGTTACCTTCGTTAATGGTTTCTACAGAAGCAGCGAAAGATCATATTAAGTTTGGGATCATTTTTGAAGTTGTCCAGTTCAAGAGAGCACCTACTACTACACCAATTGAAGTTATCATCATACAAAATCTACCTATTTTTTGCCTTCCATCAAGGAGAAGGAGGCTCAATGTCATCATTCTTAATGATAAGGATTGTTCCGATGAGAAGCTAAAAATCATGTCTCAACTAATAAGGATGTCAGTCTTCTACAGATTAGGACCAAAGTGAAGCTCAGTTTTCAGTCATCTTCACCTATCTCCTTCACAAGGGGCAATCAAAAGTAAATCCAGACATAGGCATCAATGAAGAAGAGCTGATCTTGATTATTATAAATAAAGGAAAAGTAACTAAAATCTTCAGCCGACTTGGGAAGTTTACCTCTTGAACGAACTCAGTCATTACCATCCTACCTTTAAATTTTTTGCTCCATTAAGTAATTTAGGAAAGGGTAAGGGCAAACCACACAAGGCGTAGTATTGCCTTAAAATTGTGACAAAAGAATGAATCACTAAACAAAAATATAAGAGTCATTGTAAAGTTGCAACCTAGTATAAAGGCTCATAAAAGGAGATCATCCACACTATTAGAGTCATTTCTCACCATGACTCTGGGAGGGACCGTGAGCCCGCACTCCAGTTGGTCAAACGCCAAAAGAAGACTACTCAAATGAGATTTACTAATGAATAAATCCAAGAGGAGAGAACCCTTGTGAACCAATCCTTAGTACCATGCTAAAGAGAGGGTGTGGCAACTTACTCCATGAGTAGACTCTTGAATGAGATGACTTGACTAATGGGAGAAGTTAGCCTCAACCTAAAGTCTAAATCTAATTCTCAGGATATAAACCATTATATTTTGATAGAAGCCTTGGTTATAACTAAAAGCTTTAATCAATAAGCAACTATAAAAGCATTGCAAGAATAATTGAGACAACAAAACAAAGAAAAAGATGAAGCTCAAAAGAAGGTCATCGACTTTGTAACACCCCGGTTGTCATCCGATTGAACCATAATACGAAGTGGACAACATATATAAAAGGTTTACAGAATACATAGAATTAAAATTTATTTCATCGATACGAACATAGTTTAGATAACATAAGAAAAAGTGGTACAACTAGAAATACTCAAGTCCTCAAAAGTATTCCCATACATAAAAATGAAATAACATATAAATAAAGCAGTTTCAAGTGTAGTCGCGCACGTACTCTCTACTACTGTAGTCACCTGTGCCTAGCTGCTACTCTCCTGTGAATGGGAACAATCAAAGAGTAAGCCAAGGATGCTCAGTAGGGAGTTACCTCCTCCAAACAGTAGGAGAGATCAATATTTAGGAGGCAACAATAAAATTAATACAGTAGCATAAAAAATGATACAACGATAATGATGATTGGATAAACCAACATCCATAATAAGGAATGAATCAACAAAGATATTACATCTACAATAGCCAATGGTTAGGGACAGTGACTATGGACTCCCCTATAGATATTACGGAGACGGTTGCACCCCCCACCAAGCAAAGTCGAACCAATCTGCACGTAAATCAGTATATGGGTGTGGCTGGACCCCTACCAAGCAGAGTCACACAACGCTTCACGTCCCCTACAACTCAGGAGACCGACTATTGTCACATCTGACAATCTTGCTAATCCCGTATCGAAGTAGGGGAATCGCCCACTGGTACCAGTCAAATAGAATCCGACTACATACGTCCCTCAAGATACCAAAGGCTCAGCCACAATAAATATCGAGTCAAGATTACCAAGCGATAGAAAAGAGTTGACTTGATATCGTCACAAGTCAGACTATTCAGCTAGAAGATATCGTCAAAGAAGGATTTGAGACCACCAATAGAATCAACATGAAAAACTGAGTCCAACGACTCCTAGACCATCACAATCGGATCTCAAATGAGAAGGTTATGACTGTTCAAATGTATATATGCAATTTAGCCCCTATATCATTCCAAATTACAACTCCGTCCTTAAGATAATTAATTTTCATCAATTTTACATTATGAACCTCAAAATTATTACATTATCATCATCAGTCATTGATCCAATAATTTATCACACAAGTCCTTAATAATTCTAAATTTAATCCTTACAGTATATTTTTCACAAAAGTCCCCAATACAATTTGATTCACAGATTAGCCCTTCAAGTTTCTAAGTCATAACCAATCCAGTCGATTTCCAAACAAGTCATAATTTGATTTCATCTTACAAATTCATCCTTAATGAGATTTAAGTATCCCAATCAAATTTCAACACAATCATAAATCAATTATCCCAAAACCAAATCAATTTATCAATCAATTTAATCAATCTTACTAAATTCCTCCAATCTAATCTTCAATCAATTTCAATTCTAATTCATAATAATCAGACTCATTTCAATGAACCAAATCATGAATTCAGATTACTTACCTTGATCTAAACCATTCACCTCATCATTAGTTCGATTAACCCCAAGCCTAACTCAAACCAACTCTAAAACCAGAATCTAAACCAAACCTAAACCAAAACCAACTTTAAACTAAACCAAAACCAAAATCAACTTTAAACTAAACCTAAACCAAAACCAACTTTAAACTAAACCTAAACCAAAACCAGCTTTAAACTAAACCTAAACCAAAACCAACTTTAAACTAAACCTAAACCAAAACCAACTTTGAACTAAACCTAAACCAACTTTAAATTAAACCAAAATCAAAATCAACTTTAAATTAAACCAATCTCCTTCTTCCCCTCTAACCCTAAACCTAAATCTGCTGCCGCCGTCGCTGCCACACTGCCGCCTCCGCTGGGCCACGGCCACCACCAGACCGTCGCCGCTAGGCCCGTGCTGCCCTGCACACTGCCCCGTGCACTGGTGGAACTCCGGCCCGTGCAGTCTTGTGCACGCCACCGGCCGCTCCCAACGCCGTACCACACGCCGAAATTGCGTCGGCGCTGGGTCTCGTGCTAGAGCTGTGTTGCCGCCGGGTCTCATGCTACCTACGCACAGCGGTGCCACACGCTACCACACCGCGCGCCGCCGCACCGCACACCGACGTACCACGCTATCGCACGCCACCCACTGCCGGTCGCCGAAGAGCAGCTGACGCTGATCGAAGAGAAAGATGGGGATTTTGCAAATCTAATCCTCTAATCATTCTATTCTCAAAACATGCTATAGATCGATATAACACTTCAAAAATTAGACATATCTAATCTCTACTCAGTTTTTCTTAAAGCTAGGTTATCATCATCCTCCTAAATATCATGGGGGTCATAAATTTGTTGATTATTCAACATGAACTTATCTCAGGAATAAAGGCAAAGAGAGAACGGATGAAAATAACTCAACCTACCTCGAATCTTGATAACGATCATCCCGAATCTTCTTACCACTCCGTAAGCCTTCCCAACAATCGTTCCTTGACTCTCTCTACCTTCAAACCGGCTCTCAATCCTTGAAGGTTTAGTGGGTGGTTGCTGCCTATAAATAGAGGCGGTTATTGGGTTGTGGGTTGTGGGCTCGAGTAATGGACTGTTATGGATTAGCGGGTGGTTACAGACTTGATGGAGATGATGCTACAAATGAGCCAGAAGCTTGATAAGTTAGAATGATCTCAACAACCACTTCAAGCAGCAAAGGCAGTAGAAGGTGCATCTCCTGTAGATAAGATCTACGAAAATGTAGTCTCTTCACAAGCACCTCCTCCAGTAAGAGATACCCAATCTTCGATTTCAGAGCTCCCTAACAATATGAAAGTTCCAACGTACATACAATAACAGGTACAATAAATGATAGTTGTATAGTTAAGATAAGGAAGTGAGATGAGTAGGGTAAATGATGCTGGCAAACTATATCCTACCCATGACAACCAAGTGTCATATCCCAAAGGCTATACAGTACTTAGTTTCAAATAGTTTAATAGCTTGGACAATCCTGAATAACACATATCTCATTTTGTTATTTTTTGTGAAAATTCAAGTAACAATCTCTCGTTATTACTCTGCTAATTTTCAGTAAACTTGACAGAAGTAGCATTTGAGTGGTATGCTACTGCAACCGGAATCCATATAAATTTGGACATAAATGAAAGAGGCTTTTTGAATTGGATTCGAAAGAATCAGTGATAAAGTGACCATTATAGACCTTGTCTCAAAGCTAAAATGCAATAATGAGATTATGCTAGATTATATCAGACGATGGAAAAGTCTCAACATTAAATATGAACAAACTATGAACTAATTTGAGACAGTGAACCTAGTCCTCAAATACCCAACAAATACATCAATCATATTACTATGTTTGAGGATCATGAACCACTTGCTAAAATCTTTTTTGGGGAAGAAACACAATGTACCCTCAAACAAAAGGCACTTATGGAACATCTATATTTCAAAAAGGCTAAGAAATTAATGAAGAAGATAACTAAAAACCTTGAAGAGCCCAGGATGCTAATAAAAAAAGTCTCATCAGAGCAAGCTACTTCACTTGCTTGAAGCATCAAGAAGATAAAGAACAAGAACAAGAAGAAGAAGTTAGTTCAGCTAGATGAATATGATATTTAGAAATCAGCCATCCAACAATCCATCGATGCTCTAGATGACTATGTTTAATGAGAAAGAAGTCAAATAACTCTTGAAGAATTCTTTCTTGACAAAGTCAAATTTTTATGAGAGAACCCTGATGCAGGAAATGAAAAAAGTGAACTTTCGATAGCAACTTGTTCTACCATATTTATGACAACCAAGCTGATCTCCACCCCGTCACTTCAAGGATGAAGAAATTCAACGTGTAAGGCATGAAGAAGTGAATAGATTCACTCCGAATGTTACTGATGAAATGAGAGATCTCACAGCTCTCCCTGAGGACTGCTTTCGAAATGATTATCTCAGAGAGCAGTTCTCCTGTGAGTACAACTAGGGCATACTCAAACTACAGCTAGATACTGTGATAGAGCTCATTACAACTAACATGAGATTCATGAGAGGGCAAATGCAAATGCTAAATGAGCATATAAAGGCTACGACTGCCCATACGAAAAGCATGACAAATACGACTACTATGCTTTGTGAGGAAGTTAAAAGGATAGGGAAGGTGCTAGCAAAAAAGAAAAATTCATACAAAATACCTCATAGGGATGGTGAGAAATCACTTACTGATCTTCTTCGGGATCAGAATGATCACTCATACCACCTACTTTAGAGGTGAGTTAAGAAGACTAGACACTATCGAAGAAAGTTATCTAAGTCTGTAACCTCTTGTTGTATGGTGACTTATATTCTGAGGTGAACACTGATGAGTTGCTAACCTAGTCTCCATTAGGCAATCTAGCAACAAATGCCTAACCTATTAGGTTTGGTGAAGTCCCAACCCTAGAACCTATGGAATGATGTGTTTTATCAACTTTAGAGGAATTATGCATACAAGACATGAAGAATGAATATGACTCTGTCAAATTCAAATTAACTTTATGACCACTTCGAAAGGTGCTACACCAGCAAGTGCTAAAGGAAGAAGTAGGTATTTTGGGAGAGGATCAAACGGGCTAATGTTAATGCTCATTCTGCCCTAGCATCAATTCAATCTGAATATCCACAATCAAGTCAATCATCCACAGAAAAGACATCCTAATTACAAAGTCCTTAAGAAGGTTATACCAGAAGACAAAATAGAAGAGTTCATCTAAAAAGTTTCTAAAGACCTTTCTATAAGTAACACCCACGTGCCTAATTTTGATGTTGAATGAGACAATTATTAGTCAATCACATCCTCCAATGATAGTTAAGGAACTACTGACTAAGGGTAAGGGTCCACTACCTCCTGTTACATGATTACCCTTGGAAGTGATTCCAAAGATGAATCTTCTTGGTCTCACAATGCCAAGTTTCAACCAAGGAGAGCAAACTAGGTACAACTTTAAGATAAAAAAGGTGTTACATCCGAGACAAGCTTTAATGCCTAATATCCCCAAGGATAAGGAAAATAAAATTCAGATAAATAAGGGCATTGAGCCTTTGCAAGCTAAACCTGTACCAAAAAGATGGAATACAACATAGCAACACACCTCAAGAAGATTCTAGCTATGTGAGCATTTTTGATGCCTTGATGATGTCATAAGAACTTAGGGATACGCTAGTGCACGTCTTACAGAATCTAGCTAACTACCAAATATACTTTGCTAAAGAGAATATGAAAGAGCTTTTGTGTGCATGTTAAATTCTTGCCATCACCTTCATATATGATAACTTGCTACTTGGAACAACAGACCATAATAGATCATTATGTGTTATAGGGAACAATAACGGAATCAAAATCAATTGTATCTTGATTGATCCAGATTCCTCAGTCAATTTGATGACTCTCCAAACTATAAGAGATCTAACTTTAGATGTATGTCACCTATCTTCTGAGATTATAATTATACAAGAATTTAATCAAGACAATTAAAAAGTTCTGGGAGCTATAATTATCCCTCTAAAAATAGATGAGTTGATGACAGATGCCAAGTTTTATATGATCGATACTAATGCGTCATATAAGACATTACTAGAGAGGTCGTGGTTATATGAAAATAAAATAGTGTCATCAAGCCTATACCAATACTTCAAATACTTTGATGATGGTGAAGAACACCGAATTGATTGTGATATACACCCTTTTGATGTTCATAAGGTACATTATGATGATGCAAAATCTGGCACTGATAGGGGGTCTGCTTCCATCAATTAAGCAAAGCAAAAGCTTGCTAGTATGATCTTTACTCCTCCTTACCTAGGAAGCTATTTTGACTCAACCTATTCAGATAAAGAAACCCCACAAGTCTACCTGGGTAGTTATACTTCTGACGTAGATAATGACAAAGGTCAAATAGGAAATACTCTCCTTATTACTAAGGTTTCAAAAGACTTGTTTAAACCATTAGATGAGTTGAGCATCAATATTGTGGAAGAATAAACGACCTTCTATATTCCTTTATGGCACAAAAGAAAAAAGAAATTACTATTTTACAAGGTAATTCCTTGTGCCCCAAGCATACATGAAATTCTAGGTACTGAAGATCTAGAAAATGATGGTAAGCATCAATCAATAGTCATGCCTAAATATTTCTCAAATCAGCTGCATCAGATAATCAACAAATTTGGCTATGGATGTCCACAAACAAATAGAAAGAGTCATTTCTTTAAGAATCTATGAGATCTATCCCAAGAATGTGCTTACATTGCTGGAAGAGGAAATAAGAACACCAAAGAACTAGGCTATATTACTCTAAATGCCCACATGTATCTCATGAACCATTGAACCTCTCTCCGATATTCAGGATGACAAAATGGCATCAATACCTCTTGACATATGTGTCGAGGTAGTTGCGACTTTTCAAACACCACAAGAAGATTATATCCTCGATAGAATTTTATCAAAACCAAAAGAAAGGGGGCATGTACAGCTGAAATACCTTCAGACAAATCTTTGCCAAACATCACTTGACATGATGAATCACTTGGTGAAGAAATAATCCTTAAACCAAAAGAAGCTCCACCAGAACATGAGGATGGGGGGTGAGTCACAGCAGATAAACTGATGAAGGTTAACCTAGGCTCAAAGGGAGACCCCAAGTTGACTTTCATCATCTCTCAACTTTTAGAGGAAAGCCAAACCCAGTTCAAAGTAGTGCTCTAAGAGTATATTAATTGCTTCAGATAAAGCTATAAGAAAATACTTAAACAAGATCTTGAGGTTGTAGTCCATAAAATGGCCATCAATCCCAAGCTTTCACCTATCAAACAAGCACCTAGAAAGATAAAACTCGACCTAGAATAGAACGTGATAGAAGAAACAAAAAAGCTAATTGAAGCATACTTTATCAAAGAGAAAAAATACCAAAAATTAGATGGCAAGCATTGTGTCAGCAAAAAAAAAAAGGACCAAATCCGCATTTGAGTGGACTATAGAGACTTGAATAAAGTATGTCCAAAAGTTGATTTTTTATTATCAATAATGGAAATCATGATTGATAATATGATCAACTTTGAAATATTCTCCTTTATGAATAATTTTTTAGGATATAACCAAATCAAGATGCATCTTAATGATGAGAAACATACGGTCTTTAGGATGCCAATTGACATTTACTACTATAAGATGATGCTCTTCAGGCTCAAGAATGTAGACGCCAGTTATCAGAGGGTCATGACTCAAATCTTTGATAATCTCATACACCAATTAGTGAAATGTTATATGGATGACTTGGTGATCAAAACTAAGACCGAAGACAAGCATGTCCAAGACATAAGAGTGCTATTCAATTGGCTTAAAAAATATAACTTAAAGATGAATTCTATAAAGTGAGCTTTCGGGGTATCATTGAAAAAATTCCTTAGTTTTTTTGTCAAACATTAAGGTATTAAAATTGATCCATCTAAGATTAAAGCTATTTTAGATATGCCACTACCTAGCAATCTAAAACAATTGAGGTCATTTCAAGGCTGACTCACATACATAAGAAAATTCATTTCAAACCTCTCTGAAAAATGCAAACCCTTCTTCAAGTTGATGAAGAGGGACACTCCATTTATCTTGGATCAAGACTATCAATAGGCTTTTAAAGAGATTAAGCAGTATCTCCTAAAGTCACCAATCTTGACACCACCTCGACTTGATAAACACCTTATCTTCCACACGGCAGCAATGAAAGGATCCCTGGGGCCACTTTTTTAGTAGAATAATGAAGAAAGTAAAAAAAAAAATGCACTCTACTATCTAAATAGAATGCTAGTGTGGGCAGAAACTAACTATTTTTTTCATTGAAAAGCATTATATGGCACTCATATTTATGCTCAAAAATCTAAGATATTAATTGCTTTCTCATCAAGTCATTTTAATATCAAAAATTGATCCTATAAAGTACTTAATGACTAGGCCCATACTCATTGGGAGGCTAGCAAAATAGGCTTTATTCCTCATAGAATATGATATCTAATTCATTCTCGAAAAAGTAGTCAAAGGGTAAGGCCTTGTCGATTTTCTCACAGCTCATTCAGTACCAAAAGATTCTCCTCTGAGTTGTAAGCTCCCTAATTAAAAAATCCTTTTGGTCGACGAAGGAGAACCTTACTAGAAGTTATACTTTGATGGAGTACCATCCATCAAAGCAGGAATCAGACTAAAGTTTTCACAAATCAAAGTAGGCATGGCTCATTTATGGCACTCCAAATGGGGGCATTTTATTATATTTCTATTTCCTCTTAAGACCATACACAAATAATGAAGTTGAATACGAGACCCTAATTACAAGACTAGAAATGGTCCTCAATATGAAAATATCACGCCTATAATTTTTCAATGATTTACAACTAGTTATCAGTCAAGTCCAAGGTAAATATAAAGTTAATAGGTCTGAGCTCCTAGAATACCATAAAAAAGCTCAAGAGCTTATAAGGCAAATTCCTCGTATTCAAATAAATAAGTTTTTTTAGTCCATCAATGCAAAAATTGACTACTTTGACAAGCTAACAAGACACTGGCTAACCCTAATTAAGGAGAAATTCTAATCACAATACGTAATAGACAAGTAATAAGCTCAATCTTCAGCATCAAGCACAAGAGGACTAAATCTAAATTAATAGAAGAGTCCACAAATTAGAGAATATCATTCACCAAATACCTAAAAAATGTAGAATTCTCAAAAGGTAAATCCGCATGGGCACAACTCAGAAAGAGAGATGCACTTTCTACTTATCAATGACACCCTTTTATGGTCCTTTGATCAACTACTTCTATACTATCTCTTAAATAAAGAGGCCAAAGAAGTTATATATAAAGTGCATTCTGTAGTTTGTGGAGCTCATCAATCAGACCCAAAAATAATGATGAAGATTAAGCAGATAGGTTATTATTGGCCTATGATGGTAGGAGAATGCATCAAATAGGCAAGATGTCACCTATGCCAAATTCATGGTAACTTCATCCATCAACACCCAAATCCTTTACATCCAACAGTGTTTTCATGATCATTTGAGGTATGAGGTATAGACGTCATCAGCCCAATCAAACCATCTTCTTCTAGAGGTCATTGCTTCATACTAGTAGCAATCAATTATTTTTCTCAATGGGCTCAAGCGATTCCATTGAAAGAAGTAAAAGCATATGTTATTTGCTTCTTTCAAGAAAATATTTTGTACTTATTTGGTATCCCTCGTCCAATCAATTTTTATAATGGACCATCCTTTTGAAGCTTCAATGCAGGATGATTCACAAATTATCACAAAATAGATTGGAGATATTCATCCATTTACAATGCTAGAACCAATAGAATTGTTGAGGCATTTAACAAGACCCTCTCCAAAATTTTGAAGAAAGTTATTATCAGAAATAAGAAAGATTGGCACCAAAAGCTTATTGAGGCACTGTGGGCCTGTTGCACCAAATATCAACATCATATGCATTGGTGTTTGGGACTAAGATAGCCTTGATACTGAAAGTGCAAATCTCCTATCTAAAAATTATCTTGTAAGAAGAAATCACAAGAGAAGATAATGTTTATCTTTATCTTGACGAGTTAGACTCTTTAGACGAGACAAGGCTTGTGGTCTAGCAAAATCTAAAAATGTATCAAGCACAAATGGGTAGGGCCTATAACAAGATGGCTGAGCTTAGGTCATTCCAAAAGACAGAAATGGTCTTAGTTCTTAGAATACTCATGATCCTAAACCAAAATAAGAAAAATAAGTTTGAGCCTAATTAGAAGGCCCTCATATCATCAAATGGATATTTGAAGAGGGATCCTACCAACTGATCAATGATAATGGGAAAAAGTCTATGCCACCAATCAATAGTCGATTCCTCAAAAGGCACTATACATAAGCCCTGACAGTAATAACAATAATAACCAAAAGTATCTATGTTTCATCTATAATGGACTGTCTGACTTCCTTAAAAGGGGACGCTTGGTTAAACATGCACTCCATGTTTCTCGAGGCAAAATATGGACACAAAACTCTATCCATCTTGTGTGACTACTAAGCTCGCATTTACCCGGCAAACTGAGTCTACTTTTACATGACAACTTAAATCCACTTCTACATGGCAACTTAAGTCCACTTTCTACGTGACAACCCAAGTCCACTTCTATGTGGTAAACTAATTTCACTTATGAAAAAAAAAAGTCTATTTTTACATGGCCAACTAAGTCCACTTTTTGTGGTAACTTAAGTCCATTTTCATGTGGTAATCAAATCCACTTCGATGTGGTAATTAAGTTCACTCTCACGTACCAACATTAAGTCCATTTTTAAGTGGCAAATTAAATTCACTTCCATATAGTAAACTAAGTCCACTCTCATGTGACAATCTAAGTCCACTTTCGCATGACAATTTATACCCATATAGTCAACTCCTGAAACGTTAATATAGGGGCATGTGCTTGAAAATTGTTCGCACCCTTTTCTCTCGCCAGAATTTGAGAAGAGGCTACAAATGGGGTAATTTATTTGAGATAATTTTCGCTACAATAAAATTTACTTGAAATATGATTAAAATCAAGACTTGTATATCACTAAATTGTGGCTCAAATATGAGTCTCAGTCAAACTTAAATCATGTTCAAGTTTGCCTAAAAATTGAGCTCAGTTTGGACCTAAATCATTAAAAATTTCGGTCTCAAGCTAGGTCTAATACAAATGGGTTAATTGGGCTAGATTTTTGAACCAGAATTAGACTTAAAATTTATCTAAAACTTGGGTCAAAATGATAAAACATAAGAATTTTGTAAATAGGCCTCTAGATTGAATAAATTTTTATAAATAGGTTCTTGGCCAAAATTTTCTTACAAATAGATCCATAGAATAGGAATTTTATGAAAAAATCCAATAAAATTTTAAAATTATAAATTAGTGCCCCAATATTTAGGGTTTGTAAATAAATCCTTCAAAAGATCGATAATTATGATTCGATTCCTATGAAATCTAGGGTTTGCAAATAAATTCATCCAAAATTATTTATTTGCAAATAAACCCATAGAATTTTAAATTTTACAAATAAATTCCTTGAAATTTTTATTTTCGAGTAGGTCCAAATTTTATTCAAAAGGACACTGAAAGTTTCAAAACTTTATAAACAAGTCCTGTTGCAAAAAAAAAGCCCCTGAAAATTATTAAGTTATAATTTAGTTTAATTTTTCAAGAAAATTTGTAAATATACCTCTGCAAATTTAGTATCTAAGGTGAGTACATCTTTTAAATTTACAATAGATAAACTCATCTATAGCTCTCCAGAGACTTATCCAATTTCAAACCAAAGCATCCTCATCCAATCCAATCACATTCATAACTAATTTAAAATAATAAATCATCATCCATATTCACACAAAATTTTGAATGAAGATCGATCCAATCTTCACGAACCTATAAAACCTGCTGTCTGCTGTAAACAAAAGAGGGGATCAGTGAGAGCTGAACATAGAGATCAGAAAATTGGAGGAGAAGAGAAATTAGTACTCGGAGCATGCAAGCAAGAGGAGAATTCAACGCTAATAACAAAAAAGGTGGTCGAATATTATTTTATGTTTGACTTCTTTCCTTTTTGTGTTTCTTTGCTCTCCTCCTTCTCAATGTTGTAGAACTACCTCCATTGATCATTGACTACACAAGCTCTTGTTGTTCCAAGGCTCGGGGAATCCTTACCGCATTTAGCCAACCTTCGGGCTTGCACTCGACCAACCTTGGGACTCGCACCTAGTTAGCCAACCTTCGGGCTTGCAGCTCAGCTAGTCTTCGAGCTCGCATCTAAACCAATTTTCAAACTTACACCCAGTTAGTCTTCGGGCTCATACTAAGCCAACTTTTGAGCTCTTGAACTAAGTCAACCTTCAGGTTCGCATATTTGAAGCAAAGTTATGGCTCCACAAAAAAAATTATCATAAATAGTCAAGGAACCTCAAATCAAATTAATTATTATGAAGTAACTCAATCACAACAAATGGACAAAGGCCAAGTTGACTCAAATGGACTTAAATTGGATAAACAAATGGACTAAAAATCGAACCAAACTGGACTCCTAAAAAATTCAAATTGAGTTAACATAAACCAAATAAACTCAGACCTAACCCTGATCAAATCCAAATTGAGTCAATTCAAAATCAAGCTGAATCTAGATTGAACTAAACTCAAATTAAATCCTAATTGGGTTAAATCAAGTCCAAACTAAAAAGCAAACTCAAATCAAACTAGAATTTAGTCAGGCTAAGCCTGAACCAAAGTCAAGTCAAACTAAATTAACTTGAACTTGAACTAAAATTCAGTAGTCTTGAATTCGGTAAAGGTCTAATACAAGGTCGAATCTGACTTAAGCTAAATGAAATTAAACTTAAACATGAACCATATTAGTCTTGATAAAACTAAATAGGGTCAAATCGAACCCCACTAGGTGTGTTAAACCCTCAACAATATTCCAAGGCCATGAACAACGAGTGATATTACCACCCTAACCTAAACCAAAATTGATTCAAATCGAACTAAATAAAGTCAAATTTAGTCTTGTTGGGTGTGCTACAAAAGCCTTTAGGAATATTTCAAAGCTATATCCAACTCTATAAGTCATTGCTTACACTACTAAATTAAAAAAGTTAATTGCCAATCTGCTTAAAATTGTTGGCTATATTTCAAACCTAGTCAATCCCAAAAGCCACTAGCGATGCATGTATCAAGCTAAGCTAATCCAAAAATATTGGCAATGCTTCAAAATAAACCAAATGAAGGTAGACTTGAAGTCTTACTTAGTCAGTCAAACACAACATCTTATTTAAAAGAAGTTACTTGCCAACACGCTCCAAGCTATCGGCCACACTTCAAATCTATAACCAACTCTATAAGCTATTGGTGATGCTGTCAAATCAAAGAAGTCAACCAATAATACGCTCAAAGTTGTTGGCTATACTTCAAGCTAGTCAACCTCAAAAGTAGTTAACAATGCACTCTCAAGCTAGTTAACCCCAAAAGCCATTAATGATGTGTTCTTTCAAGCTAGCCAATCCCAGAAGTAGTTGGTGATGTGCTCTTCAAGCTAGCCAACCCTAGAAGCAGTTGGTGATGTACTCTTCAAGCTAGTTAACTCTAAAAGCAATTGATGATACCCTATCAAGCTAGTCAATCCTAAAAGCAGTTGATGATCTGATTCTCAAAGCTATGTCCAACCTTATAAGCTGTCGGTGATACTACCAAAATCAAAAAAGTTATTGCTTACACCTTATCAGTTGTAAAAATACTTTGAAATCTAATGAAATTATCACCTATGCCTTATTAGCTATAGAAATACTTCAGAATCAATGGAGTTATTGTCAATACCTTATTAGCCAATAAAAACACTCCAACCTCAAATAAAATTATTGTCAATGCCTTATTGACTAATAAAAATACTTCAAATCATATAGTTATTACCAATTCTCAAAGCTTTTGGAAATACTTCAAACTTTTTCTATTTCCCTTTTGCATCCCATCAGGTGATACCATTGACACCTGCCAAAGACTAAGTCAATTTGGATCAGAAGTCATGTGGTCCAATGTAAGGGGAGTGAGATAGTAGTACACATCAAAACTTCTTCTCCATTCTTTCTTTTCTTTATTTTTCTTTATTTTTTATAGTTCTATGTTGAAATTCATTGTAAAGTGAGAGCAAATCTTTACTTAAACCATGTATTCTTTCTTAAAATTAATTAAATACTTTCTTCTTTTCTTTTTTGTGTCTCTATTTTATTAGCTAAGTTTCTCACTTCATGATGTTCCTGATAATTATTAGGGTAATTAATAATAAGGGGTTACGTCTATTAGAAATCATATTCTCATAACACCTGATAGCGCACTTAAAATTAAAGCAAAATTTTGATTTGTGATTCGAGATCACTCCCAGGGTCTCCATTATTGTGAGTAGTCAACGTTGATCCCATAACCATCAATTTAGTCAACGAGGTGTCATTTAATGCTAACATGTATTTTTCATGATTTGGGCTATGAATTAGAACTTCTACCTTTTGATATTGGACAACTTAGATTGAGGCATATGGAGGTCATCCATTGGTTCGATAGGAGTTATATATAGGCTTTTCATTCCCAATTCTTATTTTTTGACTCTCAAATTTCTTACATCCTCTCCGATGACTCTTCTACTCTAGCCTTTATTCTTCCTCTGCGATGGCTTCCTCATGCTTTTCCCCTACCAGAGTCACCTTTCAGGTGCTGAAGAAGCATACCACCACTACCATCATGGATACCGCTATTCCCAATATCTTCATGTCCTTGGTACTTGCTCTTTTACTCATGGTAGCGACCCCTGCGGTGTCTGCTCTACCTCGAGACCCAAGTAAGTTCCCTTCTCTTTGCTTTTGCAAAATTTTAGTTTGACTCAAACTTTTAATTCGGTATGACAAGTTGCCATACAAAACCCAAGCTAGGAACTTGAGAACTTTATTTAAACTCTAGGCCTCCCTCAAATAACCTTGTATGTGGATATGTTGTAGTGAAGAGTATCTATAAGTCATTTGCACTGAGGTCCTATGGGCAAGATAAGTTCCCAAGTGTGACCTTGACTGTTTCCCATAAGATCTGACTTAGTCATTCACTAAACTGAGTTTAACTCGGTTTTTTATTTTGTTGATAGATGTCTCTGAACCTAGAGGGAGCTCCATTCCAATTTAGCTATGGATCACCAAATCCACACTTAAGGAAAAGCCAATTGGGCACTTGGTTTAAGTGTTCAGGTTTCCAAACTACATCGAGGTGGGTCAAAGGATGAGTGTGGAGAACTTAAGGAAAAATTTGGTTTTGCATTTTCTACTTTCTAGGAGTTATTGGAACATAGAGGACTTCACCCTATACCTCATGGCAAACTGGGACCTTGCTCCGAGCCAACTTGTTCCAAACTCCATAAAGCTCATCACGGCCTTCCGAGCCTTGTCCAAATCCGAGGGAGTTACCTTATAGTAGATATGTCCTGAGATGCATTCAAGGGTTGTAAGGGGTCAAATACCAAAGGTAGGTGGTATTTGGCTCTGAAGAAGAACTTGAAGCTTTTTGCATTAAACTCTTTCTCTATCCACTTTTAGAAGGACCACTAAATTAGAATATTCACTCAAGAAGACCAAGGCCTTTGTAGTGAGCAAGGTAACCCAACCGAACACTGAGTGTAGGCTATTAGTGGCCTAGGTCAAAAGGAGTGAGGGAGTTAGGTTAGTCCCCAGTTGGTTTACCAAGGTAGACTTGGCTAACACGATCTGTCAATAGCTTGCCACTCTAGTATGTGTCTAGTCTCTTCCTTTTCTAATTTTTTGATCTTATCACCAAAAGATGAGTTAGTACTAATCAATTCGTTCATTCACATTATGAATGGGGTTGGAGCAGATCATTTTCATGACCAATGTGCTCAAGAAAAGAATAGGTGCTCCCCAAGGAAAGAGAAGACTCGGTAGGAGAGATAGCCAAACCTTTTGTAGAGAAAAACACTTCTCAAAGGAAGAGGAAAGAGGCTTTAATTGAGGAGAGCAACAACCATGCCACATGCGAGGGGAGAGGAAGAAGAAGAAGGCAACAACCATCCCTCCTATTGCTCCATTCGCTGACCTCCCCCTGCCAACTAAACTCTTTGATCCTCCACCAACTCCACCAACTCCACCATCAACCATTCCTCCTGCTAAGCAAGCCACAATGTCAACAAGCCATCAGGAGATGATGATTGAGCTCTCACTAACACCCTTTCCTTGACCCACAAACTTGGCTTTGATCTTTGCTAATTGTCGCCTATGGAAGGATATAGCTGATTTGAGCACTAAGAAGTACTTCAAGTTCGATCTTGGTTTGGATCTCAACTCTCCTATAGTGAGTCTCTCAAACAATGAGCTCCTTATGGAAGGGGTGATCAACTATGAGAGGGTACATAACACATTCTTCTCGACTTATTCCGCTTATTACTTTTTTGATATTCACCAACCAATTTCAAGGTGGTCTTGCTTCAATCTCGACTCACCCTCTAGTTGGATGTTCAAAAAGCTAAGGATAACAAGACTGAGTTGAAGGTAGTGAAGAAGTTGGCTGAGGATGCTAAGGTTGATAAGTTATCGATGGAGAATGCTCGGGCCAAGGCTGAGTGAAAACTGGAAGAGCTACAACTTTTGCAGGAGGATGAGTAGAAGAAGGCATGGGAGCAAGCCATAGCCATGTACTTCGAAAGAGAGGGCTTTCTACAACTTCTAACTTATGCCAGGGTTTCAATTGTAAAGGAGTGCTTGAGTGTTGAGAACCTTTGGTCTCAAGGTGAGCTCTTGACCACCTCATTCGATGAGGGTTCTATTTGCTGTCAGGATACAAACATCTAATCGCACAAAGACCTTGACTTCGACCCTGAAGATCTCTGTATTGAATTGTACAACTTCGAACATATTCTTTGCCTGAAGGAGGAGTATAACAATGTACTTTCTTGAGATGAAGCCACTCTCTAGTTTAGCTCCAGTCCAAAGTACTCCCCATGCGAAGGTGAGGCAAGAGAGGCATCTAGGGCATCCCCCAATGATCGAAACTCTAAAGCTTTTGTATCTTGCTTATGTACTTTTTTGCTTTACGAATTGTAATTTGCTTACTTTCCAATATCAATGAGAAGTTCACTTGTTTTTAACATTAGTTTTGATTCAATGTAATTGTTTGTTTTGGCTCATATTCCTTTACTTGTCAATTGTTGTAACAATAATCCGATCATATTTTAACTTGGCTCAAGAAATTGATCATGGTTTAATATAAAGCAAAAGATTTGATGAGGTTTGAGTTGAATAATGTTCTCCCTATAAAACTTAAGAAGTTTTAACTTAGCTTATGTTGAGACAATCTTAATTTTATCTAAGGACCAAGAATTTAATTCAATAAAACATGTTTAACTCAGATTGTAGGTTAAGAGATTGGGTTGGGTTCTTTTCTAGGAGAATCAAAGTCTTAACTTAATTTCTTACCAAGCTAGTCATGATGTTAACAGGAAAAACTCAATTTAGTAGTGACCTATTTCTTAAATCACAGTGTTTTTACCCCAAAAACAACTTTTAGCCCAAATAAGTAATCACTAAGGGGTAAAAACTTGGTCTAGTTTTCTTACGAAGCCATTCTTTAATGAATTTCACCCTAATGCAAAAAATGACTTACTAGAGTAGGCCATACCATGGTGAATCTCCCACTAAGAACTTTACTCACTGGGAATCTAGCCTTCAATTGGCTCCCTCTGTGCCTTGGACGAATGCATTATATAATGTTGAGTTGGTGTGCCTAGGTTAGGTGTGTGACCTAGAGTTGAGTTCTTTATTTCTTAGTTAGGTGTGAGACCTAGTCGAGGTCTTTGTGTGTCGATTAGAGTGTGATTTAGAGTTGAGGTATTTGTGTCTCTGTTAGGTGTGTGATCTAGAGCTAAAATTTTCGCGCCTCATTAAGTACATAATCTAGAGCCAAAATTTTGTACCTTAGGTGCATAACCTAGCGCCAAGGCTTTTGTGCCTTGGTTAGTGCATAACCTAAAATTGAGGTCTCTGATTTGATAGTTTTTCCTTGGATCGATTATTTGATAGTGCTAAGAATAAGCTTTCATGCAGTAAAAAGAGTCATGACTTTGTTTAGATAAAAAAACTTTTGTAGGTCATCAATATGCCTGGATCATGATAGCATGTTGTCGTCTAATTGTTCAAGTTTGAATGCTTCTTGTGTATGATTTGAGCAGCATTTCCAACCTTTGACCCTCAACCATGTTGATGGGCTATCTCCCTGATTCGGAAGGCACAACTATTGGCTTGAACGAGGTTTTGTTAACTTTTTCAACCATTGGATCTTTACCTTTTTTATTCTAATTATTTTATCGATAGCCTATTTCACATTTTTTTTTTTGTAGGATTTTGATCTCCCCATTCTTTTCCTATGCCACTTTTAGTCGAAAATCTTATAACTAAATAAAAAGTTGACATCACTACTTGAAACTGCTTAAGAGCTAGGCAGCCTAAGATGTCATTATAGGTTGAATGAATTCATATCACCACGAACTTGGACTTAATTGTCACACTCAAGGGGCTTTCTCCTATTTTTAGGAGCAAGCTAATCACACCAAGTCAAGCAATCGAATGACCCATGAATCTAAGAGTGTTCCAATATATGATTCTAGCTTCTACTCTATTTTTATTTGATCATAAGCTTGGGTGAAAAAGATATTCACAGAGCTTCCCGTATCTATCATGATACATTGTGTAGCATAGCATCAAGGATTGTCGAGATCACCAATATATCATCGTGGGATGCCAAGACTCCTTCTAAGTCTTTTGCAGAGAAAATCATACCCCCAGGGTTTGATTCACAATATTATCTATTTATCTCTTTCTGCCCCCGTAGTAATGATTCAACATTTGTCAATGGATGCAAAAACATCACTTTGACTCAGGGAATCTATAAGAATTATGTTGAGATATCCTTTGATCAAAGAGTTATGGAGTTTGAGGATGGGATTTCTGTGACGTGATCCTCCATGATTTTCTTCCTGTTGTTGAGTTTCTTTAGTTTGAATGCCCCCTTTGATGAATTGTCTAAGGTGACTTTCCTTGACGAGTTTTTCAATCTTATCTTTGAGGTGTTGATATTCATCGGTGACGTGGCCATGGTCCCTATGAGAATGAGAGTACTTGGACTTGTCTTTGCCTCTACTTGTTGAATCCAAGAGGTGGAGCTGCTTCATATATTCTCTATGCTTAATCTGAGCCAGACCCTTAAGTTGTCCAAAAGTGTGTACACCTACAAATCACTTTGGCGTTCTCATCACTCTATTCACTACTTATGCTCAGGGGGTTTAACCTCTCAGGAATATTTCTTCGACTTATTGCTTTCTTCAAATTTCCTTTTAGTTAACATCATCTCCTCGGTATCAATGTTTTCTCTAGTATGTTGGATGAACTCAACCAAGCTTCAAGGAGGTTAGCGCACCATCTCATAGGCCACCCTAGTTTGCCATATTCCATTGATGGTTGCAACAAGGACTATCGAGCTGTCTAACTTGGTTACCTCCAATATAACTTTGTTGAACCAAGCTATATACTCCCTAAAGCATTCTCCATTCTGCTTTAATGTCAAAAGTGTAGAGGGATTCTTCTGGTTCGATAGTAGTGAGACGAACTATTTTATGAACTTATCTGCTAACTCATTGAAACAAGTTATGGAATATCTCGAAAGTCCAGAATACCAAGCTCAAGCTAAACCAAATAACGTCATCAGGAACTTCTTGCATATTGTAGAATCCTAAGCGCCTTTTAACATCATGACATCTCGGAAAGTGCTGACGTGGTTAACTATATGCTTTGAACTATTGTACGCCTCACATGTGGATTGCTTGAACTTCAACTGCACACTAAAGTATGCTATTTTAGGAATCAAAGGGTATCATAGTTCATCTCATTTGGTTGCACTCTCGCCTAGGGTTTCTCCCGAACCATTTGTGACCTAGCTTCCATGTAGCTCCCCAGTTTGGTTTTGGCTAAAGCTTGGGTAGTGTAGGTGTGATAGGTAAACTTATTGGTTGGGTCATAGATAGGATTGTGCCCCTCAAACTCCATCAATGCTTGATACTAAAATGAGGTATTGATTGAATAACCCTAATGTTGTTTCTCGAGGTATGTCCAGTTGTTGCACATGGTTGTGCCTCATATTGTTGGTTCGGTGGATGCGCTTACGCCTAGGCCTAAACTTATTGTTGAGCATATTGGGCATGAATGTTTTACAATATCTGAACCTAGTTCTGTACTTATTGGGCCAAAAGTTTTACATAATTTGAGCTCGAATTTCTAACAATTGAGTCATCTACTAAATAGTGACAGCTAAGATTTGGAATTCTTATCGGCTCACTATATAGGAGGGGGTCAACTAGTGCCTCGAGGATAGTTGATGGAGGAATGCCCCAAGATTGTTGTTGCACCGACAATCGAATTGCCAAGATAGCTTGTTAGTTCAGCTTGTCTAGTCCTCCTAAAGAATTTTGTGACTCTGTTGGAGTTGAAGCAATATGTCTCACAGGCTAATTCCTGAATAATAACGTCTTCACTACGCTTAAGAGGCATTATTGAAAGATCATTCGTGATCTCCAAGATCAATATAAGGCAAAATGGATCTCAATAAAAGCAACAATTATTGTGGAGGTCTGATTCACCACCGATTTCAATTTGAAAAACTCTTGAAATTAAACCCGCCAAACCATCTTTCTATTGATCTACAATAAGAAAAAATTATGAAAAAGACTATAAGGAACTTTCTGACAATATGATCTCTCTGACACCCAAAGCAATCACCGAAAAAAATTAAATAATGATTATGGTAAATCCCAAATCTCCTGATTTTGAAGACTAAAATATCTCTAAATACTCAAATCACCCCAAGCTTCATGATTCACCTCAGGATAACTCTTTATTAGATTTACCAAATTGTTGTGATTACTTTTAAAATGAGTTACCACTGATTTGGACTTCATGATTCACTTCCATTTTTAGGCGCAGATAATTTGATTCAGTGAATTACCACTGATCAATGACTTCAATAGAGCAGTCACATATAAAATATCAAATAATGATTGACTCTCCTAAATAAGTAGCCAAGAGTCTATCTTGATGTGGATTTAAAATTCAAGAATTTGAAACTCTAAAATCTCCCCAATTTGGTCCGAGAAATCATATCCATAATTTTAACGCAAATTTATTATTCAATTTTACAAAATGAATTTTAAATTCCTGCAAACAAACACAAAATTTACTGTCTACCAGAATTTTGATGGAGTGAATTCAATATGCATCCAAACAAAAGAACCCTAATATTGCGTTTCCAACTACTCAAAAATAAAAGATAAAAAAAAATAAAAAACATTTCCAATGATTTCTTCCAAGTCAAATATCTGGAACTCAAGCATGGCAAATTTCTAAAAGTTATTCAATCAAGCGGTCAATTCATACAAATGTTGTTTCTAGCTGTTAAAAAGGCATATGGTAAGCAAATTTCACAATAATTTTGCTCTTGGCTTCCATGTATCAAGATGCATCATCTACAATAGCAGTTTCATCCATGACTGACTGCAACAAAAGCTTCAAGAAAATGCTTCTCGCAGAGACAAAATGACAACCCCTTTAAAAACAAAACATAAAATAAAAAATAAAATGGCAACATAGTACAAGCAACAAACCTTGAAAGTTTACAAATGATTCCATAATAAAGTTTGCAGCTAGCCTCCATGAATCTGCGCGACTAAGAGATGCAAAAAGATTTTAAATCATTCTATCTTGGAGATCACTGAGTAAGCTGGAAGCTAAGGACGATAACTTTTTCCCAGTTTCTCCAGCAATGTTCTTTAGAGAAGATATATCCTGTGAAGCCTAGTGAAAAGCAAGAGAGATTGAATCAGACTATCAAGGAAAGAATAGATTAGAAAGTCCAGAAGAAACAGATCGACATGTTATTTCCAAAAGAGTATCGGAGAAAAAGCATCTTTTTATATGGATGGCCAGCACAGGATTTTGCAGTGCACTTTTCGAGTGCAGGTAAAAAATTCATTGGTAGGTACCTGGAAGGATAAGCGACTTATCAGATCAGCAGCAGTTAGGTCAAGTCCCGAATCATCAGTACCATGGCCAAAAAGATCAGCACTGGAGATGGATGTTGAACTCTATATAGAAAGGCAAATTGAGCAAGTTAGTAAAAATCAAAAAGTAACAGAAACTTAAATAGGCAACTCAGGACATCAGATATTTGTAGACTTGCGTTCAATCACAGAATTAATACAAGATTCAGCTAAAACATCCTCAGTGACATTATATAGCTTACTTTAATACAGAAAAATTTAGCATTTGATGCAGACAATGATGAAAGAGAAGGCAGGTGCAGCAAGCATAAGCCAATATATGGCACAAGTTCACAGTCAAAATGATGATGCAATTGGGGTTGACAATGGGCCAAGCAAGCCAATGTAGCCCAAGATATGTGGGACCAGGCCAACACCAAGATTTGGTAGCAAAAATGAATATGCACAACACAACTTGGCCGACATACAGCAGTACATATAACAATTCTGACAAACATCCAGTCATTCTGACAGAGGTAGTGGAAGGCAGGTGAACATGCACAAGCACACGAACATGAGTTTTGGACCCCGACATCAAAGCAGATCTATTCCACATACCGTGAATTTCTGCAGGGAGATTTGAGCCTCCTTATCAATGTCTTTGTTCTGATCACCAAAAAATTGTGATGATGAAATAGATTTTGCATTCAAGAATTTTTGTCTTGCTTCATTGCTTTCCTGGATCTGAGGCTGTCCATGAAAATGGAAGTATCATCAGAACTTCCAAGGTTAAAATCAAATGCACAGCCAATAGCAAAAGAGAAAACTCACAAAATGAATGATCCCTAAAATAGTGGCAATGCTCATGATTCCATAGCAGAAATGAAGCAACTTTTCATGAATTTGCAATCTCTAGAAAGAAAGCCAGCATGATGCTTACAATAGTAGAAGAAAAGAATATATGACAATTCAATTGTCCACTTGGGAACAATCATGAATAACATGATCAAACTCGGTGTACTTTTACCAAAATATGGAAAAGAGATGACAATTCAATAACAGATTCCACAAAAAAATATCTCCAGATCCGCTTATTTAGTTTTACCTGAACTTTTGATGAAGTAGAATCGTGTTTCTTTTGGGTGCCACTCTCCATGCCATACTCCGCAAAAAAGTTCAAAGATTTTGGTGGGGCTACATGATCAATCACTTGTGGACCTCCCAAGGTGGTTTCAGCAGGTGTACTCTCCACATATTCAAAACAGGAAAAAAAGGCCGGACCATGTGATGTCTTGGAGTAAGCCACAGAAGTTACAGCAGGAGCTGGATCTTCAGGCTTTTGGTCATACAGACTTTCATTTGGCTACAATAAAAGCATTTTACAATTTAGCACAGTAATCTTTTCCTTGAGATTTATATTATTTTTTTGGATAATGTCTTGGGATTCTACTATCAAGAAGAACACTTTCAGATGGACAAATCCATCCACAGAAAATGAATTATGCATTTAAAGTATGAAAGAATAAAAATACCAACAATCTTATTGCTGCCTCTAAAACAAAAACAAAAAAATTCTAGTCAAATCAAACAAACCAGAAAAATATTTCTTATATTTCTCAAATTCAACATCTACCAAATATACTATTGGACAAATATTTTATTTTTCATTTATTTTCAAAAAAACAATGGTACTTTCATATATGAAAGAAACATCACCTTACTGGTCAACTTTCGAACACCCAACCCACCAGTTTTAGTTCCAATCTTCTTCCCAGGCCTTTTAACAGGATTGGTAATGGCTGATTGAAAAGGTGCTTTGGGTGATGGAGTGGTCTCAGACGTGTCATGTCTCTCAACTGAATTTCCTTTTGACATCTGTACAGGCTTTAGCTCTAGAAAACCATCAGGCATACCCTGTGGCTCAGATGATGCAACAGGTGACGAGGGCAAAACTGAATCCTCTGCAGAACTTCTAGCAACTTCCTTGGAAAGAACCTGGCGATACAACTCAGCAGCTCTAGATGTATATTTTGCTTCAATTTTCCCACCATCAGTCCATCCATGCTGCTTAAAGAAAACTTGAGCACGGTTATTCCCCCCAAAGGCCATCATTTTCAGCTGCTCTGGTGTCCATGAATCTAAATCTGTTGACCTAAAATCATTAAGATCAACCACTGATAAATGAATACAATGTAACTGAAACAGAAAAAATCCACCGCAAAGCAAAGTTGCAGGTCACACTAATCATGAAACCTTTGAAAGAAAATGAACAATCCGAAAAGAGAAGAATGACACTATTATTTTGAACAAGTTACAAGCCCAAGAGCTCAAGGAACAAGAACAAGCATGGAGAATCACTTACGCATAAAAATACAAATGACACCACAATAGGAAGAGTGATCAGAAACTGAAAATGAGGCTTTACTTGCTTACCAATAAATGAGTATGCTGCTTAACAAAGAGGAATTAATTTAATGACCTAATTGTTGCAATGAAACAAATGTTGTAAATCAAGTCAACCTCAAGGGACTGTGTTGGCTTTAGGTCGGCCAGAAATTCCACAGATATTGCTTAAGTTTGAGGTGAAATGCATCCCAACAGGAAAGATTGGATCAATTTTAACTCAAGACCTGTGTTAGTTGTGAACTAGGTATTTTGCATCGTGGCTATTATGAAACCCCTTGTGTGTTCAGCTCAAACTGCATGAACTAGCTGGCTCAACAAATAAGAAGATGCAGGCAAAATAAAGGAAAAATGCCCCTATAAACCTTGCTGATTAGTGTACAAGTAATCACCAGAATCCAAAACCATTGCTGGCATAACGCAAATATATGATATGGATATGAAGGTCAACAAACCATATCAAGTTTGAGTTAAGATTGATTAAATTTGAACCCTCTATTTAGCTCAAGTTCAATTAGATTCAATTTTCAAGCAAAACTATCTCAAACAAGCTCAGCATATTGCCTCAGTATCTTCCTATTAATCTGTAATTCTTCCCTGTTTTGAGGAACTCTTTTTAACATGACTAATTTTTAGGGAAAAGCAAAGACATAAGCATAGTTAAAACAGTAATAATGGTATTTAAGCTGTTGTTGCATTACTAGGCATAACTCAAATCAAGACGTATAAATCAAACTTTGACCTCCTTTCCTTTAGAGATGTTATCAGAATCACTATACATGAATGCCCAATATCCATCAATCAACGGTACCAAAATTGTATCAAAAATCATCTACGATGCATCAAATCACAGGGCGAAAGATAGAGGAAGGGAGAGATCGGCACCTGACGAAGCTGATGTGTACGCCGAGGCTGCGGTGGACGGCGGAGCAGTCGATACAAAGAAAAATCCCGTACGTCACCGACGCCCACGTGGGATTCTTCGCGTTGCAGTCGAAGCACATCTGGTGACAAACAAACAAACAAACCGACATCAGATCTAGCGATTTTCGACGGAGATCTAGGGTTCCGGACCAAGATCCGGGGATCCTAATGGAAATCCGGAAGGTTCGAAAGGGAAGTGATCACCTTGTTCTCTGACCGAGACTTGAGCTTCCGGAACACGGGGTTCTTGTCGGTGAAGCTCTCGGTCGCCATGGCTCTCTGAGGGAGGTGCAGGAGGCTGTGGGGATCTCGCAGGAAAATTCGCCGCCGGTGCCTCCTCCGTCTCCGCTAGCCCTCGCTCTCGCCAGGAAGAGCGAGAACTCGGAAGAAGAAGAGAAAGGCGAAGAAAGGAGGAGTGGCCTTTTTTAAGAAAGATTTTTTAATAATAATAACCCTGCAATACACGTGCCTCTGCATTCTTACATATAACTCCTTATGCATTGTACTAATTTCAGAAACAGTCTTAATCATTTTAGAATTATTTTTTTGTACATTCTTTGATATATTAGACATATTTGTTTTGTGATATTTCAAAATTCTAAAATTTTCAAATTTTTAAAAGTATAAAATTTAATATTTGTTATAAAGAAATTTTAAATTTTTCAAATTTTAGTAACTGCTGGATTTATTGGTCATCCAAAATTAGTTAGATTTCAAAGTCTTGAATTTTAAAATTCGGCATGTGAAATTATATATTAAACTTTATAATCAAATAAAATACAAAATTTATTATTTTGAAATTTACAAATCTAATAAAACAAACACAAAATTTTGAAATTCTTAATCTATATTTATTACAAAATAAATATGCTATCAAAACTTTTAGATCCAAAATTTTAAAATTTTAGAATATTAAAATTCTTAAAATTTTTAAATTCTACGAAATAAATAAACCAATTGTGTTTAACCACAAACAATGCTCTGTTCAACAATTTTACATTATTTTAATGTTCACTTTTAACCATGATCCTCTTGGAATCACCTATGGTGATGTGGAGTAGTAGCAATGAGGCTATGTGAAATTGCTACAATACCTTGGTCTTCGTTTTTCCTTAAGTTGGTGATCTCTTTTCTGCCTTTTTTTTCTTATTTTTCTCTGCTAATTGTTAAATTTCATTCATTATAATGAAATTGATACATTTTATATTTAGATATAGTTTTTAGATAAAATTAAATAAATTTAAATTTATTTAATTTCAATAATTTTATGATTAATTTGAGAAACAACATCAATGAATTTCTATTTTATTTGAAAGGGAATTGGAGTTATGCTCACACTTTTTTACAGGGGTGAATTTATTCTTTTTCAATTCAGAATTAAGATCTATTATTTTACATAAAATTATACAAATTTAATGTAATAAAAAATATGTGTTACATTGTATAAATGAGTCGATTCAGTTTCACAAAAAAAAAAAAAGATTTTTGTTTGAAATGCTACTGATACGTGCCAATACAAAATAAGATTCAAACTAAATTCATTTGAATGTAATGATCCTGACAAGAAGATTCATTCAGACTAAGAATACAAAATTCCTAAAAAAAGATTGGCACCTATAAAACTTCGGTTTCCAACAGCCAACAAAAATTAATATCATCACAAGTCACAAAACTGGAGTCGCCCCATTCATCTGAACATTCTGGTATACATACATATATTTGCATATAAAAATTTTCAATCACCCGAGAATGATTTCAAAAACTTCGGACTGAGGAGCACATTCAATGACTAGTAAATCCTCGAGTGTAGTCATGGAGAAGGGACACCACGTATTTACCTTTAGCCATTTATCGACGCACCACATATGAAAGAAGTGGGAGCATGGCAGCTTCTGAAGATCATCATGATCAACGTACTTTACTCTGCAAATGCAGCAAACCTGCAGCATGTCTCTCACAAGCTCTACAAGCTCCCTAGGAAAGTCGCTGGACCAATAGCCTGACATACCTCTGCAAACTCTCCAAGCAACCATTCTGTAGAAAGTGTATAATCTTTGTGGGTTACAAATAACTCAAAGGATTTGAACTAAAGTTTTATGGTGCGGTATCGGTTTTGGTTTCGAGACCCAGCGAAATCGATATGTTTTGGCCGTTTCAATTTCGGCCGAAAGATTTTTTTAAATTATTAATTGGGTGGTAACAAGAATTTGACTATATTTTGACTGTACTTTGACTTCAAATTAAAAATATGATAAAATATTGAAACAAATTAAAAAAATTTGAAAAATTAGGAATAAATTTATACTTAATTTTACCATAATATTAAATATTATTTAAGTTAATTAAATTTAATTTTGATAGTTAGTCACTGATATAGTCTACTTTTAATATATATTAGTGTATTAAAAAAATATATAAGAAATAATATGAATATGATTAAAAGTTAAAAATTAATATAAGCACATTTAACTTTTCATTAAAATGTATTTCACACATACATAATTTATAAATTCTGAGATAATACAACTAATCATCATAATCATCATCAGTTGAGTTTGGAACATCTGGGTGTGGAATTACAAATTCAGTACCTGCATGATCCGGATGAGCATTTGTAGGCATACGAGCCAGAATAACTAGCTCTGCGCGATCTTGTGGCAGCGGTTCTGAAGTATAACCATACATCGAAAGTCGAAAATGAAAATGATAACCATATTGATTGACAACACATAATAAAAGTGGTCCAATAACTCATGAGAAATAAATATCACACTGTGCGAAGTGTTCAGGGGAAATTACGATAAGACGTTGATTGATAGTATTAAGTGAACCTTGTTGAGAGGCATAATAAATTTGATCATTGACTCTTCCACAATCTTGTAATGTCAGCTCAATTAAGGCTTGTGCAAGTAGATCATAGGCCGAAGGTAGAATCATTTTACGATAAAATATAAGTTTTTGGTAAAGAATTGATATAATTATTCTTCCTGTTTACAGTGTCACTTGATCTAGAACTGTAATATAATCATCCGGATTTACCATTATCTGTTTTCAAAAAAAGTATCTTATAATTATCAGTATTTATGAACATAAAATAGATAATAAAAAATACATCAAAAGGAAAAGATTACAATAAATTGTGCTAATGAAATAGATAAATTATTATGCGATAAAATAAACCATATAAATATTAAATTTAAATGTCATAAAATTACAATAAGATATCAATTTAAGACAATGATGAAAACATCATTTCATAGATGACATAAATCCACGTCTTATAACCACATGGTATTCCGAGGTGGATCTTAAAGAGATTGGTATTCTTCATTACCATACTCATCAGTACGATGGAGTTGTGATTGATAGTATTGTTCAGCATGCGGATAGTATGAAGTCGTATAGTCCTGCATTGACTGATGATATCCTAGATTGTATGAAGACATCTCGCTCTGATAACCGTCATAGTAGATAGAGCTCGCATTGTCTGTTGGATCTTGATTGACATTTTGTCCACCATGTGAATCATATAGATATTGTGGCACATAACTGCCATATAAATTAGAGTCCAAAATCTCATTTCCTCCATACTGTGGAAAAGATGAACATGAGTAATCATATTGTGATTGTTGAAAATTGGTGTCACCAGCTGTACCATCATTGCTACGATCACTTGTATCAGAAGTATTCTGCATTTTGTTAGCTTCCTCTTTCGTTTCTTCGTGTAAGAGACGGCAAATAGTTTCTTGTGTTTGAGGATGATTTAAGACAGATTCTTTTCTTTCTCGAATCCACTCTATCAGAGGATCATCATCTTCGAATATGGCAGACAAGTTGATTACCTCATCCTCTGGTGATATTTTCCTCTATAAATTTCGGGCTCTTAAATGCATGTTATAATGACAGAAAACAAGTTTCTCCATTTGTTCCATTTTAAGTCTGTTTCTCGTCTTCGTATGGATCAATCCAAAAGTTGTCCAATTCCTCTCACATTGTGAACTTGAAACAGTTTGACTTAAAATTTTGATGGTTATCTTTGCAAGATGAGGTGCTGCATGCCGCCCGTAAATACTCCACCATCTAACTGTAATTTATGAGAAAAAATTATTAATAAGTTGATATAAATTTAATTAGTAAATATGTATAATTATTGAATATCAACTATACCAGGAATGTCACTTCTAATCGCTACAATTACTTGTTGTGTGCCGAAGTCCTTGACTTTATTTTTGAAATCGTCTGCTTGTTTAATGAACGTACTCAAGTTAAGAACTTTCTTAATTATGTAAAAAAATTTAATACATAATTTACCTCGCGCAATGCCAATATTCTTGTTCTCATATCTGGCTCTATCCGCTCGATTACCTTACGTGATTTTTCGAGAATGGTACTATTGTTGACCTCATCACCATATTGAAATATTGGATTCAGAAAGTACCCTACAAGATGATTAAATATGAATCAATAATAGTATCATTATAACTTAGTAAAGTGCTATAAAATGACTCTTTACTCAATTACCTGCAGCATGAATATCTTTGGATAATGTTTTGTCCCAACGATGATCAATAATCTTCTTCCATTTGCGAAATTCAATTGTTTCTATACGTCGTCTTATTTGCAATTTTGCTCATTCTATTCCTTCATATAAGAAGCCCATCTACAAATGATCATCTGAGTCAACAATTTGAAGCACTTTAACTAATGGACTGAAGATTCTGATTACTTTTTCAACTGATTCCCAAAAACTTTCATCTATAACTTGATTGTAAAATTTTTCAGAAAGAATTTTCTCGGACCATTTCAACCTCAAATAATACGCATTATATTCTTCACTGGTAAATAATCTCTTCAGCATCTGTCGATGAGTATACAGAGAATCCAATGAGATAAATTGTGTAGCAAACAGAGTAATGTCTGCCCTGATAATCTCTCGTCCCCGTGTTTCTTTTCTCATCGGTTCAAGACACCAAGCATGATTATAAATAAATGACGTCAACTTCTGACCCTGCTCAACCACTTTTCTAATATCAGGATCCTTACCCATATCTTTTAGCATTAAGTTAATAGAGTGAGCTGCATAAGGTGTCCAGAAAAAATATTTTCTTTTTTGCATTAACTTTTTTCCAGCATATACCAGCGGAGCTGTATTATCAGTTATGACTTGTACCACTCTTGATTCTCCAATCTCCTCAATAACACTATCAATCAGATGATATGAGAAATTACCAGTCTTCGACTCCCCTCTTGTGTTAACTAACTTGAGAAAAACAGTCCCTTCAGAACAATATACTAAAAAATTTATCAAATCTTTACTATTTTGTGTCTTCCATCCAACACACATCAAGATACACCTAAATTCATCTCACTATTTGTAGAAGGTCTGGATAAAAGCAGTTATCTCTTCAACTTCAAGATTTATATACTTTTCAGAAATTTCACGAGCACTTGGTGGAGGAACTCCTGGGCCAACCTCTTGAGCAGTACGTATCATTTCATGATAGTAACCGCCATTTGCCTTCCGAAAACTAGTTGATACTGTTCTCAATTTATTTGAGTATCATCTCTTGGTTTCAATAGAAATGGGTCAATTGGAGAAATATTTATAGATCAAATCTCAGGAAGATGAAAATCCCCTCTTACTCCTGAAGGGGCAGGTGTGTGTCACTGTGTACGTCGTTCTCTGAAACTAGTAGTTCCACGATCAAAAACTGTGTCGGAAGTGTCAGCACCACTTTGAGTTTCCTCGTACAATCTTCGACTTTCGCAAAGTACTTCCTGAACCTCAAAATCATCATCTTCATCATCAGAAATTTGTCTGGAATCTCGATTACAGTGGTTGAGAAGTTCCTGCTCAAAGCGTGATTTTTTTTGCCTTATCCTTTCTTCTACTTTCTCTGCTGGTTTGTACTATTGCCCGAAATATTTGTCTCACTTCATTCGGGACTTTCTCACATGATCGAACTGAGCCGATAACTCCTCTTAAATGCTCTTTTAATCTTGTAATTTCAGAACTAAGCATACAACCATACCATTTGTAACAAACTTTACGATTTTCTGCATCTACTAATTCACAGTGTTGTCATACAATATCGTCATCACGAGACGTGTTTTGCTTTGGAGGCATATGCAATACAATAGTAGCAGTGACAGAACAAATATTGGCGGAAGAAAATTTACCTATGATTAAGGAAAAAACTCTATTTTCACATAAATTAATTAATAAATAATTAAAAATTAACTTATGTATACAGGAATAAATAACTTTATATTTAGGATATAAGCTTTAGGGTTTAGAATTTACTAACCTATTTCTTGATTTATTAGCTAATTTTCACGTTAATTTAATACATAATACGTAATACATAATTTAATACGTAAAATAATACATAGTACATAATTTAATACATAATTTAATATTTAATACATAATGTAATACGTAATACATAATTTAATACATAATACAAATGTAATACATAATTTAATACATAATATATAATTTACTATTTAATACATAATTTAATACGTAATAGGTACGACATAATTTAATACATAATTTTAATACCTAAATTAATACATAATACGTAATTTAGTACATAATTTAATACGTAATACATAATACATACTGCATAATTTAATACATATTTTATTATATAATTTAATATGAAATACATAATTTAATACATAATATGTAATTTAATACATAATTTAATACATAATACATTATTTAATACATAATTTAATACATAACTTAATACATAATACATAATTTAATACATATTTTAATATAAAATACGTAATTTAATACATAATTTAATACGTAATACATATTTTTATACATAGTTTAATGCATAATTTATAAATTCAATACATAATTTAATCCATAAATTAATATTTTAATACAAAATACATGATTTAATAAATTATTTAATTCATATATTAATATTTTAATGCAAAATATGTAATTTAATAAATAATTTAATACGTACTACATAATTTAAATAATTTAATAATTTAATACGTAGCAACAAATCTTTAGTTATTAGTCTCGGCAAATTATTTTTCTTAACTTTGGCTCCTTAATTTTTGGTAATTGTAGATATTACTATTTCAATTTAGCAGATCCATAAGACATATACGCGCAATGCAAATTTAGCAGATCCATAAGACATAAACAAGTAATAATAAACAAAAAATAAATAGTTTGATCTTTCCTGTTTCAATTTAAATCTCACCATACATACATCAAGTTATGATACATCAATTATCAAACTGAAAATTTCATACCTCTGTAACCAAAATAGAAATAGATCCAAGATCTACAAAACTCTTTCACTAAAACAGCTGAACACTCAAATGAAATCGTCTACAAATATCTAGCTGTTTACACTAAGTATATATAAGCCACAAAACTCATCCACTTGCCGCTAACGAACAATTAATCAATCAATCAGCACCAACCCACAGCCCATCCACCCGTGATTCACGGGAAAAAATAAAGCAATTAATCAATCAATCAGCACCAACCGACCAACCGACAGTCATCCACCCTTGATTCTCGGGAAAAAAACAAAGCAACAGTACTAATTCACAGTGATTATATCCGTGATTAACTAAATAAAATGTGATTAACTAAATAAAATAAACAAATACAGTAAATCCTAAACTGAGAGCGGGGGGAAGCTGCGGTCGCCGGCCGAGCTGCCCTCGTTGGCGGAGCTACCCTCGCCAGTCGAGCTGCCCTCGCCAGCTGAGCTGCGCTCGCCACAGTAGCACGCTCACCGCTAGTTGAGCTGCGGAGATGTCGTGCGGAGATGCCAGAGATGTTGCCAGCGCCTTGAGCTCGTCGCGGGCGCGCTATGGGAGCCCTGAGCGTGCTGAGCTCGCCGCCGGCGTGCTGCGCTCACCCCGTGCAAGCGGAGCTCGCTGCTGGCGCCCTGAGCTCGCCCTACGCGCGCTGCGATCGCCCCACACACGCAGAGCTCGCCCCGCGCATGCTGCGGTCTCTCGTATGTGCTGCGCTCGCCGCCAGCACCCTGCGCTCGCCTTGCGCTCCCTGGGGCCACCCCGAGCGCCCTATGCCCGCCCCGAACCTGCCACCCTCACTGCGCTCGCCCGAGCTCACCCGCAATGGCCTACCGGAGCCGCCACCTGCAACTTTGCTATAGCGAACCCTAAAACCGAAACAATATTTATAGTATCATTTTGGGTTCGGCCGAAACGGCTCGGTTTCGACTGAAACGTAAAACCCTGATTTGAACAACCCCATGTCCCTTCTAATTGAGCTAACTAAGTTCTCAAGATGAGCAGATGGTTGCCAAACACCAGTCACTAGATAGAATGCCACAACGCTTGTGGAGAACAACCACACTATCTTGTGATGATACACTTCCAATGCATCAACCGCAGGCCAAGTTGCAAATACTTGAGTTCCCAAGCCCTATCGACTCTAATAGAGGGATACCTTGCTTCAATCACTTCCCTTTTCCCATTGATCAAGACCCATCTTCTTTCCTGACCATAATTCTCCCTTCTTCCTTTAAGGAAATATATCTTGAGCTTGGTGCACAAGGTGAGAGTGAAGATGATTGAGAACTTGGATGTTATGCACTTGCTGAATGCCTCTCTTCCTGATGTAATTCATCCAAGTCATTGAGCTCATCCCCATGGGACATTGAGGTGGAAGCGAGAAATGTCCTTGGGAAACCAATTGCATGTTCATGACCATTATGACTCCATGGATGTTCAATTAACGATGGATATTTGTCAATTTGACATCCAGTCATTGATTCTAGTGGGAAATACTTCTAAAGTATTGAGCAACCGAATTGAAATAAATTATTACACTAAAAAGGCTAGCTAATTGCGATTGAGAAGTGAAATTCGACAACCTACCTCTTTTTTGCCTGTAGTGAGATGTTATTTTTCTCTTGAAGAGATAAGTTGCTTGATTTTGAGAAAGTTGAGGTATTCACTCACTTGACTAATAGTAACATTACCTTTGGCTTAATATATAATCATAGCCCTTTTGGGTGAATTGTTAGATGGGATGTTGCTCCTTTTTGTTAAGGAGATTGATGAACTTCTTCTTTATTGGATATGAGTAGAAAATCATCCATTTCTTTTAGTGGAGGGTTATTGATATTATAGTGTCTTAAGGGCTACCTTGATTTTTTGTGGACTCTTCTTTTTTCCAAATGGACACTAGATTCTTTTGTAGCCTGATGTTAACGTCATCACATGTTGTATTCTATATTATGAGTGATCACTAGCTTCACCTCTTCTGGCCTATCTTATAGAATGTTTGGAAGTAACTTCTTGTGGTGATGACTCTTTCGGTTGCTTGTAGTATCTAATTTTGCTTTGAGGATCACTTTCCAAGTGTTGTGAATATCACAAAATTTTATGATATGGATAGTGATAATTTGAGCTTTTTGGGAAATGTCTAACAAGGAGACGTGGGTGGTGAGAGGCATTCTTTAACAACTTGTGAGAAGATCAAGTCGACTTCGCTCTTGCTTCAAATTCTCCTCCATTTTCCTTCTATGGTGCTTGAGGCATAGTGATTCTCTTGAGGAGTCATCATTTAATGGCCTTAGTAGCATGCAATGTCTGAGGATTATTATTGTATTCTAGAGGCAAACTTGATGTGGAGTGCGGTATTATATCATCATACTTTCCTAATCATGACATATTTGGTATGGCTATTGATGTGGAGAGCTATCTGTCTTAGTTTTGCCCTTTGCTTCATCAACAAACCAAACTAATTTACCATTTGATTAAGATAAATTTGATCAGATGCAAAAGGAGTCATTTTGAACATGTCTTGAAAGTCGACGACTATAGCTCTTCCGACAAGCATGGCCACTATTACTAGTCTTGTGTTCGACTTCTTTTATTCGCAATATTATTTTATATAGTCATCAGCCTAATTCAATAAAATAATAAGATATACCTTTTATCTTTAAGAGTACTACTATCTATTATCACGACTTTTTCTTTTTCAGCACATGCATATATGCATGCATGACATGGCTTCTCTCTTTCCTTAGCTGGTCAAAGAATGGAGAAAGGAAAAGAAAATTTTACAAATAGGCCCTTCCTTTTTCAATTTTTAGTCTTTCTTATTTTTTTCCTCCTCCCTCTTTTCTTCTTTCTCACTTATTCCTTCCTCTTCCCTCAAGATTTATCAACGGAACCTCCTTTCTCTCTTTCTTCCCTTGGTCAAAACTATGATAGATATTTGATAATGGATGATAAATTTGATTGGGCAACACCATTCGAGCATCCAATGGAGGAGGATGGTGACTTTTCATGAAATGGTGGATGTAAGAGGCATCTGTGACTACTGACAATTCTCCCTGAGTATGCATGAAGTATGGCGAGATGCTACTTTTCCTTCTTTTCTTTTTTATTCCATGGCATGATGAGGCAATCTGAAAATTTTGGATTTTCAAGCTCTTCTCATGGCTTCATCTATGGCTGGAAGAAGATGAGAGAAGAATTAGGCTCTTCTCCTAAGGAACCTTTTTTTTCGAATAAAGGAGAAGCATGTGCAAAGGCTGAGCAAGGCTAGGGCAAGGACAACTTGGCTCATGGGACCTTTTAGTGGGGACACTAGGAAACCTACTATCTATTTTCTCCAATGGAGTCACACCACCTTGTGGGGTTAATGTCTCACTCTAGACATCCCTTTTAAATAGATACTGAGGATGTTGGCACTGAATATTTTTTTTTTACCATGCTTTCTTCTTTTAGAGTGTTATTCATGCCCATTTTTAGACTTATTGGCATGTAGCTATGGAGTGGTTTGAGACCCTTTTAGTAGGAGAGGATTAACAAGATATGTTTGGATAATTCCTTAAGATAGGTGTGATGAAACTTCTACCATTCTTCATGTTAACCTTGATGAGAGGTTTGATTTCTCCATATGCACTTTTCTTTTGAGATGGGGTGAGATGGTGATCACCTTGGAGGATGTCATCCATTGTCTTGTTCCTAATGTGGATGATGTTATTGCCTTCCATAGCATTTTTGGTGAGGGTTCGATGGTGTGAGGCTAGCCCCAGGTGCTCTTGAGATAACTTCAAGATCATTATGGTCCACCTCATCATCTTGTCATCATGCTTCACTAGGATAGCCAAGACCTTTGATACTAGTGGAGTATTCCTATCCTGAGGTCAATTGTCAATTGGTTGCCTTTTTGATGTACTTTTGAAGAGGACTACTCTTTGCCACTATGAGCATTATTTGCCTCTCTTCCTGAATTTTAATGTCACCACTCAATACTCATAGGGCTCGGCAATTTTGAGCATATTATTTCATTTTAAGGTTTTGTCTCGAGACGGTACCTCAAATCTAGGTGGCTTCCTATCTTTCCTTCAAGTAAGCACTTCTATTATTTATTTATTTATTTATTATCATGGTTCCTTTCCATTTATAGTTGTGGGTCTTTGAGTGATTTCCTATGTTTCATATGGTTCCCTCAAAGATTTACCGTCATGATTTTTCTTGGGGTCTTCACTGGATAAAGGGAGCTTTGAGACTATTGTGACTCAAAATAATCCTTGATGTGCCATGGCTCAGATATTTCAAGCTGAACCACTCTACTAAGCATGAAGGCAATCAAAAAGTACACCTCAAGGCAAGTCTCATAACCTAAGAAAGATCATCTTGAATCACATACTTTAGTCAATCACCCTTCTCATCACCAAAAGGTAAAATTGGGCTACCATAGTCTGTTTAAGGTATTGCAACCTGACTCTCATAGTTCGTCTCTCATTAACATGTCTACATGATATTCTAGAATGTGGTTTCTAGGATGGTATCCATCTCTTGCGCTACTCACCTGCTCCACTTCTCGCTATAAGGTAAAGGGAGAGAACTATTGATGTAAAAGTACCAATACTACCCTCAATATCTCATCAAATTACGGATGGCAACAATATACAATCATAAAAGTTTTTGTTCTTCTTCTATCCTCTTTGTTCCATATATACTCTCTCAATTCCTTTGCTAACTTAATAATTAAAGTGTCCTCCATTAACATAACCCTTGGTAGATAGTTTTTTTATTATTTTGTAGATCTATACTTTTTTACAAAAGAACTGTGAGGTTATCTGGCTAGATCACAATATCAGCATGCTCCCTAAACCTTTCTCTTTGTGTGTCATAGTTTTATTGATATTCAAACTCAAAATTCTTTGAGAAATCTATCATTGGGCGGCGGCGGCGGCAGCGGCGGCGGGGCGGGGGGGTTGTTTGTTACAATGGAGACTTAATCTTCTATTGTTGAAGGTCGGCATTTGGTGTTAGTAAGTCATCCACCAAGGCCATTTGGTGGCTCCACAAAAGACTCTCCCATAGGGATACCTCTACAAATAATAGTGGTTAGGCAACAACATATAGAGGGCTTTGTACTAGTGGTCAAACCTCTGGACCAAGCTAGATTGTCCACCAGAACCATCGAAGATACTCGATCAACTTATCACAACTAGGTACCTTGAGCCAAGTTCAACTAACTCACGGTGAAAATGAGTAACATAGGTCAAATCATCCAGAACCAACAATGCCAATTGGAAACACTCTTGGTGTCTTAACAACCACATTAACCGACAATCCAAACTAATAACTACCAAGGTCCAGCTGAGGACCAAGGGAAGTCATTTGGTGGTCGAACTATTAGAAACTCTAGAGGCCGTTTGGTTGGGGGTCAAGGTCAAGGTCAAGACTAGCGAATCACTTTTGTAAACTAATATCTTTTTATTAAAATTAAGGCTTCAATAATTTAAAGCTTAAAAAACTATTTAATTTTTTATAACAATTTAATTTAATAATATTATAAAATAATAAATATTAATTTTACAAGAAAAAAATAATTCTGAAATGAGCTGATCCTGATCCTGATTCCAAAACAAACGGGGCCCTAAAAACCCTTTATTCTAGGGAACATCCAAAGGAGAAGGAAGAGAGAAACATAAGCAAACACTCAAAACAACTTGCCCAAATGATCACTCGATGTTAATGACTCGACTTATGAGCCCATTGAACCTTCAGCATCTATACGAGCACTAGTACTAAACCCCAACAAAAATGAGAAGAAGATTGTCAAAATGGTAGAACAACAATTTCAAGGAATTGCCGTAACTCAGAGAAATGTGTAGGGAGGAATAAGTACCCAACACCATTTATTCTAGTTGAACCTCTATAGAAAAAATTTAGGCAACTCCCATGGGAGACATGATGGGACAAGAGATCCTCTCAACCATGTCAATTCGTTCAAGAGTAGTATGATCCTTCATGATGCTACAGAGATCACAATGTGCAAGACATTTCCCGCTACATTACATGGTATGACTAGGACATGGTTCTCAAACTTACCCAAGGACTATCTGGCTAGTTTTGAAGACCTTGAGTACAAATTCATTAATCAATTTGTGTCATTGGTACCACACTGCCAATATTCATCAACTTTTCATCAATTGGGCAAGAAGAGAGTGAGAGCTTATGAAACTATTTAACCCATTTTAATGTGGCAAGAATCTAAATTAACAACTTGGATAGTTCAGTAGTGCTAGCAACGACCATAAATGACTTATGAGCTGGCATGGTCATCTATGAGATGACTTGCAAACCGTCGTATCGTCCAATGGAGTTCATGGATTAGGTTGGTGAACACACCAATGCTAAAGAAATGATTACAATCTATAAAAAGCTGAAGGGTTAAGAACAAAATAGGAATACAAGGACACGAACTCCTTGAATAAAAGAGGCTGAGGACCAAATTGTGAGAATGAAAATATGAGTATTTAACCTACATACAAGCCAATGGTCATGGCGATAGATAACCAAACATAGTTCAACAACAAGAAATTTTGAGAATTATGTCATAATTTGAATATAGAATAAAAGTTCACTATTGTGGCTCACCTACAAGCCAATGGTTTGGCCAAGGTAACAAATAGAACACTCCTCCAAGTGTTCGAGAAACACATAGAAGGAGCAAAGGGGGTGTGGGTCACCAAATTGCCACACATTCTCTATGTTTAATTTGATTTTGACCAAACATTTAATTTAATCAAAATTTAGCTAGAATATGAGATTGAATGCCACTAAATTAGTGCCCAAATGTGAGTCTCATGTGAACCTAAATCATGGTCAAATTTGATCAAAAATTGAGTTTGATTTGGACTTAAATTAATAAATAATTCGGGCTTAGACTACAATGGATTGAAAGGACCTAATATTTGGGCCCAAGATTCATCAAGTATTTGGACCAAAATGAAAAATATAAAATCTTTACAAATAGGTTCTTCCATTAAATAAATTTTATAAATATGCCCCTTCCAAAATTTTTTTACAAAAAATAATTGAAACTTTTAATTTTTCATAGATAGGTCCTTTTGTAAAAAGACCTTGAAATTTACAAATTTATATTTTGATCCAAATTTTTAAAAAAATTTGCACATAATCTTCTTAAAAGTTTAAATTCAGAAATGATACAAAATTTGAATTTCTTTGTCAGGAAATAAATCTCAATTAAGGGCATTACATACCAATAACAAAATACAAGAATCTAATCCAATTACAATCAAAATCACAATCACACCATAATCCAAAATAAAATCAATCAAAGATTTAGATTTGAATCTCCTTGAGGTTTCTAAATTGATAAAAATCTGCAAAGGGAAAAAACACAGTTGGTCAGGAAGCCATTGTGAACAAGAGGAGGAGGAGATCAAATTCCGTAGAAGAATGTGAAAGATTAGAAAACCGTATCAGAGGGAAAGAGCAAGATGTAAGCCCTCATATTTTCCTTTCATTTTCTTCCTTTCTTCTCTCCTCCCTAATCTTCTTTGCAGCGATCTCGCTGCTACATCACATCTCTGCCCGTGCCTATGGTCACCCATCTCCATCTCTTTTGCATTGTCAACTACCCGGAGCTTTGCCTGCCTATGAACTCTACTAAGCCATTGTCAGCCTAGGCTACTGCTCCTTGCTACCCATGCTTCCCTTACCGAAGCACCCGCACACCACTCCACCAACCTGCACTGACGTGCAATCCTCCGACCATTTGCCGTTTGTTCACAAGCTCCATCTTGCTCCTCCAGCGACTGTGCTCTGACTAACCTACCCTCCTGCATTGCCATTAGCCTCTGTAAACCCCACCCAAGCCACCAGCTCAGTTCGCATCCCAAGCTTAGGCCAAACTCGCCAGCCAGCCTACCTGACGCTACCAATCATCTCCCTCGCGCCTGTGCAAGGTGTCGTGCCCCTCCGCTGAACCTTCACTATGCCCCCACGCATCCCCGAAGCTAACCCTAGCCCGTCACCCCGGTCCTGCCCTCTTCTTCAGCTCCATGCACGCCCTTCCCTTCTCCTTGCCGGCCTCGAGCTTAGCCCTAGGGTTCCTTGCCACTGCCACCCATCTTCCACGTAGCCTCCAGTCCTTCACTTGCGCAACATGCTCTTGAGCCCACCGTCGGCCTGGACTCTGACTTGCGCTCACACGACCTGCTACTGTGCATGCCTGCCTCATCTCCGCCGTTGGTTGGAGCCTTGTACTACCGCTTCCCAGTGACCTATGTAGCCTCTTCCTAGCGCCGGTCTAGCTGAGCTCCACTGCCGCTTTGAGCCCTCCACCACCACAAGCGGGATCTAGTCTAGAAATGGGATTGAAATTGACTATTCAGATAACGAAGATCATGCTCAAATCACAAATAAAATTTTATTTTAATTTAAAATATACTATTATATATTGTGAAAATTTTGATTTTTAATAAGCACAAATTTCTATTATTAATTACTCCGATAATTGTCAGAAATTTTCTAAAGTAAAAAATTTAATTAATAAAATAGAAACATAAAAGAAAAAAAAAGAAAATATTATTTAATTAATTGAAAAAAGTTGGTAATGCCTTAAATAAAGATATGCTATCTCATTTTATAATAAATTTTAATATAGAATTATAGAAAATATAAAAGAAACACTACAAGAATATGAACTTTTTCCAGTGCTATAATAGAGCCACTATTGAAAAAATCAGCATTGGATAATTATTACGGATGCTAATTTATGGTGCTATATAAGTGACACCTTTATTAGCATTGCAAAACATAGCGGCACTAAGCTAGCACCGCTAAAACATATTCACAACACTTACTTAAATGCCTATATTGTGAAAAATTAGCGTCATAAATGAAAATATTGGTGATGTTAATTTCGTGAGTGCCGCTAATGCGGAACATTGACGCTAATCTGTAGCATCGATAATGTACAGAATTAGCACTGCTAATATGTTTACATTAGCGACGCTAATCGTTTGGTGATGCTAATATATCTACATTAACGACACTAACTTTAGCACCGAACATTACTGGTGCTAACTTTTAACTGCGTAATGTGCATATTATTGGCAGCGCTAACTTTAGCGCTGCTAATACATTTTCCATCAGAGACCTCTTGTGAATTAAGTTTGAAATCCTATTTTTTTACAAACTCAAAATACACAAAGTATAATTTTATTTAACAAACAACAAATAATTTTCAAATACAAATCTCCAACAAATAATATCCAAAAACGGAATTAGTTTCAATCTCCAAATATAATATCCATATGTATAACAAATGAATGAAGTTGTTATACATCACAAAGGGTCAACCAAAAAGAAGAATATCACTCCTTCCCTAAGTCTACCTAGCCTGCTCCCAAACAGTGACTCCCTCACCACCTCCGAGTAGGCCACCACGCATTGTAGTCCACAAAGGGCTAGGGCTGAAGCTAGATATGGTCATGAAATCAGGGGCAAAACTACCCCTCAACCCTACAACCAACTCAAGGCTAGATCTAGCCAAGATCTGGACAAATCTAGCCAAGATCTGACTGTGAACATGGAAAGAAGGGGGAGAAAGCATGGTTCGGAAAGAAGAAGAAAAATAAAAAAAGGAGGAAGCACCTTTCTTGCCTTGATTTTTGTGTCATCACCATTGCAGCCACCCGCGGTCTTTGGCACATCAACAAAAGTTCATCAACATGCGACCAAAGTCTGTAGAGCTCATCAATCGGGCCAAAAAATGATGATAAAGATTAAACATATGAGCTACTATTGGCCCACTATGGTGGGAGATTCATTAAATATATGAGAAGATGCCACCGACGGCAAATTCATAATGACTTCATTCATCAACAACCAAATTCTCTACATCTAACAATGTCCTCATGGTCATTCAAGTATGGGATACTAATGTTATTGGCCCAATTGAACCACCTTCTTCTAGATGCTATCGCTTCATACTAGCATCAACTAATTATCTATCTCAGACTGAAGCAATTCCATTAAAAGAAGTAAAAGTGGACATTGTTATTCACTTCTTTCGAGATAATATTTTATACCGATTTGTTATTCCTCGAAGGATCATTTTTGATAATGGATTATCCTTCAGAAGTTTTAAAGTAAGATAATTTGCATATTATCACAAGATAGATTAGAGATATTCATCCATCTACAATACCAAAGCCAATGGGCTTAATGAATCATTCAACAAGACCATTTCTAAGATTTTTAAAAAAGTTATTTCTAAAAACAAGAAAGATTGACACCAAAAGCTTGCTGAGATACTATGGGCCTATCGCACCACATATCGAACTCCTACCCAATCAATGCCATATGTATTGGTATTCGGGATTGAGATAGTCTTACCACTAGAAGTATAAGTCCCCTCTCTAAGCATTGCCTTGTAAGGAGAAATCATGAGAGAAGACAATATTCATCTTCACCTTGATGAACTAGACTCTTTGGATGAGATAAGGCTCGTGGCATAACAAAACCTAGAAATGTATCGACACAAATGGCTAGGGCCTACAATAAGATGACTTCGCTTAGGTCATTCAAGAAGGGAGAAATGGTCTTAGTTCTAAGAAGACCTATAATCCCAAACCAAAATAAGAAAGAAAATTTTAAACCTAATTTGGAAGGCCCTTATATTGTAGAAAAGATATTTGAAGGGGGATCCTACCAATTGATCGATGACAAGGGGAAAAGGTCTATGACACTAATGAACGACCAATTTCCCAAAAGGTATTATGCCTAAACCCTAGGGGCAACAACCATAATAACCAACGTGTTTATGTTTTTATCTATGATAGAATATTTGGCTTTCTCAAAAAGGAATGCTCGATCAAACATGCAGTCTATATTTCTAGACGCAAAACATGAACACAAAACTACACTCATCTTGCATGTTATTGAACCCACATTTAGATGGCATATAAAGTCCACACTACTATAGCAAACCAAGTCTACTTTCATGTGACAAACCAAGTCCACTTTCACGTGGTAAACTAAGTCCACTTTCATGTGGCAAACCAAGTCCACTTTCATGTGATAAATCAAGTTCACTTTCACGTAGCAAATCAAGTCCACTTTCACATAGTAAATCAAACCTACTTTCACATGATAATCTAAGCCCACTTTCATATGACAAACCAAGTCTACCTTCACGTGGTAAACTAAGTATACTTTCACACGATAATTTAAGTCCACTTTCATGTGGTAATCTTAGTCTATTTCTTATGGAAAATTAAGTCCATTTTCATGTGATAGACTAAGTCCATCATTGTATGACAAATCAAGTCCACTCTTATGTGCCAATTAGAACTCATATTGTCAACTCTTGAAATGTTGATACAAGGGGAAGCACCAAAAAATTGTTCACACCCTCTCTTCTTACTAGAATTCGGGAAGAGGCTATGAAGGGGCAATTTGTTTGAGGCAATTTTTGCCACAATCAAAATTTGATTGAAATATAATTAGGATCAAAATTTATATGCTACTAAATTATTGTTCAAATATGGGCCTCAGTCAAACTTAAATTGTGTCCAACTTTGACCAAAAAATGAGCTCAAATTATTGAAAAATTGGACTCTAACTATGTCTAATCTAAATGGGCTGAGTAGGTTGAATTTTTGGATCAAATTTGGGCCCAAAATTCATTTGAAACTTGGGTCAAAATGATAAAATACTAGAATTTTGCAAATAGGCCTCTAGATTGAATGAATCATCATAAATGGGTCCTTAGTCAAATTTTTATTGCAAATAGGTCCTTGAACGAGAAATTTTATAGAAAAGTCTAATAAAATCATAAAATTATAATTTAGTCCTACAAAATCTAGGATTTACAAATATGCTCTCAAAAGATAAATAATTATGATTTAATCCTTATAAAATTTAGAATTGATATATAAACCCTCTCCAAAATTTTTTGTTTATAAATAAGCGACTGAAATTTTGACTATTTATAAATAAATTCCTCAAAATTCTCTATTTGTGAATAAGTCCAAATTTTATTTAAAAAGTATCCTAAAAATTTTAAAACTTTATAAACAAGTTCCTTTTTCAAAAAGATCTCCTAAAAATTATAAAATTACAATTTAGTCTAATTTTTGAAAAAAATTGCAAATATTCACTCTAGAATTTAATGTTCAAGATGAGTATAACTTTCAAGATATCATTATCTATAATTAACAAATATACACATATCTCTTCACAAGCTAATCCAAACTCTAGATAAACTCTATCTGTATCCAGCTACATCTCATCTATTATTCAAAATTCAAACGAAAAAATTCAATCCGAGCCCAACTCTATCTGTACATGAGCCTATACAAATTTGTGGAAACCTACAAATTAAAAACACAAAAGAGATCAGAGAGAGGGGATGAGGAGATTATTGGAGAGAAAGAAAATCAGATTAAGAGACAAAAAAAGGATTGAGAAAGAAGAAGAAAAATATAAGTGCTTATCTTTTTTTTTTCTCTTGTCTTCTCCTTTTCTTCCTTTCTTCTCTGCCTATTTTCCTCCTCTCCTATAGGGCCACCTTGAAGCCACTGCGCACTACCACCCCTTTCTTGTTGATGAGCTTTAGCTCCTCTCTATTGCACCATGGCCATTGGTGATGCTGCCCGCTCTCCCCAACAACAATGGTAGCTTGAACCCAAGATGCTAAGGTCCTTTCAAGGCTAGACTAGTCCCTCACCCTGCATTATCCTCATCGTGACACTCCTGTTGCTTGGCATCAGTCTCTTGTGACTTGGCACCAAATTCTCATGACAAGGATGCTTCCAACTAGCTATGAAGTTATTGGAATTCCTATGCTTGTGCCTCCAACCCTAGCTGCCTTTGGCACTCAAACCAACAAACTGAACCCAACGCCCATACCGACAGCTGTCCTCCACCCATCCCACAACCACACTGACATCCATGCTGGCCAATCCTCATGTCGTCCACCTACATTGCTCCCATCTCCACCATGGCTGCCTCACACGAAAAAGGGGGCCAGATTCGGCCAAGGTTGGCCCAATCTGGCCTAAAGAAGAGCCCACTCGAGTCCAGTTGCATTTGCATGGGATGAAAAGAAGGGCTAGATCTAGCTGTGGCTAGTCGAATTTGGTCAGTAGAAGAGGAAGTGGGAGGGCTTTGCCCTCCCCTTGCTGCTTGTCGGTGGATCGAAGGCCAGATTTGGCTGAAAATGGCTGGATCTAGCCAAGAGGAGACCAAGCCTGCCCAAACTTGGTTACACTTGAAAAGTGCACAAAAAGTGATAGAGGTTGAAGGAGCTGTGTTGTTTTAAAAGAAAAAAAAACATATTTAAATAAAAAAGCTTGTGTTGCAAAAAAAAAAATTTGGCCAAGAAAAAGAAGAAAAAAAGAGGGGGTTTGAGCTTGAGATGGAAGAATAAAAAAAAATAAAAAATAAAAAATAGTTATTAAAAAAATTGGCAAAAAAATAAAAAAAGGTTTTCGACATTGTGGTTACTTCTGATCTTCAGCATGCTAGCAATAATACTATAGTCACCCACAGCCCCTCAAAAATGGCAATGAAAATGACAATGGAGATGGTGAATTTTTGACTTCGTTGTAGCCACCCATGACCCCTCGAAGCTAATGATGAAGACAATGATGAAGATAGCAAACTTATGACACTACCTATAGCCAACCGTGGCCCCTCAAAGATGGCAATGAAGATGACAATGGAGACAATGAATTCATGACTTCACTACGACCTCCCATAGTCTCTCAAAGATGATGATGAAGATAATGAACTTATGTCACTATCGTAGCCACTGACAGCCTCTTGAAGATAGTGGATCCCCATACTTAGCTAACCTTTAGGCTCACACTAAGCCAACAGTCAGGCTCACACTCAGCTAGCTTTTGAGCTTGTGTCTAAGTCAGTCGTTGGGCTTGCACTAAGTTAGCCTTCGAGTTTGTACTAAGCCAGTCTTCGGACTCACACTTAGCTAGCCTTCTGGTTCGCATCTGAGCCAACCTTTGGGCTTGTATCTCAACCAATCTTAGGGCTTGCATCTTAGTTAGCTTTTAAGCTCTCACCTATTCAGCCCTTGGGCTCACACTAAGCCAACTTTTGAGCTTGCGAACTAAGCCAACCTTCGGATTTGTATATTTGAAGCCGAGATATAGGTTTGTCTAAAATTATCATAAAAGGACCCTCAAATCAAATTAATTAATATGAAATCACTCAAGCATATTAAAATTGAGCTCAGTCAAAATAAATGGGTAAAGGCCAAGCTAGCTTGAATGAACTTAAATCAGTCAAGAAGATAAACTAAACTCAAATCAAGTTGGATTTTAAAAAAAATCTAGATTGGGTTAACCAAATAAACTCAGACTCAATACTAATTAGGCTATTGAATTAATTTAAAGTCAAATTGAGTTCAAATCCAAATCAAATCCAATCAAGATTGAATTAAACTCAAATCAAATCCAAATCAAGTCTAAACTAAAAGGCAAACTCAAAGTCAAACTAGAATTACGCTAAGATGAGCCGAAACAAAAATTAAGTTGAGCTAAATTGATTTGAACTTGAACCAAAGTCCATCAAGATGCAAACCTGAACTCAATAAAGATCCAACACAAAGTTGAACTTGACTCAAGCTAAGTGGCATCAAACTTGGACCTGAGATAAATAGGGTCAAACCAAGTCTTATTTGGTACACTAAGTCTTCAACAATACTTCGAAGCCATAAATAAAGGGTGATGCTATCATCCTAACCTGAACCGAAATTAGTTCAAATAAGAACTAAAGAAGTCAAATTAAGTCTTGCTGAGTGCACTACAAAAGATCTAGCAACATTTCAAAGCTATATCTAACCCCATAAGCCGTTGTTAATACTATTAAACCAAAGAAGTAATCACCAATAATGCGCTCAAAGCTGTTAGCCATACTTCGAAGCTAGTCAACTACACAAGCCATTGATGATATATTTTTCAAGCTATACCCAAGCCTATAAACCATTGGTGATGTTGACAAATCAAAGAAGTTAATTACCAATATACTCCAATTTTTTGGCCACACTTCAAAGTTATATCTAAACACATAAGTTGTTAGTGATACTATCAATCTAAAGAACTTAATTGACAATATGCTCCAAGCTATTGGCCACATTTTAAAGCTATATCCGACCCCCTAAGCCGTCAGTGATATTATCAAATAAATGAAGTCAACCAACAACACACTTAAAGCCGTTGGTCACACTTCAAGCTAGTCAACCTAACTAGCAGTTGATGACACATCCTTTCAATCTTGTCAACCCCATAAGTAGTTAATGATGTGTTCTTTCAAGCTAGTCAATCCCACAAGTAGTTGACAACATACTTTTTAAGCTAGCCAACCCTAAAAGTAGTTGGTGATGCATCTTCAGGCCATTCCCAAGCTCATAAGCTATTGGTGATGCTGCTCAAAACCAAAAAACTTATCACCTACACCTTATTAGCTATGAAAATACTTCAAGATTAATGAAGTTGTCACCCATGCCTTATTAAATAATGAAAACACTCCAATCAAAATGGAGTTATTACCAATACCTTATTGGTTAACAAAAATACTCCAGCCCAAAAGAAGTTATCACTTACGCCTTACTGGCTATATAAACACTTCAAATATTGAAGTTATCACTGAAGATCAAAGCAAATGGAAACACTTCAAACTTCTCCCATTCTCTTCCACGGTTTGAGTCGGATGCCACACGGTCTAGTATAGGGGAAGCAGGGTAGTAGCATACATCAAAGCTTCTTCTCTGCCCTTTCACTTTGCTTTCCTCATTTATTTTATGTTTTCTATAATTCTATATTAAAATTCATTATAAAATGAGGATATATCCTTACTTAAGACATATACCATTTTTCTTAAATTAATCAAATAATACTTTCTTCTTTCTTTTTTGGTCTTTATTTTATTAGTTAGTTTTCTTACTTTAAGAGGTTTCTAATAATTGTCGGGGTAATTAACAATAGAGGTTTGCGCCTATTAAAAGTCATGTTCTCATAATACCTAATAGCACACTTTAAATTAAAATAAATTTTAATTTGTGATTCAAGATCATTCCTTAAGGTCTCTGTTATCCTGGGCGATCAACTTTGATCCCACATAGCTATGAAAATATTTCAAAATTAAAGAAGTTATCACCTATACCTCATTGGCTATAGAAATACTTCAGACTCATGAAGTTATTGCTTACACTTTATTGGCTATGAAAATACTTCAAAGTCAAAGAAGTTATCACCTATATCTCATTGGCTATGAAAATACTTTAGACTTATGAAGTTATCACTTATACTTCATTGGCTATAGAAATACTTCAAAATCAAAGAAGTTATTATCTATGCCTTATTAACTATGTAAATACTTTAGATTTATGAAGTTATCGCTTACACCTTATTGGCTATGAAAATACTTTATCTTATCAGCTAATAAAAATACTTTGCCTTATCATCTTATTGGAAGTCAATGTTCCCACAACACCTAATGGCATACTACAATTAAAACACACTTTGATTTGTGCATCGAGATTACTCCTCGGGGTCTTTGCTACTCCCTAACTATTTGAATTGATCCTACAAATTCTTGTACACCTAGTGGGACTCAGATTGACTCAATTTAGTTCTATCCTAGTGGGTCATTTTTCTTTGATTTGTGGTAGACTTGTGCACTATGTAAACTAAACACATTATAGCACCAGTGGGCCGCAAATTCTATTATGCCTGGTGGGACTTGACTTCTTCTCTAAGTAAAAAAAAATCTAATTAATATAGATACATATCAAAAGAATAAAGTTGAAATTTGATAATTGATTAAGTAGCTCTCTTGCCCAACCCATACCATTATCCTTGGTGAAAGGTTTGCAACACACTTCATTAACCAACGATCACTATAGGAGCAACTGAAGTCTATATAAGCATGGGTTAACTCCTCATCTCCTGTTAAGGGGCCAAAGACCTCCTACTGAAGGGCAAAGGCCTTCAATCCAAGGGGCAAAGACTAAGTCCATCTATGGAGCAAGAGCCAAATCCATTTAAGGGGCTAAGTTTAAATGCCATTTCGCCAAACCTCAATGATAGAATGATAATCATTGAGGGGAAAACTAGAGCCCATATTAGCCATTAAGCTGTGTCCAATTTCATCCAACTCATGCAGGGTGCTTCTACTTTCACAAATAGCATCACTACTCTTAGCATTGCTAATACTACGATTAATCCAATTACTGCTCCACCTATCTCGTATAGATCAACCCCTCATCTCTCACCTACTAGCGAAGACTAAGTTTGCTTCGAGGGTAAATGCCAAGTTTGTCTAGGAGGCAAAGGCCAAATTTTATCGTGCCAACCCTCATGAAAAAGCAAAGAATCCATTGGTACAAAATAGAGTATTGATCTTCCAAAGACTTGACAATAGGCAAAAAGTCAATTTTTGACTATCTATAACCTACCCTACCATTGATCCAATTACTATTTCACCCGCTTAGTATAGATCAATTCCTTACTCCCCCCCAATTCAGTGGGCAAGGACATCTTGTTTAGAGGGCAAGGACCAAGTCCACTCATAGGGAGCAAACACTAAGTTTACCCAAGGGATAAAAGCTGAGTTCGTCTAGTGGGAAAAGGCCAAAATTCATCTTGCCAACTCTTGATGACAAAACAGAGGGTCCATTAACACAAACTAGGGTATCAATCTTCTAGAGACTTGACAATAAGTAAAAAGTTAGTTTTTGACCACCTATAACCTACTCTACCATTGATCTAGTTGTTGCTCCATCTACATAGTACAGATCAAACCCCTCACCTTCCATATAATGGGCAAAGATTAAGTCTATCCAGAGGGCAAAAGAAAAAGTCCATTAAGGGAGGCAAAAACCAAATCCATCCAAGGGGCAAAGGTAGAGTTTGCTCCAACAGTAAAAGGCCAAATTTCATTATGATGAATCTTGATGAAAAAATGGAGGACCCATTGGTTAAACTAGAGCATCAGTCTTTTAAAGACTAAGTAGGAAATAAAAGTTGATTTTCATAGTCTATAACTTGAGAAAAAGAAGGATCTGCGGGACATTCAATTAACTTTGGAATGTCAGATCAAGTTTAAAGTTAGATGCTATAATCCCCACCTTCAACTCCTTAACAATGTTACAAGAGTTAGAGAAGACTTAGTGTTCTTTGATTGAGAGAGGAGTAACACTACCTTCTAATGCTAGAGTGATTAATGAATAAGGAAAAGGCTACTTGCACCAAATCTATAACATGGAAGAGTTAAATAGTTGTATGAGCATCAAAAGCACAGAATGAAAAAAATATTTAGCCTATGATAGAATATCTAGTTGAATCAAAACTAACTAATCAAGTATATATTTCATACTTCTCAAGGAAAAAACAAATTTTTTTAAGAGACCAAAATGAAAAGTTCTCTTACTATTTAGGTGATTCACCTTTTGTCTTAGAAATAAGATATCTGAAAAATATAAAGGCAATGTTTGAAGGCAAATATAGTCAATGATGAAATATAGTGGAGTTAGAATCCCTGCACCTCTCTCACCCACCTATAGGGGTGAGCAAAATCAGTTTACTGTACCGGTTTTGTATATTTTAGAACTGGAACCAGATTCCGATTCTTAAAAAGTCAAGAAATAGAACTGTACCAGTTTGAGTTAAGAATCGATTTTTCAGTTCTAGTTTTGAACTGGTTTTAAACCGGTTCTAAAACTGGTATATTGATTTTTTTAATTTTTTATTTTAAAATATTTTATTTTACATTTAAATTTTATAAAAATTTAATTTTAAATACACTAATATACAAATTACCCAAAAATTTTATTTTATTCATTATAATCTTATAAAGATATGGTTTTAAATATATTATTATATATAGGGATAATTACGGGTGACCCCCCGTAATTAGCCTTAATTACTGTTAACCCCCCGTAATTTCCGTAATTACCCCCACCCCCCTCAAATTCGCTCATATTTATCCACAGCCCCCTGATTGTTATTTAATCAAAATTTTACCAAAAAATTCCGATTTTACCCCCGTTATTTTTACACATACACCCCTAAAAACTTTTTTTTTTATAGTTAACCCCTCGGATTTTGAAATTTTACAAATAACACCCCAAAAGAACTCAGATTTACAAAAACGTCCTCCAAGTTTGAATTTTTGCAAATAAACCCCCGGAAATTATTCCGATTTACAAAGAAGTCCCCGAAATTCGGATTTTTGCAAATAACACCCCGTCGCGTGGGCGGGAGCGGAGGAGGAGGCCGGTCGGCCGGCAGCGGGAGCGGAGGCGGCGGCCGGCGGTGGGAGCGGAGCCGAAGGCCGGGCGGGCAGGAGCGGAGGCGGAGGCTGGCGCGCCGAAACCCGGGCGCGGACGGCCACGGCCGAGGCCGTTCCGCTCCCGCGTGTCGGGGACGTAGGCCGAGGCCGGCACGCTCGCACGCGGGCGCGGCGAGGACGGCCACGGCCGAGGCCGTTCCGCCCCCGCGTGCCGGGGACGGAGGCCAAGGCCGGCGCGCCGCACGCGGAGGCCGAGCCCGAGGCCGTTCCGCCCCCGCGTGCCGGGGACGGAGGCCGAGGCCGGCACGCCCGCGTGCCGGGGACGGACGGCCTTGGCCTTGGCCGTCCGCGCCCGCGTGTCGGTGCGCCGGCCACGGCCTCCGTCCCCGGCACGCGGGGGCGGAATGGCCTCGGCGTCCGTCTCCGCTCCAGCGTGCCTCGTAAATATTGAAGGTGTCTATTTGTAAATGTATAACATGAAACTTGTAATTTTAAATTTTAAACTTTGAAACCTTCGATGACTTATTTGTAAAATTTATTTATAAAATAAATAAAATTTGAACGTATTTATAAAGAAAAATATTAAAGGTGGTCTATTTTTAAATGTAAAAATGTAAAAATTAGTTTTAAAAAAATTTTACAGTTATTTTAAAAAAAAATTTGAGGGTCTATTTTTTAATTTATAAATATTAAATTGGTAATTATAAATATAAAAACACTAATGTCTTTTTTGTAAAATTTTATTTAAAATATAATTAAAAATATAGACTTATTTATAAAAAAAATATTGAAGGGGTCTATTTGTAAATGTACAACATGAAACTTGTATTTTTAAATTTTAAGCTTTGAAACCTTTTGATGACTTATTTGTAAAATTTATTTATAAAATAAATAAAATTTGGACGTATTTATAAAAAAAAATATTAAAGGTGGTCTATTCTTAAATGTAAAAAATAGTAAAAATTAGTTTAAAAAAAATTTACAGTTATTTTTAAAAAAAATTTGAGGGTCTATTCTTTAATTTATAAATATTAAATTTGTAATTATAAATATAAAAAACACTAATATCTTTTTTGTAAAATTTTATTTAAAATATGATTAAAAATATAGACTTATTTATAAAAAAAATATTGAAGGGGTCTATTTGTAAATGTACAATATGAAACTTGTAATTTTAAATTTTAAGCTTTGAAACCTTCGATGACTTATTTGTAAAATTTATTTATAAAATAAATAAAATTTGGACGTATTTATAAAGAAAAATATTGAAGGTAGTCTATTTTTAAATGTATAAAATAATAAACTTGTAATTTGAAATTTGAAAATTTTAAACTTTCACTGTATTTCGCAAAGTAACGAGTGGACAGTGACGACAGCAGTTGTGCAGGGACCGACGGCGGCAGCGGTAGAGCACAACGGCGGCGGCGACGCATATGCGTTTAGGGCTACAGGAAGAAGAGAGTTATATAAGAAAGTTCTGGACTTTTTGGTAATTCGGAATAATTTTGGACAGTTATTTGCAAAAATCGAAATTTCGGGGACTTTACTGTAACTTTGAATAATTTCGGGGTGTTATTTGCAAAATTCCGCGCCCGCGCCCGGGGAAGCAGGCGGAGTCCAGGGCGCCGGCGAGCCGGCGGCGGGAGCGGAGGCGGACACCGAGGCCGTTCCGCCCCCGCGTGCTGGGGACGGAGGCCGAGGCCGGCGCGCCGGCACGCGGGCGCGGACGGCCAAGGCCAAGGCCGTCCGTCCCCGACACGCGGGCGCGCCGGCCTTGGCCTCCGTCCCCGGCACGCGGGGGCGGAACGGCCTCGGCCTCGGCCGCCACGTCGGGCGCGCCGGCCTTGGCCTCCGTCCCCGCAGCGCGGGGGCGGAACGGCCTCGGCCCTGTCCCCGGCACGCTGGGGCGGAACGGCTCGGCGTGGCCTCCCGCCCGCGCCTCGCGTGCGGGCACGCCGGCTTTGGCCTCCATCCCCGGCACGCAGGGGCGAACTCGGCGGGCCCGCCCGGTTCGGCGCACCGGCGCCCCGGCCTCCGCCTCCGCTCCCGCCCGCCCGGCCTCCGCCTTCCGCTCCCCGCCGCCTCCGCCGCGCCCCGCCAGCTCCCCTCCGCTCCCGGCCAGGCTCCTCCTCCGCTCCCGCCCGCGCGACGGGGTGTTATTTGCAAAAATCCGAATTTCGGGGACTTTTCTGTATATCGGAATAATTTCCGGGGGTTTATTTGTAAAAATTCAGACTTGGAGGACGTTTTTGTAAATCTGAGTTCTTTAGGGGTGTTATTTGTAAAATTTCGAAATCCGGGGGGTTAACTGTAAAAAAATAAGTTTTTAGGGGTGTATGTGTAAAAATAACGAGGGTAAAATCGGAATTTTTTGGTAAAATTTTGATTAAATAACAATCAGGGGCTGTGGGTAAATATGGGCGAATTTGAGGGGATGGGGGTAATTACGGGGGGGTTAACCGTAATTAAGGCTAATTACGGGGGGTCACCCATAATTATCCCTTATATATAACATAAAAAAATTATATTTTAAAATTTTATATTATACATAATTATATATATATATTTTAATAGCCAGTACAGTTTTGCTAAACTGATTTGTTACAAAATATAAAACTGGAACCAGAACCAGATTTTGGTTCTATCAAAATTTAAAATCGGAACCGTACTGGTTTGCTTTAAGAACCGATTTTCTGATACGGTTCTCAACTGGTATGGTTTGGTATACCGATTTTTCAATTTTTTTTGCTCACCCCTACCCACGTACGCCCTAAGTTAACTTCGAGAATACAAGCCTCGAAATATGGCGACCAATTTATAAGTAGCTAGAACCCTACTAGAGAAGTTGCTTTAAAGATAAAAGTGCTAAGATTAAAAGATAATCTTTCAGGAATCTCCTCTTAAAGGTAAAAGATCACCCCTCAGATGAACAATAGAAAATAAAGTTCTAAATGAACAAACCTCATATGGAAAATCAAACCAAGAGAGGTAGACTCAAAGAGTAAGAATTGGTTAGCATCTATGACCCACAAACCTTGGATCCTCAAAGAGGAATGAGATTGCTAAGTCAAAAAAAGCAAGATAGAAAAAAAAACGGGGAGAAAATTAAATCACATACCGAAATTAGGAGGATTTAACTAGCCTTATCTTGGTGTATTATTGATCAAGAAAGATCAACCAAAGAGTAAATACAAGATGGCATCTATGGATGTGTAAACTTTGAAAATTAAGGTTAAGAGAAATCTGAGATCAAAGCCAAAGTCAAATAAGCAACTAACTAATAGGAACATGGTAAAAGTAGTAAAGTCACAAAAAAAAGGTCTTTGAAGAAAATATTATACTAAAAAAAAGGTGTAAGAGAAGGTCCATCTGTGACCTGCCGCATCCTGAGACAAAATCATTCTTAAATGTCAATAGACCAAATCAAGTAGGAGGTTTTAATCAAAGATAAAAAAGAATATATCATCTGTCTACTAAAAGAAATCTCTAAAAAAAATCTTTCAAAAAAGTGTAAATACATACATTCTACATCATTTGCTTCTTCCAGCATCACAAAAGAAAAGGATAGAACATCACTCCATAAGATTACTTCTCTCAAAGCTCATGTGCCAATTTTATATTCTAGAAGATAAACTGTCAGCTTGGATTACTATAGTTTAATTAGCATCGACCTGAGCATCTACTTGCCAACTCAGCCAATTTCTATAGAATATCTTGTTTCAATATGCCAATGAATAATTCCAAAGGATTGGGTTTCATCATTCCAAGTATCCATTAGACCTCTATCTAATAATAAGATTAATCAAACATCATCAGTGGCTTCTGACATAAAAGCCATATCTGTTGAGCAAACCATAGCTCTCCAGACATCACAAGAAGATGAATTCTCCAATAAAGCTTCATTAGAGCTTGAGGAAAGAAGGCATGATACAATTGAAATGCCCTCAAAGCTGAAAGAGGAACCTTTGCCAAGTCCCACTCAACGTGACAAATCACTTGGTGAAGACATAATCCTCAAATCGAAAGAAAACTCCACCAAAACTCAAAGATAAGGGCCAAGCCACCATCGATAAACTAATGAAAATTGACCACAATTTAGGGGAAAGATTTATGTCACTGATCAATGTCTGATTCCTGAAGAGGTATTATGTCTAAGCCTCTGAGGGCAATAACAACAGAAGTGCCTATGTTTTATCTATGAAAGGAAATCCAGTTTTCTCAAAAGAATATTTGGTCAAACATGCACTTCATATTTCTAGAGGTAGAACATGGACACAAAATCTCATATATTTTATACTGCACTCAAGTCCACTTTTTGTGATAAATCAAATTCACTCCTTGTGGCAACCCAAAGTCCACTCTTTATGGCAAATCAAGTTTGCTCCTTATGGTAACACAAGTCTACTCCTTGTGGCAACACAAGTCCACTCTTTGTGGCAACACAAGTCCACTCATTGTCGCAACTCAAGTCCATTCCTTGTGATGGTCAAGACTGTTCATTGTGGCAAATTAAGGTTGCTACTTGTGACAAATCAAGTCTACCCATTGTGACAAATCAAGTCTATTCCTTATGGCAACTTAAGTCTACTCCTTGTAGCAAATCAAGTTCACTCCTTTTGATAACTTAAGTCCACTCCTTGTAGCAAAATCAAAATCACTCCTTGTGACAACACAAAGTCTACTTCTTGTGGCAAATCAACTCCACTCCTTATGAAAATTTAAGTTCACTCTTTGTGGCAACTCAAGTTTATTCATTGTAGCAAGTCAAGTTCACTCCTTGTGGTGATCAAAACTGCTCATTGTGGCAAATCAAATCTACTTTTTGTGATAAATTAAGTCCACCCTTGTAGCAATTCAAGTCCATTTTATGTGACAATTAAGCTTGTATTTGAATGACAAATTAAATTCACTTATTGTAGAAAATCAAGCCCACTCATTGTGGAAAATCAAGTTCAATCATTGTGGCAACTCAACTCTACTCATTGTGGCAAATTAAGAACACTTATTATGGCATCTTAAGTCCACTTATTATGGTGAATCAAGTCCACTCATTGTGGCATCTCGAGTCTGCTTATTGTGACAAATAAAGTCCACTTATTGTAGCAAATTAAGTTTTGCTTATTATGGCAAATTAATCCCACTTATTGTTGCAACTCAAGACCACTTTTTGCAGCAACTCACATCTCCTTAAACCAGGTCCACTATCATATGACAGTTCAAATCTACTCTCAAGACATTGACATAAAAGGTAAGCACCTAAAAATTTTTGCTCGCATCCACTCTCCTTGCTGAGAAAACTCACAAGTAGATGTGAAGGGGGCATTTGTTGAGTCAATTTTGGCCAAAAATCTAATTTAATTAAAATTCAACTAGAATATAGGATTGAATATCACTGGACTATGGCTCAAATGTTGGTCTCATTTAGATCTAAATTTTTATCAAATTTGACCAAAAAGTGAGTTTAATTTAGACTTGAATTAATGAAAAATTTCAGCTCAAACTAGAATGAGTTGAGTGAGATAAATATTTGGGCCCAAAATTCATTAAATATCTGGAACAAAATAAAAAATATTAAATTTGCACAAATAGGCCCCTTGATCAAATAAATTTTACAAACAGACCCCTCCTAAAATTTTCTTACAAAAAAATCTTAGAAGTTTTAAAATTTCATTAATAAGTATTTTTTGTAAAAAGTCCTCTAAAATTTACAGAATTATATTTTGGTCCAAATTTATAGAAAATTTGTAAATAACCCCTTGAAAGTTTAAATCTAGAAATGGTATAAAATTTGATTTTCTTCAGTAGGGAAACAATTCCAATCAATGGAATTACATGCCAATCAAAAAATATGGAAATACGATCTCATCACAAATCACAATCCTACAATATTTCAAAATTAACCAATTAAATATTTAATTGTAAATCTTCTTGAAATGTATAAATTGATGGAAACCTACAAAGAAAAAATAAGAATGAAATAAGAAGAGAGGAGATGGAGGTCAGAAGACAAAGAGGAGAAGGAGAGATTAGAAGAGATTATCAAGGAGATATGAAAGAAGAAAATATGATGACTTTTCCTTCAATTTGTTTCTTTTCCCTCTAGCCTTCTTCATATTTCTCTCCCTCCTCTAGAGAGGTAGTGTTTCCTGTTGTCTCATATGCTCCTATTAGAGCCATATGTGCCTAGGATGAACTCACTGGTTAGCTCACCCGAGGCCACCGACTACCTCCCCTGCGCTTGTGTAGGTGTCGTGCCCCTTACTGGCCCTTTGGTTTGCTGACCTAAGCTGCTTACTGGAGCCAACCACCGCTAACCCATCTTCAACTCGAGCTCCATCACACCAGCACCTTGCCAAAGCTCCTCACCTGCCTACACAAAGCCACTAACTGAACTCCGGCCAGTAGCTCATTCTCGGCTGCCCCATCACCTCTGGTCACCCATAACCCATAGCTACTGCCGCCTCCTCTAGCCCTACGTCATCCCAGCCTCACCCCATGGTTGGGAAAGAAGAAGAAAAATAGAAGGAAAGAAGAACTAAAAAAAAGGGGTTTGTCGACCATGAACTCCAAAAGCATGAAACAAAAAAAAAATTAGTCTTTGATGAAATGTCTAGTAAAATCAAAATTGACTAGAGGCAAAAACAAACTTTTACGAAACACGAAATGAAAAATTCTCTTAGTATTCAAGTGAATCACTTTCTATCTTAGAGATAAGATCTCTAAAAAATTTAAAGACAATGCTTGAAGGTAAGGATTCTGGATGATGAAATATGATGGAGTTGGAATCTCTACACCTCCCTCGCCCACCAACATTCTAAGTTAACTTTATAAATGCAAGCCTGGGAATGTGGCAACCAAATTGCAAGTAGCTAGAACCCTTTTAGAGAAGTTTCTTTAAAGATAAAAGTGCTAAGATCAAAAAATAACCTCCCAAAAATTATTTTTTAGAGGGAAAAGATCACCCCCATATAAACAATAGGAAATAAAGTTCTAAATAGACAAATTTCATGTAGAAAGCCAAACCAAGAGAGGTAAACTCAAAGAGAAAGAACTAGTTGGTGTCTTAAAGCTTGCAAATCTTGGATCCTTTAAGAGAAATGAGATTGTTAAGTCAAAAAAGAATAAAAAAATTAAAAAAGGGAAAAAAGAGGAAAAGGGGGAGAAAATTAGGTCACATGCCAGAATTAAGAGGACTTACTTAACCTCATCTCGGTGTATTATCGACCAAGAAAGGCCATCCAAAGTACTAGATGGCATCTGTGTGTGCGTAAATCTTAGAAATTGAGGTTGGGAGGCTTTCAAGATCAAAACCAAAGTCAAAAAAATAACTAACCAATAGGAACATGATGAAAGTAGTAAAGTTACTAGAAAAAAGTAGGTTTCTAAAGAAAATACTATACTAGAAAAAAATTATAAGGGAAGATTCATCGATAACTTAGCACATTTTGAGACAAAATTATCCTTAAACTTCAACAGACCGAATAAATAGGAGGCCTTAATGGAAGATGAAAAGATATATCATTTATCTACTAAAAGAAATTTCTAACAAATAAAAGATTTTCTCATACCCTCCGTAGCATTTGCTTCTTCTAACATCACAATCGAAAAGAAAAGAGAAACATCACTTCATGATGTTACTTCTCTTAAAGCCCATGAGCTATTTTGGCATTCTGAAAGATAAACTATCAGCTTGAATTATTACAATTCAACTAGCATCGATCTAAGCATCTACTTGCTAATTTAGCCGATTATTACAAAATTCTAAAGGATTGTATTACATCACTCCAAGTATCCATATATGCCTAATGGTCACCGTTGGACTTAGAATGAAGCTGATCAAATATCATCAACACCTTTTGACACACAAGCTATGTACATCTAGCTAGCCATATTTCCCAAGACATCATAGGAGGGTAAAGTCCTTAGTGAAGCTTTATCAAAATTTGAAGAAAGGGGATATGATGTTGCCAAAATGCCCTAAAAATCGAAAGAAGAACCTTTTCCAAGTCTCACTTAACATAACAAACCACTTGGTAAAGAAATGATCCCCAAACGAAAAGAATCTTTACCAAAACTCGAAGAATGGGGGCAAGCCAAAATCGATGAACTAATGAAAATCAATCTCAGTTTAGGAGAAAAATCCATGCCATTGATCAATGCCTGATTCTTGAAGATGTATTATGCCTAAATCTTTGGGGGCAACAATAATAAAAAGCGGCTATATTTTATCTATGACTGAATGTTTGACTTTCTCAAAAAGGAATATCCAATCAAAGATGCACTTCATGTTTCTCTAGGCAAAACACGAACATAAAATTCTACCCATTCTTATGCCCCAATCAAGTTCACTTCTTATGGCAAATTATGTCTACTTTTATATCAAATCAAGTTCATTTCTTGTGGTAAATTAAGTTCACTTATTATGACAAATCAAGTCCACTTATTGTGGCAACTTAAGTCTTCTCATTATAGCAAATTAAGTCCATTTCTTATGGTAAATCAAGTTTATCTCTTGTAGCAAATTAAATTTATTTATTGTGGCAAATTATGTCTACTTATTATGTCAACTCAAATCCACTCATTTGTGGTAAATTAACTCCAGCCATTATGGTAAATAAAACCAATACATTATGACAAATCAAGTTCACTTATTATGGCAACTCAAGTCTAATCATTGGAAAAAATTAAGCCTACTTATTGTGGCAAATCAGACTTATTTATTATGAAATCTCAAGTCCACTTATTATGACAAATTAAGTCTACTTATTATGTCAACTCAAGTCTAGTTTTTGTGGTAAATTAAATTCACTTATTGTAGTAACTCAAGACCACTCCTTGCGGTAACTCAAATCCTTTTTTTTGTAATCCACCAAGTTCACTTTTATGTGGTAGTTCAAATTCACTCTGAGAACATTAACGCAAAAGGTAAGCACCTAAAAATTTTTGTTCACATCCACTCCCCTCACCGAGAAAAGTCATGAAGTGGATACAAAAGGGGCATTTGTTTGAGTTTATTTTGGCCAAAAATCCAATTTAATCAAAAATCAATTAAAATATGGGATTAAATGCGACTAGATTAGGGACCAAATGTGGGTCTTATTTAGACCTAAATCGCGATCAAATTTAATTAAAAATTAAGTTTAATTTGGACTTAAATTATTAAAAAATTTGAATTCAAAGTAAAATGACTTGAGTGATCTGAATATTTTAACCCAAAATTCATCAAAGACCTAGACTAAAAATAAAAAATATAATCTTTTTATAAATAAGTCCCTGAATTAATTAAATTGTATAAATAAACCCCTTCTGAAATTTCCTTACAAAAAGAACTCTGAAAGTTTTAAAATTTCATAGATAGATTCTTTTTTACAAAAAGACCCCTAAAATTTACAAAATTATATTTTGATCTAAATTTTTGAAAGAATTTGCAAATAACTCTCATGAAAGTTTAAATCCAAAAATGGTACAAAATTTAAATTTTTTTACCAGAAAATAAATTTCAATCAAGGATATTACATATCAATCACAAAATATAAAAATTCAATTTAATTACAATCATAATTACACTACATTATAAAATGAAATTAATCAAATATTTAAATTCAAATCTTCTTGAGATTTATAAATTATGAAAACTCAAAAAAAAAAAAAAAAAAAAGGAAAAGAAGATGCTTAGAAAGCCATCCTAAACAAGAGAAGGAGGAGATCAGACTCTGTAGGATGGAAAAGATTAGAAAATTGTATCAGAGGCAAAAAAACAAAACATAAGCCCTCGTCTATTTCTTCATTTTCTTTTTTTTTTCCTCTCCTCTTTGGTCTTCTCTGCAGGGACCTCGCTGCTGCATCCAATGTCCACCCGTGCGTTTGGTCACCAACCTCATCTCTTCTGCATTGTCAACTACTTAGAGCTTCGCCCACCCTCGAACTCTACCAAGTCGTTGCTAGCCTGGGCTACTGCTCCCTGCCGCCCGTGCTTCCCTCACCGGAGCACCTGCGCACGACTCCACCGACCTTCACCGACATGTAGTCCTTTGGTCGTCCGCCCTCCGTCCACAAGCTCCACCTTTCTCCTCCAGCAACCGTGCTCCGATTAATCTACCCTCCAACACCGCCATCTGCCTTTGTAAGCCCCACCCGAGCCACTAGCTCGGTTCGAGTCCCTGAGCTTAGGCCGGACTCGTCGGTCAGCCTGCCCGACGCCGTCGATCGTCTCCCTTGCAACTGTGCGGTGTGTCGCGTCACACCGCCAGCCCTCCACTACGCCCGCACGCATCCCCGGAGCCAAGCCTAGCCCCCCACCGCTGGTCCTATCCTCATCTTCAGTTTCGCGCATGCCTTTCTTTTCTCCCCGCCAGCCTCAAGCTTGGTCCTAGGGTTCCTTGCCACCATTGCCCGTCTCCTGTGCAGCCTCCAGCCCTCTGCCCACACAGCATGCTCCTGAGCCCGCCGTCGGCCCAGACTCTGTCTTGTGCCCTCATGACCTACTGCTGTGCATGCCCGCCTCACCTCCGCCGCTGGTTGGAGCCCTATACTGCCGTTTCTTGGTGACCTGCGTAGCCTCTTCCTTATGCTTGTCTAGCCTCGAGATTGGTCCTGGGGTTCCTTGCCACCGTCGACCGTGTGCCATGCAGCGTTTAGCCCTCCGCCCGCATAGCATGCTCCTGAGCCCACCGCCAGCCTGGACTCCAGCTTGCGCCCACAGGTCCCTGCTCCTGCGCATGCCTGCCTTACCTCCGCCACTAGTTGGAGCCCTATACTACCACTTCCCGGTAACCTACGTAGCCTCTTCCTAGCGTCGGTCTAGCCGAGCTCCGCTACCGCTCTGAGCTCTCTGCCACCACAAGTTGGATCTGGTCTAGAATGACCGAATCCTGCCACTACACGACGAGCAGGAGCGCTCCTTCGCCCAGCCGCTAGGAAGAGGTCGCGGATCCGGCCGTCTCAGGCCAGATCCTACCAGATTTCATGAGAGAAAAGGAGCATCAACTCCTGGGGGCTAGGGTTTCAAGAAGAAGAAGGAAGACCGAGCTTGAGGAAGAAAACACAAGCTAAGGAAGAAGAAGAGAGAATATAATAAATAAATAAAAAGTTGTTGACAAAAAAAAAAAAAGAAAAAGCTGTCTTGTTTTGATTTTCGTATTATAACCACTATCACCACACGTGGTTTTTGGTGTGTTAATAGAATTTTATTAATACAGCGATCATTTATAGTTCTTTGTGTGTCGATGAGCTTTATCACCACCATGGTCATCCTCATATTTATATATCAGCAGAACTCCATCAATATTATAGTCACCTGTGGTCTCCCAAGTATTGATGAATCACCATTACGATCGATTTAAGGACAGCCGACAGACTTGTCTGAAAGTCAATTTCAGATTGCTACTAGCTTGTGAGCTCGTCGAATGTCTAATCTAACAAATAATAGTTTGTGAGCTCAGTGAACGTTTATTCAAACTAAAATTAGTTTATGAGCTCACCGAATGTTTATTCGAACTAAAATTATCTTATGAGCTCACCGAACATATAATCGGATTAAGTCTACCTTTCGAGCTTATCAAACATTTATATAGACTAGGGGTAGCGTACGATGTAACTAAATATCTATTAGGAGTAAAGCCAGCTTGTGAGCTCATCAAGTGTCTATTTAAACTGAGCCCAACTTGTGAGTTCATCAAATATTTATTTGGGACAAGACCAGTTTGTGAGCTCACCAGATATCTATTCGATCTAAGGCTAGCCCGTATGCTAATAGAATGTTTAATCAAACTAAGACCAACTTACAAGCTAACTTAATATCTATTTAGACTAAGCTTAGTTTGCAAACTAGCCGAATATCTACTCGGACTAAGGCCAACTTGCAAACTCATTAAATATCAATTTGAATTAAGATCAACTTACGAGCTCGTCAAATGTCTATTCGAATTAAGACTAACTTACAAGCTCACTGAATGTTTACTTGGATTAAGACAAGTTTGGGAGCTTGTCGAACATCTATTGGGACTAAAGCCAACTTATGAGCTCCTTCAATCTCTATTCAAATTAAGGCCAATTTGTGAGCTCATTGAATGTTTATTTAGATTAAGGCTACCTTGCAATCTCGCTAAATGTTTATTTGAACTAGGGTCAATCCACATACTCATTGAACATCTGTCCAGACTAAGATTACTGTGTGAGCTTGTCAAATATATATTTGGACTAAGATTAGCTTGTGAGTTTGTTGAACGTCTAATTGGATTAAAGCTAACTAGCAATCTCGTCAAATGTCTACTCATACTAAGATCAACTTTCGAGTTTATTAAATGTCTATTCAGATTAAGGCTAGCTTGCTACCATGTCGAATAACTATTCGAATAAAGGATAGCATGTGAGCTCGCTGATTGTTTATTTGAAGTAAGGCTAGTTTGCAAACTCGCTAATCGTCCATTCAGAATAAGGATAGCCCATGAACTCACTAAACATCGACTCAAACTAAGGTCAACCTGCTGGCTTGTCCAAAGTTATCATGATAGTTGAAGTGCTCCCAAACCAAATCAATTAGTACATATCGATGACTCAATCATATTGGATTGAGTTGGAACAAATAAACAAAATAAAATTAAATTAGATGGACCACCAAATGGACCTATGTTGATCAAATACATGAACTAAAACTCAAATTAAATTAAATCCAAAATCCTAATTGAGTTAATCCAAATCAAATTATCTCAAATCTAACCCTAATCAAGTTCAAATTAGGTTAATTCAAAATCAAGTCAAGTTTAAATCAAACTCTAAACTCGAATTAAACCCTAACTAGGTTAAATCAAGTTTAAGCTAAAAGCTAATCGGGTCAAATTAAACTCAAAGTCAAACTAGAACTAGGTTGAGCCCGAACTAAAATCAACCTGAACCTAAATCAACTTGAACTTGAACCAAGTCCATCAAGATGCAAACCAAAATCTGATAAGGATCCAACACAAAGTTAAACTCGACTCAAATTAAATGAAACCAAACTCGAGTCAAAATCAAATTCTGAATATTGAACTAAGTTAAATCAAACTTGATCCAAATCAAATCTGGAACATCAAATTAAATCAAATTAGGTTCGAATCAAAATTGAGTTTTGAATATTAAACTAAATCCAAGTTGGTTCAAACCTAAATCAAAGCACAGGTTAAATCCAACCGGAACAAGTTTGAATGGAACTAAACAAGGTCAAGGTAAATCCCATTAGGTGTGTGAAGGTGTTGTGCTCAGCCCCATAAGTTATGGGAAGGTTACTATCCCTATCCGAATCAAAATTCATCCTACTATGTACACCACAAAACATCTGGCAACACTCCAATGCTTCACCCATCTCCATAAGCAAAATCAAAAAAGTTACATTAATGCCTCATGGGCTATGGAATACTTAAACTCAAAGTGGTTAATGTCTCTATCTCACGTACTATAAAATATCTTAAATCAAATAAATTAACATTGACACCCATGGGGTATGAAATACTTTAAATTCAAAGAGGCTAACACTTGTGCCTCACAGGTTATAGATTATCTCAAATAAGAGAAGTTAACATTAACACCAAATGGACCATGGAATACTTTGAACTCAAAGACATTAACATATTGCCCCACGGGCTATAGAATATCTCAAATCAAAGAAGTTCACACCAACACCCCACGGGCTATGGAATATTTTAAACTCAAGAGGTTAACACCTGCAACCCAAGGGTTACTAAATATCTCAATTCAAATAAGTTAACACTAACGCCCCATAGACTATGGAATACTTCAAACTCAAAGAGCTTAAAACTTGCACCCAATGGGCTATGGAATACCTCAAATTAAAAAAATTAACATCGACACCTGATGGGTTATGGAATACTCTAAACTCAAATAAGTTAATAGTTATGCCTCACTGGTTACAAAATACCTCAAATCAAAGAAATTAACATCGATGTCCCATGAGATATGGAATACTTCGAGCACAAAGATGTTAACACCTAAGCCCATGGGCTACGGAATACCTTAAATTAAAGAAGTTAACACTGACGTTCCACTAGCTATAGAATACTTCAACCTCAAATAGGTTAACACCTATGTCACATAGGCTATGGAATACCTTAAATCAAAGAAATTAATATCTATGTCCCACGAGCTATAAAATATATCAAATTCAAAGAGGTTAACACCTTCACCCTATGTGCTACAGAATACCTAAAATGAAAAAAATTAACACTAATGTCCTACAGTTTTTGGAATATTTTGAACTCAAAAAAGTCAATACGTGTGCCCCATAGGCTATGGATTATCTCAAATCAAAAAAGTAACACCAATGCCCCATAGTCTATTAAATACTTTAAAGTTAAAGAGGATAACACCTATGTCTCATGAACTACAGAATACCTTAAATTAAAGAAGCTAACACTGATGCCCCATGAGCTATGTAATACTTCTAACTCAAAGGGGTTAGCATCTATCCTCACTAGTAAGGGAATACCTCAAATCAAACAAGTTAACACTGATGTTCCACGGGTAACAGAATACTTAAAACTCTAAGAGGTTTAACACCTGCATTCCATAGGCTATACAATACCTCAAATCAAAAAAGTTAACACCAGTACCCAATGTGTTATGGAATATTTTGAACTTAAAAGGTTAACACCTTCGCCCCACAAGCTACATAATACCATAAATAAAAAAAATTAACACTGACGGCCAACAGGCTCTGGAATACGTCAAACTGGAAGAGATTAATACCTGCACCCCACGAAGTACGGAATACCTTAACTCAAAGAAGTTAACACCGACGCTTCACGAGTCATGGAATACTTTGAACTAAAAGAGGTTAATATCTAGCCCCATAGATTACGAAATACCTCAAATCAAAGACTTAATATTGATGCTTTACAGACTATGAAATGCTTTGAAGTCAAAGAGGTTAACACCTACACCCCAAGGGCTATGAAATACATAAAATCAAAGAAGTCAACACCACCACCTGATGGGCTATGGAATGCTTCGAAATCAAAGAGGTTAACACCCATGCCCAACGGGCTATAGAATGGCTCAAATGAGAGAAGTTAACACTGATGCCTCAAAGGTTATAAAATACTTTAAACACAAAGAGGTTAACACCTATGACCCATAGGACATGAAATACCTCAAATAAACAAAGTTAACACTGATGCCCTATGGGCTATGTAATACTTCGAAGTCAAAGAAGTTAATACCTGCATCTTACGAACTACGGAATGCCTCAAATCAAAGAACTTAATACTAGCATCCCATGAGTTATGAAATACTTTAAACTCAAAGAAGTTAACACATGTGTCCCACATGTTGCGAAATACCTAAAATAAAAGAAGTTAACACTAAAACCCCACAGGCTATGGAATGCTTCAAGCTTAAAATAGTTAACACTTGTGCCCACGGGCTTCGAAATGCCTCAAATAAGAAAAATTAACATTGACACCCCCCAAGTTATGAAATATTTTGAACTCAAAGAGTTTAATACTTGTGCCTCACAAGCTATGGAATACCTCAAATCAAAGAAGTTAACACCAATACCCTATGGGCTATATAATACTTCAAACTCAAAGAGGTTAATATTTGTGTCTCACAAGCAATGAAATACCTAAAATCAAAGAAGTTAACATCGATGCCTCACTAGTTATGAAATACTTCAAACTTAAAAATGTTAATACCTACACCCCACAAGCTATGGAATATCTCAAATCAAAAAATTTAACACTGATGCAACACGTACTATGAAATACTTCGAACACAAAGAGATTAACACCAAAGTCTCACAAGCAACGGAATACCTTAAATAAAAAAGTTAATACCGATGTCTCACAGGCTATGAAATACTTTAAACTCAAAAAAATTAATACTTGTGCCCCACGGGCTATGGAATATCTCAAATCAAATAAGTTAACATGGACAATCAATAGGTTATGAAATACTTCAAACTCAAAAATATTAATACCTGCGCCCCATGGGCTATGCAATACCTTAAATCAAAAAAGTTAATACCAACACCCCATGACCTTTAGGATACTTTAAACTCAAAGAAACTAACAACTGTGCCTTCCAGGCAATGAATTATATCAAATAAAAGAAGCTAACACCAACATCACATGAGCCATTGAATACTTCAAACTCAAAGATGTTAACAACTATACCCTAAGGGCTACGAAATATCTCAAATCAGAGAATTCAACACCGATAACCCATGAGCTATAGAATACTTCAAACTCAAAGAGCTTAACACCTGCACGCCATGCACTGTGGAATACCTTAACTCAAAGAAATTAACATCGATGTGTGATTGGTTATGAAATACTTCAAACATAAAGAAGTTAACAATTATGCCCCACTAGCTAAAAAAGTTAACACCAATTCCCTACGTGTTATGGAATACTTCAAGCACAAAGAGATTAACATCTATGCACCAAGGGTTGCGAAATACACAAATCAAAGAAATTAATATCGATGCCCTATGGGCTATAGAATACTTTAAACTTAAACATGTTAACACCTGCACCCCATGAGATATGAAATACCTCAAATTAAAGAAATTAACATTGATGACCCATGGGCTATGAAATACTTTGAACTCAAAGCTGTGAACACCTATGCCCCATCAGCTTTAGAATACCTCAAATCAAAGAAATTAACACTAACACCTGATGAGTTTTGAAATATTTTGAACTCAAAGAACTTAATAACTATGCCCCACTAGCTATGAAATATCTCAAATAAAAAAATTAATATTGAAGCCCCATAGGTAATATAATACTTTGAGCACAAAGAGGTTAGCATCTACACCTCACAGACTATTAAAAACCTCAAATTAAAGAATTAACACTGATGCTCTATAAGTTATAGAATACTTCAAACTCAAATAGGTTAACACCTACACCTAATGGGTTATGGAATACCTCAAATTAAAAAAGTTAACATCGACACCTTAGGGGCTATGAAACATTTCAAACTCAAAGAGGTTAATATCTATGTCCCACAGACTACAGAATACCTCAAATCAAAAAAGCTAACACCAACACACCACGAGCTATGCAATACTTCTAACTCAAAGAGGATAATATTTGCACCCTACGACCAATGGAATGCCTTAAATCAAAGAACTTAACATGGATATCCCATGGAAAATTGAATGCTTCAAACTCTAAGAGGTTAACACCTATGTTGCATAGGTTATGGAATACCTTAAACTAAAAAAATAAACACTAGGACCTATGGAATACTTCAAACTCAATAAGGTTTACACCTATGCCCCCACAGGCTATAGAATACCATAAATAAAAAAAAATTGACACCGACACCCAATGGGCTATGGAATACGTTGAACTGAAAGAGGTTAACACTTGTGCCTCATGAGCTAAGGAATATCTCAAATCAAAAAAGTTAACACTAATGCTCCATGAGCTATAAAATACTTCAAACGCAAAGATATTAACATTTACAACCCACAAGCCATGGAATACCTCAAATCAAGAAAGTTAATATTGATATTCCATTGGCTATGTTATACTTTAAGATCAAAGAGGTTAATACCAATGCCCCACAGGCTATAAAATACCTCAAATCAAAGAAATTATACTAATATCCCACGAACTATGGAATACTTTAAACTCAAAGAAATTAACGCTTACTCCCCACAAGCTATAAAATACCTCAAATAAAAAAGTTAACATCAAAATGCTATAGACTATAGAATACTTCAAACTCAAAAAGGTTGACAACTAAGCCCCACGGGCTTCGAAATGTCTCAAATTAGAGAAGTTAACACCAATGTCCCAAGGGCTATGGAATACTTCAAATTTAAAGAGGTTAACACCTACATCCCATAGGCTATGAAATCCCTAAAATCAAAGAAATTAACATCGATGCCCCATGGGTTATGTAATACTTAGAACTCAAAGAGATTAACACCTGCGCTTTACAGGCTATGAAATACCTAAAATCAGAGAAGCTACACGACACTTCACGAGCTTTGGAATACTTCAAACTCAAAGAGGTTATCTCCTACACTCCATAGGCAATAGAATATCTCAAATAAAAAAAGTTAACTATGGAATAATTTGAATTCAAAGAGGTTAACACTAGAGTCCCATGGGCTATGGAATACCTCAAATCAGAAAAGTTGACACTGATGCTTTATAGGCGATGGAATACTTTGAACTCAAAGAGATTAACACTAGAGTCCCACAGGCTATAAAATACCTTAAATTAAAAAAGTTAACACTTATGCCCCATGGGCTATGGAATGGGTTATGGGATACTTCAAACTCTAAAGGTTAACACCTACACCCTATATGCTATAAAATACTTCAAAACAAAGAAGTTAACACCGATGTCCTATGGACTATGACATACTTCAAACTTAAAAAGGTTAAGATCTGTAGCGCACGGGATATGCAATACCTTAAATCAAAAAAGTTAACACTAATGCCCTATGTGCTATAGAATACTTCAAACTCAAAGATATTAACACTTGTGCCCCATGAGCTATAGAATATCTCAAATCAAAGAAGTTAACACTAACACCCCATAGGCTGTGAATACTTCAAACTCAAAGAGATTGACACCCATACCCCATAATGGAATACCTCAAATCAAAAATTTAGCACCGACATCCCACGAGTAATGGAACACTTCAAACTCTAAGATGATAACATTGAGCCTCACGGGCTATGAAATGCCTCAAATCTAAAAAATTAATACTAATACCCCACAAGCGATGGAATGCATAGAAATGAAAGAGGTTAATACCTACAACCCACAAGCGATGGAATAGCTTAAATCAAAAAAGTTGACACTGACATTCCATGGATAATAGAATACTTTGAACTCGAACAGGTTAACACCAACGTCCAATAGGCTATGAATACTTTAAATTAAAGAAGTTAACACTGACGCCCAATGAGTCATGGAATACTTCAAATTCAAAAAAGTTAACACATGCTCCCCACAAGCTATAGAATACCTCAAATCAAAGAAGTAAACACTAATGCCCAACAGGCTATGGAATGCTTCAAACCCAAAGAGGTTAACAAGTACACCCCATGGGCTATGGAAAATCTCAAATAAAAAAAGTTAATATTAACATTTGTTGGGCTATGGAATAATTTAAACTCAAAGTGGTTAACACCTGCACCCCGTGGGTTATGGAGTATCTTAAATAAAAGAAGTTAACATTGACATCCCACAGGCTATGGAATAGTTTAAACTCAAAGAGCTTAACACCTGCACCGCATGGGCTATGGAGTACCTAAACTTAAAGAAGTTATCACTGACAACCCATAGGTTATGAAATACTTTGAACTCAAAGAGGTTAACAAATATGCCCTATAGACTGTGTAATACCTCAAATCAAAATAACCCTGATGCCCCATGGGCTATGAAATACTTTAAGTTCAAAGTAGTTAACACCTACACCACATGGGATAGGGAATACCTCAAATCAAAGAAGCTAACACTAATGCTTCACGGGCTATGAAATACTTCAAGTTCAAAGCAGTTAACACCTAAACCACATGGGATAGGGAATACCTCAAATCAAAGAAGCTAACACTAATGTCGTACGGGCTATGGAATACTTTGAAGTCAAAGAGGTCAACACCTATGCCCCAAGAGATGCAGAATACCTCAATCAAAGAACTTAATATTGATGGCCCACATGCTATAGAATGTTGTCCCTTCTAATTTTGATAATGAAGAAACGATATTTAATGAGTTACTTGAGTTATGTTTAGCCAAAATACTTAAAGCTCTCAAAGAAATATTTGAAAACTTCAAGAAAAAGAAGTATGATAGTAGTTGGTGAGTGTGGCTTGATGATATAAAGAGATGACTTGGAGGTGAAGAAATCATTTGGAGACTCACAAGTGACATGAATAAGGCCAAGGCAACTCAAGAAATCGATATCGGCTAGATTCAGTTTTTTTCTTTATTTTTTTAGTTGAGTTGAAAGCTTGTTTGACATAAATTATTTAGTGTTCAAAGTTGCATAAGATTTCTACAAGAAGCTCTTAATAGAGCTTTCTTGACTAAATCAGAGGTCTCGTTTTGAACTGAATGCTTAGTTGAGTCAGGCTAAGAATCAAGTTTTTAGTTCAAAGTAGAACTAGATGTCCGAGTGACATTTTGGTCTGATAGAATCAGACATTCAGTACAGAACCAGATATCTAGTAGGGCTTTGAATATAGTTCTAAATAACTAGAATTGAACATCTAGTTATCTAAAATGGAAATCCAATTTGGGTTTTCTATATAACTAATGACTATTTTTTTGACTGTTAGAGTGAACAAAGCCATGAGATTTCATCCCTAGCGGTTAGATTCGACCCCAAATATATAAAGAGAGTTGAAAAGGCTTCCATTAATAACTTTTACATCTTATAATCTTTGCAAAAAAAATCAAAATATTCTTCAACTCTCTAGCCATTGTTGAGCTCTAAATCTTCTAATCTCAAACTACTTTTCATTGCCCTTTCCTTTAGTATTGAGAAAACTTTGTGTGAGCTCAATTTATACAATTCTTACGAGTTTTCTACTCATAATCTACTCCAAGATTATTTGGAGTGGTTGAGAGTTACTAACTCAAGTTTGGAGTTGATCTTGCTAGTTGGAGAAAGAATATTGTACGAAGTTGGCTTCATCGATAAAGCGGCACTCTTAGTGGAGAGTTAAAGTCCTCAAGATCGTGACAAGGGCCGTGAAGTAGGAGTGATTGATCTCCGAACTACATTAAATTTTGGTGCACTCTATCCTCTATCTTAACTTATTTCTGAATGCACTTGTGATTGTGATTTGAATCGATCTTGGATTTGTCAAAAAAATAATGTTAATTCTCAAAGCCTAATTCACACTGCCTCACACCCCCCCCCCCCCCCCCCCCCCCCTCCCCCTCCCCCTCCTCCTCCTCCTCCTCCTCCTCTTAGGTGATTTCTTTGCCTTCAATTTGTATTAGAGTTGGTTGCTCTTATTTTTAGTTTAATGACCTGAGCTTTTTTATCCTTATTTATGGAGAATTTTGGTGTTTCTTCATTATTTCTTTAAGAGGGGCAACTACCACTCATCCACCGCTATTCAATGGCATGAACGTTAATTATTGGAGAGTACAAATTTGGATCTTTATTAAAGCCATTGATTATGACTTATGGTGGTTACTGGAAGAAGGGTACACTCCACCCGCCAAAATAATTGATGGGGTGAGGGTACCCAAGCCCAAGGATTAGTGGAATGAAAGTCAAAAGAAAATGGATTCATTGAATACAAAAATAATGAATATTTTGTATTATGCTCTTAATATGTTCAAGTTTAATTGTATTAGTATTTATGAGATGACTCATAAAATTTGGCATTATCTTGAAGTTACCCCTGAGGATATAAGATAAGTAAGAGAATCTAAAGTGAACATATTGATAAACTAATATGGGCCCTTTAAGATGAAACTAATTGAGTCTATCACCAAGATGTTTACGCAATTAACCAATATTATCAATACTTTAAACTCTCTTAGTAAGATTGATACTAATGATGAGATGGCTACAAAAATCTTAAAATGCTTGCCTAGGTCATGGGATCCAAAGATGATAGTAATACAAGAAGCTAAAGACCTCAACACATTACCTTTGGAAGAGCTTCTAGGATCTCTAATCACTCGTGAAATGATAATAAAGGACCAGATTAAGGAAGACAATAAAGAGAAGAAGAAAAAGAACATTACTTTTAAAGTCAAAGAATCAAGTAAAGAAGAAGAGGAAGAGAGTGATAAAGACATGGTGATTCTAACAAGGAAGTTTAAGAAATTTATAAAGAAGAAGCATATGCCTCAAAAGCCAAGAAAAGGTGAAAGGAGCAATCCAATCATGGAAGAGGAGGAGGACATACCCACATGCTTCAAGTGCAAGAAGTCGAGCTACATGAAGGCAAATTGTCCCCTCAACATTCAATCCAAGAAGTTCAAGGCTAAGAGGAAGAAGGCTATGATGGCAACTTGGGACCATTCCGAAGAGGAGAGTGAGGAAGCCTCTTTCGATAATGAGATTGTGAACTTATGCCTTATAGCAAATGAGGATGACATATGTGACTTATCATTTGCGGAATTACAAGATGCTTTAGAAGAACTATTTATAAGGTATGAAAATTTGAGTCTCAAGAATGCTTCATTGGAAAAAAAAAAACTTTCTACTCTTGAGAATGATTTTAATGCTTTGAAATCTTCTAAAGGCACTTGCAATTGTAAAAAGGATATAGATGCTCTACAAGTAGAGTATGATATTTTGAAATCTTCTAGAATTACTTGTGAATGTCATAATGAACTTGCCATGCTTAGAGATGAAAATAGTCATTTGAGAAAAGCCTTACAAAACTTTTTCCATGAGGATACTACCTTGAACATAATTCTTAAAAGCCAAAGGAATATCTTAAATAAATCTGGATTAGGCTTCATTTCATCATCCAAGTTCAAAGTTACTAGAACTACTTTTGTAAAACATTCCACTATAACTAACTCTCATAAGACTTGTACTTATTGTTGTAGAGAAGGACATATCTCATCTAGTTTCCCAATTAAGAGAAATTCCTCTCTTAAGCAAATATGGGTACCTAAATGGATAGTCCCAAGAGCTAAGGAATCCAAGTTAATTTAGGTTCCTAAAACTTCTCTTGCACGATTTTAGTTGAAGTAGCTAAGGATTACACATATGCCTCTACTAGTGATATCTATGGTCATCCTCTAGATAATATAGTAGAGATAAATAGCTTCATTTGATAATACTTGCATGATTATTTGCACTTATGTCCTCATGCATACTCCTTTTCTTCTAATCGTGAGGACCCATAATTGAGAATGAGTATACTCAAGTTTGATTTGTTAGTTGTGACTACAGTCCAAGAAGAAGAATGAGAAGTGGTTCCTTGATAGTGGATGCTCAAAATACATGACGGAAAATCCATCATTCTTAAAGGAGTTGGTAAGCAAAGATGGTGGATTTATCACTTTTGGTGATAATGGTAAATATAAAATTATTGGTAAAGGTGATATTTCCATTAATTCCTTACTCATTAAAGGTGTACTTATTATTGAGGAACTTAAGCACAATTTATTATCAATTAGTCAATTATGTGGTAAATTTTTTCGTGTTTTGTTTAAATCTAACCATTGCATAGTAAGACATAATGATAGTAATAATATTTCTTTTATTGGTCATCATGATGAAAATACTTATACCATTGATCGAGATGAACTTAATGTGGAAAAGTATTTTGTAGCCCATGAGAATTACGAATGGCTTTGGCATAGGCAACTTGGACACATATACATAGATATGATTGCTAAAGTCAACTAGAAGGAGCTTGTGAAAGGACTAACCAAAGGCAAATTCATCAAAAGTTAAGTATGTAATGCATGAGAAACGGGGAAGTAAGTGAAGTTTTCACACAAACTAAAGAAGGTAATGTCAACTACAAGACTGCTTCAATCCTACACCTAGACTTATTTGGACCCATTGGGACTACAAATCTACAAAGTAAAACCTATGTCTTTGTAATTGTTGATGACTCTTCAAGGTTTACATGGCTTCTATTTCTTATAAATAAAAGTGATACTTTTGATGCATTTGTTAGTTTTGCAAAATGTGTCCAAAATGAGAAAGGTTACTTGATTTCTAAAATTAGAAGTGATCATGGAGGAGAATTTAGAAATCATCCATTCAAAGATTTTTGCATAGTTTTTTGACTTCTCACACTCCACAATAAAATGGAGTTGTTGAGAGAAAGAATAGATCTCTTCAAGAGATGGCAAGGGTCATGCTTAATGAGTCCTCCTTATAAGTATCTTTGGGTGGAGACCATTAATATAGCTTGTTATATCTTGAATAGGATATCTATTCACTCTATTCTCAACAAAACCTCATATGAGTTGTGGAATAGAAAAAAGTCCTACATTGCATACTTTCATTATTTTTTTGGTTACAAATGCTTTATTTTGAATAAAAAGATCATTTATCAAAGTTTGACTCCAAAACTCATGAGAGTATATTTCTTGGATATTCATCTAGCTTTAGAATATTTAGAGTCTTCAACAATACCACTTTAGTTGTTGAAGAATCTATAAATATTAAATTTGATGAATCTAACCCTCGTTTAGAGCAAAAGTCTTCTAATGATGATGTAGAGATCTCCAAGAAGATGGTTGACTTGCAAATCTTAAAAATAAAGAAGGGTGAGACTAGTGAAGGACCAAATGAGAAGAATATTGAGAATGGAGATATTGAGTCAAAAGAGAAAGACCATGACAAGGAGCCACCCAAGGAGCGGAGATTTAAGAAAAATCATCCAATAGATCAAATCATAGGTGATGTTGATCAAGGGGTAAAAACTCATCAAGCTCTTAAATTTAATCCTAATCATATTGCATTTGTTTCTTATATGAAATCCAAAAATCTTGAGGAAGCTCAAAAAGATGAAAGTTGGATTCTTATCATGCAAGAAGAACTAAATCAATTTGAGTGGAATCAAGTTTGGGATCTTGTTCAAAGACCAAATGGCTATCCAATTATTGGTACCAAATGGGTCTATAGGAACAAGCTAAATGAAGATGGTGTCATGATTAGAAACAAGGCTATATTAGTGGGTAATTGTTTTAACCAAATTGAAGAAATTGATTTTGAATAGATTTTTGCACTCGTTGCTCGTTTGGAATCTATTCAAATTTTTCTTGCATTTGCTTGTTATAAAAGTTTCAAACTATTTCAAATAGATGTAAAAAGTACTTTCTTAACTGAATTTTTATCCAAAGAAGTTTGTGTCAAACAACCTCCCAGATTTGAAGATTTGAATTTTTCAAACCATGTTCTAAAATTGAAAATGGTATTATATGGTCTTAAGCAAGTTCCAAGAGTTTGGTATGAGAGACTTAATTCCTTCTTAGTATCAAACGGTTTTGAAAGAAATTGCATAGACACTACACTACTCCTTCTTAAAATGTATGATGACTTATTAGTAGTACAAATTTGTGTTGATGATATTATATTTGGTGCAACTAATGAAAACCTTTGTGAGCTATTTGCAAACACAATGAAGGAGTTTAAGATGAGTATGATGAGAGAATTGCACTTCTTCCTTGGCCTCCAAGTACAATAAATGAAAAAGGGATCTTCATCAATCAAACCAAATACACCAAGGAAAAAATTCAACATAGATGAAGCCAATGCTATAGGAACACCAATGAGCCTTTCAACCAAGTTGGACAAGGATGAAGATGGTGAAAATATTGATGAAAAGTAATATAGAGGTATGACTAGTAGTTTTTATTTATGTACTAGATTTTAAGCATCTCCTAGGAAATCATATCTATGCTGTGAAACACATATTTAGATACCTTAAGAGCACACTATATTTAGGATTATGGTATCCAATAGAGAGTTGTTTTGATTTTATTGGCTTTTGTGACACGGATTATGCCAGATGTCGTGTGGACAGAAAAAATACTAGTGGCACTTGCCAGTTTCTTGAAAAATCTCTTGTCTTATGGAGTTCCATAAAACTCAGTAGCTCTTTCTTATCACCGAAGTCGAATATGTAGTCACGGAGTGTTGTTGCTTCCAAATCATACAAAAGAGACAAATACTTCAAGATTTTGGTTATGCTTTTTCAAATATACCAATTTATTATAACAATATTAGTATAATTAGTTTATCCAAATATCCGATACTACACTCTCATTTTAAATATATTGATATTCGCCATCATTTTTTTTAGATTATATTTTGAAAAAGGATATTTCATTAATGTTTATTGAAATTGATCGTCAACTCATGGATATTTTCACATAACCTTTAGATGAAATGTAGTATTGTTTTAGTTCTAATGCTATTGGGATTGTAAAAATTTCATAATTGTCTAGAATTTTTGGAATTGAGGTTTTAATATTGTGTTTCAGTATTTTTTTAGCTAAGCATTCTACTCTGAATTAGACATTTGATTTAGAACCGAACATCTGATTCTGAATAATTTTGCTCTGTCAAACCTCCTCTCAGACATCCATTTACTATATCAGATGTCTGATACAATAATTTTGAACACCTATTTTCTTACTTTCAGATATTTGATTGATGAACTGTATGTCTGATTTGCGACTATGGGGTCCAATTTCAAACATTTAAACCCTAGTCATCGATCTTTTACCCATCTCCCTCACATGCAATTCATCTTCGATGACCCATCCAAGCATTTGAGCCTCTCTCTTCAGCGATCCAAGGTGTTCTACATCGATTAGGTTCTTTTTCTTTGCTCTCTCATCTATCCCCACCTCAATTTCAAGTTTTCTACTTCTAATAGCTAAAAGAATCGAGAGTCTTGTATCCAAAAAGAGGAAGGATGAAGGTTCCTCTTCCTCCCCTAATAATGACCCATTTCCCTCTGAATTTACTTCTCTAGAGTCCTTTACTTAATTTCAAATAAAGTTTACAAATTCTAGTATTGTCATTCCTCACACCATTGATTTTGATGATCTTCATTCCTTAAATCTCAAAACTCCTTTTGATTCTCAAGGATGGACATCCCTCCTAACCAAACATGAAACCTACTCTGATTATGATGTCTGAGTTTTCTATGCCAATGCTTCTAACACTTTTGATACTCACTATGGTGATAGATAAACATCTCTTACTCGTATATTTCCAGGTTCTACCCTTGGTATACCTACTATAAGGGAGAGACTAAGTATAACTTACAAATAGTTTGACAAGATTTCCTCTTATCAGTCAGTTGTTGGGATCGTCTTTGAAGAAAATTGGGGTGAGGCCATGCAGAAGTCTCCCCTTCTTCCACCTAGAGCCTATATTCTTCATCAGATTCTTTCTTATACCATTCTTCTCAAAGGTGGTCACAGAAATAAAGTTTCCTTTACTAAATTATATCTTATCTATAATCTTTCAACTGGTTATATGGTATATCTGCCTTACATTGTTATCCACCATATGGACCATTATACCCAACACTTTCATGCCACCCTTGGCTTTCCTAACATCATCACCCTGAAACTTCAAAACATTGGTTCTCTCACTCCTCAGTGTGACCCCTCTCTAGTCCACTCTTATATGGACATTGATAGCTTCTCTCGCTTCACTCTCTTTCAGATGGGCTTTTCCTTACTGATGGATCTTGGAATCAAGGGTAGGGTAATGATGAGCAAGATGAGGTGGCCGAGATTGATGCCACAAAGAGCAGCCTAAGAGGAGGTTATGTACGTGTTGGGCCTTCACATGCCTTATCCACAAAGTCTAAAGTTGATTTTGCTACAAGGCTTGCACATTTAAAGGACCTAGCATAGCGGGCAGCCAAGCAGGTGATCCAACTCAGGACTTCAATGGATGAGATGTCAATGACAATGGACACATCCCTAAACAGACTATCAGAGATGGTTTTCGCACTCATGGACCACTCGACTCCTCGACTGCCTCCAAGCCCTAGTTCTTAGACTCATGTTTACTACTTTTTTGTTTGTGAAGTATGTGAACCTTGTTTTTCATGTATGGATTATGGTTTCAATGTTTTGGACCTTTGACTTGTGTTGTATAGATTGGTGTTTTGTGATTTGATAGTTTATGGTTTTGCCCTATGGCTTCTAGTTTATAATTTGTTGTTATGTGACTTGAAGCTTAGGCTCTTATATGGATTTTGTTAAGTTTTATCTTATTTCTTGGATATCACATTCTTATAATGCCTCAAGTTAGGAGGAGCTTACTCTTACTTGTACAAGTTGTGGTGATATTATCATTTTTTTATAATGCCTATTAATTAGCATGTATTTAGGTTGTACTTCTTGAAGATACAAGGGAGGTTCTGTCTATTTTATGCCTAATTATGGGTCCCTTTTTTTTGATGTCAAAAGGGGTAGAAAGCTAGAGCTACATTGATCTATTAGGAGAATGACATATTAATCTAATATAGTGATTTACTACCTTGCTTTATATCATCATGGTCATGTGCATTTACATGCTTTATATCCTCATGGTCATGTGCATTTACATGCTTAACATTTTAAGTATTTTATTTTTGTATTTGTCATCATCAAAAAAAGGGAGATTGTTATCCCTTCTAGTTTTAATAATGAACAAATGATATTTAATGAGTTACTTAAGTTATGTCTAGCCAAAATACTTAAAGCTCTCAAGAAAACATTCAAAAGCTTCAAGAAAAAGAAGAAGCACGATAGTAGATTTGTGAACATAGCTTGATGAGATAAAGAGATGACTTGGAGGAGAAGAAATCACTTGGAGAGTCACAAGTGACACTAATAAGGCCAAGGAAACTCAAGAAACAGACAACGACTAGATTCATTTTTTTTTATTTTTTAGTCGAGTCAAAAGTTTATTTGAGATAATTATTTAGAATTCAAAATCATGTACGAGTTTTGCAAGAAGTTCTTAATAGAGCTTTCTTGACTGAACCGGACATCCAATTCTAAATTGGGCATTTGATTCTGAATCAGATGCTCAGTTAAGTCAGACTGAGAATCACATTTTCAGTTAAAGGTAGAACTAGTCATCCAATTTAGAACTAGACATCCAGCTAGTGTTTTGGTCCAACAAAATTGGACGTCCGATATAGAACCAAATGTCTGGTAGGGCTTTGAAGCCAATTCTAAAGAATTGGAACAAGACGTCAGGTTGTCTAAAACAAACATCTGATTCAAATTTTCTGCATGACTAACGGCTAGTTTTTTTACTATTAGAGTGAACCAAGTTATGGAATTTCACCCCTAATGGTTAGATTCAACCCCAAACATATACATAGAGTTGAAGAGGCTTCTATTAATAATTTTTACATCTTCTACTCTTTGTAAAAGAGATCAAAGCCTTATTCAACTCTCTAGCCATTGTTGAGTTCTAAATCTTCCAATCTTGAGCTAACTTTCATTACCCTTTCCTTTAGTCTTAAGAGAACTTTGTGTGAGCTCAATTTGTATAATTCCTTACAAGTTTTCCATTGTAATCTACTCTAAGATTGTTTGGAGTGATTGAGAGTTATTAACTCTAGTTTGGAGTTGATCTTGCTCATTAGAGAAAGAAGATTGTACAGTATTGTCTTCACCAATGAAATGACACTCTTAGTGGAGAGTTGAAGTCCTCAAGACCGAGGCAAGGGCCGTGGACTAGGAGCAGTTGGTCTCCAAATCACGTTAAATTTTGGTGCACTCTATCCTTTGTCTTAACTTATTTCTTAATGCACTTGTGATTATGATTGGAATCAATCTTGATTGTCGATAAAATCATATTAATTCTCAAAGCCTAATTTACCCCTCCCTCTTATGTGATTTTTTTGCTTTTATGGAATACTTCGAACTCAAAGAGCTTAACACCTACATCCCTAAGCTATGGAATACCTTAAATTAAAAAAGTTGACACTAATACCCCATGGGTAATAAAATACTTCAAACTTAAAGAAGTTAACACTTGTGCCCCACAAGCTATGAAATACCTCAAATCAAAAAAACTAACACTGATGCCCCTTAGGTTATGGAATATTTCAAACTTAAAGAGATTAACACCTATGCCACACGGGATATAAAATACCTCAAATCAAAAAAGTTAACATCGATGTCCTATGGACTATAGAATACTCCAAACTCAAAGAGGTTAACACATGCATCCCACGGACAACAGAATACCTAAAATCAAAGAAATTAACACCAACGCCCTATGGGCTATAGAATACTTCAAACTCAAAAAGGATAATGCCCTTACCCTACAAGCTATAAACTACCTCAAATCTAAAAAGTTAACATCAATGATCCACGGGCTATAGAATACTTCGAACTCAAAAAGGTTAATATATATGCCCCATGGGCTATGAAATACCTCAAATCAAAAATATTGACACCAATGTTTCTAAGCTATGGAATACTTCAAACTCAAAGAGGTTATGTCTGCCCCTCACAAGCTATGAAATACCTTAAATCAAAGAAGTTAATATCAACGCCCCACAGACTATAGAATACTTTAAACTCAAAGAGATTAAGGGCTATGAAAAATCTCAAATCAAAAAAGTTAACACCAATGCCCTACGAGTTAAGGAATACTACAAACTCAAGGAAGTTAATACTTGCTCCCCACAAGCTACGAAATGCCTCAAATCAAAAAAGTAACCATCAATACCACACGGGCAATAGAATACTTCAAACCTAAAGAGATTAACACTTGTGCCCCATGAGCTACAAAATTTCTCATATCAATGAATTTGACCCCAACACCTTATGGGCTATGGAATATTTTGAATCCAAAGAGGTTAACTCCTGTGTCCCACGGGTTATAGAATACCTAAAATTAAAAAAGTTAACATCGATGTCACATGAATTATGGGATACTTTGAACTCAAATAAGTTAATAATGCTCCTCATGGGATATGGATTACCTCAAACCAAAGAAATTAGCACTAATACCCCATGGGTTATGGAATGCTTCAAATTAAAAGAGGCTAACACTTGTAGCCTATGAGCTACAAAATGCCTCAAATCAAAGAAATTAAAACTAACATCCCATGTGCTATGGAAAACTTTGAACTCAAAGAAGTTAATGCTTGTGCCCCATAGGCTATGAAATACCTCAAATTAAAAATATTAACACTAATGCCTGGTAAGGTATGTAATACTTTGAACCCAAAGAGGTTAATACCTATGCCCCACAAGCTAAAATACCTCAAATCAAAGATGTTAATACTAACACTCCATTGGTTATGGAATACTTCGAACTCAAAGAGCTTAACACCTGCGTCCCACGGGCTACAAAATATGTCAATTTAAAGAAGTTAACACTGATGTCCCGTAGGCTATGGAATACTTTGAACTCTAAGAGGCTAACATTAGTGCCCCATGAGCTAAGGAATACCTTAAATCAAAAGATTAAATACCAACGCCTCATTGGTGATGGAATACTTTGAACTCAAAGAGGTTAACACCTATACCCCATAGACTATGGAATATCTTGAATTAAAGAAGCTAACACCGATGCTCTACGAACTATGAAATACTTCAAACTCAAAAAGGTTAACACCTATGCCCCACAAGCTAAAGAATACCTTAAATGAAAGAAGTTAACACACATGCCCCATAGGATATGGAATACTTTAAACTTAAATAGGTTAACTCCCGCACCCCACAAGCTATGGAATACCTCAATTGACACCGATGCCCCATGGACTATGGAATACTTCAAACTCAAAAGAAGGTTAACTGCTATACCTCACGAGCAAGTTAACTTCTATACCTCACGGGCAATGGAATATCTTAAATTGAAGAAGTTAACACCAATGTCTTGTGAGCTATCAGATACTTTGAACTTAAAGAGATTAACACTTACACCTCATGAGCTATGGAATACCTCAAACTAAAGAAGCTAACACCGATGCCCAACAGGCTATAAAATACTTTGAACTCAAAGTGGTTCGTACTTATGCCACACTAACTATGAAATTTCTCAAATCAAAAAAGTTAACACTGATACCTCACAGACTATGAAATACTTTAAACTCAATGATGTTAACACTTGCATCTCATGGGCTACAAAATACATCAAATTAAAGAAATTAACACCAATGTCCGATAGGTTATGGAATCCTTTAAACTCAAAGAAGTTCACACCCGCACCATAAGGGCTATGGAATACCTCTAATTGAAGAAGTTAACAATGCTCCATGGGATATGGCATACTTCAAACTCAAAGAGGTTAATACCTACACTCTACGGACTACGAAATACCTCAAATGAAAGAAGTTAATACTTATATCCCACAGGTTCTAGAATACTTCAAACTAAAAGTAGTTAACACCTGCACCCCACGGGTTATGAAATACCTCAAATTATAGAAGTTAATACCACGGACACCACACAGGCTATAGAATACATCTGACTCAAAGAGGTTAACACCTGCGTCCCACAGGCTATTAAATACCTCAAATTAAAAAAGTTAACACTAATGTCCTATGGGCTATGGAATACTTCGAACTCAAAGAGATTAACACCTATGCCCCAAGGGCTATAAAATACCTCAAATCAAAAAATTTGATACCGACACTCTACGGGCTATGGAATGCTTCGAACTCAAAAAGATTAGCACATGCACCCCATGGGCTACAGAATACCTCAAATTAAAGAAGTTAACATCGATGCTTGACGAGTTATGGAATAATTCAAACTTAAAGAGGTTAATACTTGCATCCCACAGGCTATCAAATATCTCAAATCAAAATAGTTAACAACAATGCCCCACAAGTTATGAAATACTTTGAGCTCAAAGAGGTTAACTCCTGCACCGCATAGGCTATGGAATACCTTAAATTAAAAACGTTAACACTAATGTCCCACGGACTATATAATACTTTAAACTCAAAGAGATTAACACCTACACCACACGGACTATGAAATATGTCAAACCAAAGAAGTTAATATAGATTACCCATGGGCTATGGAATATTTGGACCTCAAAGAGGTTTACACTTGTGCCTCATGAGTTAGAAAATATCTCAAATCAAAGAAGCCTATAGGCTATGGAATACTTCACGTTCAAAAAAGTTAACATCGATGCCCCATGAGGTATGGAATACTTCAGAACTAATGAAGTTAATACCTATGTCCTATAGGCTATGGAATATCTTAAATCAAAGAAGTCAAAATTTACACCCCATGGGCTACAAAAAATACTTCAAAATTATTGAAGTCAATGCCTATGCACTATAGGCTATAAAAAATATTTTAGAACCAATGAAGTCAATGCCTACATCTCATGAGCTATAGAAAATACTTCAAAATCAAAGGAGTGAACACCTATGCCCCATGGGGTATGAAAATACTTCAAGACCTATGAAGCTAACACCTACGCCTCATGGGCTACAAAAATACTTCAAACTCAAGAAATCATCACTAATGCTCTAAGCCATTAGAAACACTTCAAGCCCCTTCCATCCTTCTATGTCTCACTGGACAACACCATTAACATCTATCAAGGATCAAGTCAAGATATCACATGGTCCAGTACACGAGAGTGGGGCAACAGTTCATTTCAAAGCCTCTCTCTCACTCCTCTCTTTTCTCTTATTATTCTTATATGTTCCATAATTTCATACTAAAATTCTTTATAAGGTAGGGGTATGTCCTCATTTAAGTGATGTATCTTTTCTCAAACCAATCGAATGATGCTTTTTTTCTTTTTTTATGTCTTTATTTTATTAGCTAACTTTTCTTGCTTTAAGAGGTTCCTAATAATTATCAGGATAATTAACAATAGAGGGTTATGTCTGTTGAAAGTCAATATTCCCACAATACTTGATAGTGAACTTCAAATAAAATACACTTTGATTTATCCATCGAGGTTGATTCTAGGGTTTTCGCTATCTCTGGCTGCCAAAATCGATCCCATCCTCTGGTCTTATCAGACTATGCTAAGGTCCACTACTAGAAAGACTCCCTTTATGATGACCAATAGGGTGGAGATTGTCATCCCCTTGGAGGCTCAGCTACCAACACCAAGATTATTGACCTATAATTGTCAAACCAGTGGAAAAGGACTCCAACTACAAAAGGGCCTACTATTGGAAGCTCAAAAGAAAGCCAAAATTTGAGTTGATGTATATCAACAGTGAGTAACTCAATATCAAAAAGGATGCATGCATAACTGACTCTCTAGCTCAGCAATTAGGTACTATGTAAGACATATGTGACTAGCCAAACTACCAAAAAACTCTTGCCAAATAGGAAAACACAATACAAATAATTTGTTATATAGGTAAGGGAACATATAAGCTAGAGAAAAGCAATCAGTATGTCCTTCCTATAACTTGGCATGTAAACGACTTGCATAAATTTTATCAATAAAATCATCATTTTGCCTTGCCACCAACCTTGCTACAGTGCATGTCAAAACCCAATTGCAAGTTCCATACTTGAACAAGGTATATATGTCTAGCCAAAAGATTCAACATTTGTTGATTTATCTAATTATAAGCTTCATGCTTGATTATTAATTCATTCAGCCTAAAATATTTAATAGTTATTAATTCATTTGGCTACAACCTCTATACTTGACTGTTGATTTACCCTACCCATAGGATTCAATGACCATTGATTTATCATGTTATAAGCTTAGCACTTGACTGCCAACTCATCCAACCTAGAAAATTCAACAACCATCAATTAATCCAGTTACAAGCTTTACATTTGACCTTTGTTTCATCTGAGCCAAAATATTCAAAAATTGTTAATTAATTTGGTTACAAGCTTCATGCTTGATTATCAATTCGTCCAATCTAAAAGCTTTGATGACCATCAATTCATTTAGTTACAAGCTTTGCACTTGACTATTGATTCATCTAACCTAATAGATTCAATAATCATTGACTCATTAGGTTACAAGCTTTGCGCTTGACCATTGATTCACCTATTCTAGAAGATTCAACAACCATTAATTTATCTAGTTACAAGCTTCATATTTGACCATTAATTAATCCAGCCCAAAAGATTCAACAATCATTGATTTATTTGTTTAAAAGTTTCATGCTTGACAATCTATTCATTGATTTATTTATTTACAAGTTTCATGCTTGAAAACCTATTCATTTGGCCTTAAGATAGGCATCCAACCGAAGTACAAGGGCCTAGTTACAAACCCTGCATTTGGCTAAGAAAAGTCCTACTACAAATTGACATGACATGCCATAATTCACCAACTTGGTTGCAAGGTTAGCACTAGACCGAGGTGCAGCAAGTAGTGATGTGCACAAGAAAAGTTCATACCTCTGAGCTGTGACTTCAAAATGTTTCCTAACTATCAATATCTATAACTATTAGTACCTACCACTATCATATAATTTGGAAAAGAAATATCCCTCGAAACAAGAAGTGGCAAGTGAAAGAAAACCTTTTTCATTAAGTAAAAAGGTCTGTTATAAGGTGCAATACAAAAATTAACCTTTGAAGGTCAAGCAAAAGCACCTATCCCAGGCGCCAAGGGCATCACATCTCGCCATCAAGCCTTCAACCACCTATGAGCTTTCAACCTCAAAGTTAGGCTTTGAGGGGCCTGATGTGATGAGACTCAATCAAGGTAGCCTATAAGTCCCATTGTCCATGACCAAAGTGTAGATGTCTATAGCTCTCCTTATTACTACCTCATCCACCGCTTTTAGGAAGAGATCACATATGTCCAAAGAGGGGTCTAGGTTTTAGTGATGAAGCACATCATACCTACAAAAGGCGAACCCTTGCAAGATGTCAATGGACCTCAATTTGACAATGTCACACCAATAGAAATTGAAGGACTAAAATGATGAGGTCCTTCACATTAGGCCTCCTGAATAAGCTTGAAAAACTCCTCACTTCCATGGTAGTCCTTCACCACCTAGGCCACGCATCCCTCGACCTCAGCTCATGCCACCTCAACATCTGAAGCTTTCTTTTTCTCAACCAATAACTGAGTCTTTAGAAACATCTCGTGCCTCTCCACCTTTGTGAGTTTGGAGTAAATGACAAAGAGCTTCTCTTGCAATTAAGCCTTCCACACCTTGACCCACTCTAATAGATATAGAACTTCAACTTCAGCCTGGGCAGCCCAAGCTGCTCCTTTTGGAGGTTCAAAGGCAGGCCAACATGATCTTAAATTATGTCCCTGAGCTGCGATAAAAGACAAAGGAATCATCAACTCCATTTAAAACCCTTGAAGAAAAAACACATGGAAAACTTACCCCTCCATGATGCTCAGCCATAAGGATGGCAAGGGCCTCATCTTTCAAATGCTCTGACTCCACCATCCCTGTAAGAGAGGGAGGCATCTTAGCATTTTGAATGAAATTCATTTCCTTGGAAGCAGTGTTAAGGTCATCATAACCTAGAAAGAATAAAAAAAATGGAAAATCCAACTACAAAAGCAAAAGAAGTATAAGGAGATTTGGAGGAAGGAAATCTCATTCTACATCCTCCAAGATGAATCAAATTTGTGACAAACATCAGAAAAGGTCAATGACATCGAGGATACCAAAAAGAATCAACCACTACAAAACATGGGGCTAGTGAAGAAAGTGAACCCTCTCTACTACTAACTTTTATGGAGAGACATTCAATGGTCTAGACATAGTTGCCAAGTGCCTAGAGATCAGCATTCAATCAGATAGAAAGACTTATCCATTTTGAAAACCCAAGAGCTAGGGACATGTGCCATTACTTCTCAACCATACAAGAGTTGAAGAGATGGAAGGACCTTAAATTATAATGACCCCCTCAAAACCTGCTCCTAAGTAATAATTATGGGAAGTTAAAGTTGCAAAATATCTCCTCTTCGGTGAAGGCCTATTTCACCTATTAATTAGCATTCACTACCTCCAAAGGAGATCTACTGCCAAAAAAACCCTCCTAACACCAGTGTTATCACAATTTGGTCATAAGGAGAACTAATAAAGACATATACAAGTCATCACAATCGAGCCTCCTCTATTTGCTCAAAACACTTGAGGGGAATGATGTGCTATATGCCTGATATTCCATGTTGAACCACTCCACTGAAAATAGAGGCAGTCAAAAAGTACACTCCAAGTCAAGTTTGTAGCCTAAGGAAGACCATCCTAAACCACATATTTTAGTTTACCACCCTTATCGACATAAGGTAAAGTTGGGCTACTACAATTTGTTCAAGCCATTGCAACTCAATTTCATAGTCTGCCTCTAATTAACATGCCTATATGATATTGTAGAATATGATCCATAAGATGATAACTATCTCATGTGCTACTCTCTTTTCTTCCTCCCACTACAGGATAAAGAAAGGAAATATGTTAGTACAAAGTTAAGGATAAAATACCAATACTACCCCTAATATCTCATAGAATTATGGATGGTAGGAGCATATATAAAGATCGCATGCAACAATTATGAAGATTTTTTATTCTTCTTCTCTCTTCTCCACTCCATACATACTCTCCCAATCCCATTGCTAACTTAAATATTGGAGTGCCTTTGTCAGCACAACCTCCTATGGGTAAATGTCTTATAGTTTTGTAGGCCTACAATTTCTCACCAGAGAACTATAGAGTTATCTAACTTGAGCATAATGGCAACATGATCTTTAGACCCATTTTGTGTGTATTAGTGACATAATAATCCTCATCTTAGTCATAGGTATTTTTAGAGCTTATAGGAGCACCAAGTTTGCATAACTAACCATTTTCTTCATGTGATTCTTATTCTTTCTGACCTCTTTCCTCCTATAGGTCATCTCGCATCCAAATCCTAAGTTAGTTGATTTCTTGGTAACTTTAAGCCACCACCTTTTCTTCCATAATATTCCCCTCTTTTTATTTCTCCCATGTCTTCCACAGTCCTATGAGCCATGTGGCTAGCCATCTTGGCCTCCAACCACGTTCCTCAAGATGGCCCTAAGAATCGGCTATTGGTGGGAAGGGTCTGGCTAGACTTTGATGTGCTTATGAGGTATGTGAGGTTGATGAGGCAAGTGAGGAGGAGGCCTCCTTTTATTATACTTGGTACTTTACTACTTTCTAGGAATGGCCACAACCTCATAAGCTAGCCTTCCTTGGTACTTTAGATATCCACACAGGTAGTTATCCAACTCCTTCTATTTCGGTGAATTTATTTTTCTTAACTACCATTCTTGTATTATTTATTATTTAACACTAATTGCCATTCTTGTATAGTCTATTGTTTAACACTTTCTCCTTTTTCTTTTATGCCCCAACTTCACTCAAGAAGGCTCTAGTGTGTATGGAGTTGGATGAGCTTAAGATTTCCAACTAGAAAAGCTCCTTAGTTAGTCTTGAGCTCCAAAGAGAGGATTGTTAAGCTAACATAGTTGGTGAGGGTTTTTTTTTTTGTTTTTTCTTCTTACAATGCTAGGAGCATGCAACATTCAAACCTCTTCCTCCTAGGCCGCTAACCCTTCTGAGGTTGAGGGCTTATGAGCCCAAATTATGTCAAATATCCTTGATGCATCCCTTTTATGTTCTTTATGTATATCGCAATGGATTTTGTTTTTCCTATAGCTCAATATTAAGATGGCAAACTTGATATTAACTTGAACACAAAGATAATACAAACATGACAAAATATACAAAATATAATGAATAAAATCAAATGAGAAAATATAATATAAGTAGATATTACCTTTATGTCTATCCAAATATATTTCTTCTTTTCTTGCAACATAGCCCATCAGTCGGTGTAAGTCATTGACAACTTGTTACTATCCTTTGTAAAAATCCTCAATTCGATCGAGAGTCATTTGAATTCTTGCTAATGACCTAGTCATAGTGATTAACATTGAGCAAGAACCTGATCCATCGGTATCCTAAACCCCTATAGGCTTGTTGGGGCCATGATAGGTCCTATTTGCAAAGGCTACAAAACCAACAATAGAAAAATGAAAGATTAAAATGCAATGTTAGAAATATTAAATGTGAGATGTGGACTAAATAAATTTGGCAATGAGTGCCATACCTTCATCATTATCAACTTCTTGCTCAAGGGTGGAGTTCATGCTATCTCCGATAGAGTCATTGTTGGAATCTCCACTTGATGATAGTATCATCTCAAAATCTGAATCCTCAATCTATGTATCCTCAGATCCCTCCACCATGTCTCATATTTATTGTATCTTTCTTTTATGAACCATGATATACTATAAATAAAAAATTCATTTTGAAAAGAATATAGCAATATCACAATATAAGTATATCACAAATAGAAAATAAGGTGAATGGAGTAGTATACCAATCAGATCACCTAGAAGGTAATAAAATCAGAAATAACATCAATCACATAATTAATACCCCTAGCTTTGGAACAAATAATATAACAATAAATAATAATAAACAACATGAGATTAGAATAGCAAATTTTTTTTTATTGGCATTTGAGTTTCCAAACTAGCATGATAATAATATTTACCCATCATTTTTTTAGCCATGAAATTATCATTGTCACCATCGCTATCATGTTCATCATTTGCCAAAAAAATTTTCTCTTCAGGATTAGATTCATTAGTAATGATATTATCTTCATGATCTTTTTCTACATGTGGCTGATATGAATTGATATATGGTGCATCTACCCTTCAATATTTGTGCAAGTGAATTCATAGTCAAAGTTGTCTAGTTGTTTTGTGGTCCAAGGCTCCACCATTGAATCTTTGTAATTTTCATCAATTGTTTTGTGGTCAAAGACATCAATATACTCTCTCAAAGTCATCTCTATAACCACATGCCACTCCAAATCTAAAGGATCTATCACATAAAATACTTGATGTGCTTAATGCACAAGAATATAAGACTCACCTCTACATCATTTCTATTTGTACATCAAATGATTGAATTTTACTATTGTGCATTTGAACTCATTGGTTGTCATTCCAGTATTATTATTGACCTAGTCATACTTGAACACCACCAACTTAAACTCATTATTGTATAGTATCTCAATAATATCCGTTAAAATACTATAATACTATACAACTCCTAATATGGGGTTATTGTTCTTTGTGCTTGTAAAATTTTTTGTACCTACCTTTAGTGTTAAGATCACCTTACCCATTTGTTAAGATTACCTTTAGTGATCTCCTTACCCATTTGTTAAGATCACCTTATCGCTTCTTTCTAATCTAGCAATCTAAAATGATAATAAGTCATGTATTAGGAATTAAATATATAAATGCTTACATCACTCATAGACGAAGTCTCATATACATTTGCATGCTCTCTGAACCACTTAGCAAAGGTGTTACTATGAATTTTCTCCCATTCGAACTCTCCACCTCGATATCATCTATCAACTTTTATCAACTTCAAGTGTTTCTTACAACATAAATTTCAAGTCTTTTAGCAGACAAGTAAGTTATATTAGAGTTGATGAGACTATTGCACATACTCTTAAAAAATTACTACGATATCCAGATTAAAAAGGACATAGCGATGTGCTTGCACCCATTGAGTGTTACCTAGATAATTAATTCCTTGTTGAGCCCTAGTTGGATGCCCATCTCCACCATGGAAATGATGATCCTGGTTTGAAGAAGGTTGAGTGAAGTTCTACTAGAAGTTATTCAAGTATGCATTCCTCCACCAAATAACATTTTGCTATAGAACCTTCTAGATGAGCTTGTTTTCACATATAATTCTTCAATTTGAAAAGATATCTGAATGATAATTTGTTCATTAGTTATCATAGATGGAAGTAATATACATAAGTTAAAATCAATAGTCAAATTTTATCTCTTAATCAGATATATATAGCAGTACTACATCGGCCCCACAAGGATTACTTCCTTCACCAAGTGAATAGACAAATACTCCATGATATTGAAAATGAAGACAGGAAGATTCTTTCAAAGTGACAAAACATCGGGGCAACCTTAAACTGTAGAGCTTCAAGTTAGATGGGTGGTTGATTTTCGTATATGAATGTTAGAAGATATTGCTTATTTCAATCAATAGTTTAACTACATGCTTAGGCAAATATTTTTGTATTACAATCGGTAGCAACTATTACATTAACATGTGACAATCATGACTCTTTAAATTAGATATACTCTGATCTATCATATTCGTGCATCTGAAAATATTTGACATGTAACCATTAAAAATTTGTACATTTTTAATACTCTTAAGAAAATCTCCTTACATTTTTAATACACTTAAGAAAATTTTCTCTTCTTTGCTCATAGTGAATGGAGCCAACGGCAAAAATATTCCATTACTTCTATCTTTCCGATGAAGTGTCCTCTATATGCTAATGACTTTCATATCTATTTGTGCTTTTAAATTATCCTTTAATTTGTCTAGAGTGCCAAGAAATGTCCATCATAGACTTTTGAGAAAATTTTTTTCAATGTGCATTATATCGAGATTGTGTCAAATACACAATGAACGTCAGTATGAAAAATCAAAAAGACACTTATCTTCTTCAAATTGGACTTCATATTTGATCAACCTTAGATATGAATTTTGGAAGTCTTTGTCCTCCTGAAGGTGAATTCAAAATCATGTGTCTCTGCATGACTTTTAGTAGCCATTGCTTTACTTAATGCCTCATATCCAAATAGTCAGATGGAGAGATTATGTCATGCTCCGACATTTCCATTGAATGCAGCCTTGTTATGATGGAATCTATGATCAATAGGTAGAAATTATTGATGGCACATGTAACAAATCTTTTGACTATGTTTTAACTACTTGGACTATGTGTTCTTTCTACACATAGGATAAGCTTTCCCCCCTCTAGTGCTATAACCTAAAAGATATGCATATACTAAAAAATCATTAATTATCCATGTCAATAATACACATAAGTAAAATATTTATTTTACATTAAATGTTGGCATGCCTAGTCCCCATAATTCCTTTAGTTCCTTAATCAGCAATTATAGGTATATGTCACTATTATTTTATGGACTCCTTTCTCTCTCAATAATCATGGATAGGATAAATGATGATTATTTCATACATAACCAATGAGTCAAGTTATATGAAATCAAAATCACATACCAAGTATTGTACAAGCAATTCATTTTCTAAAAGGGACTGAATTCATCAAAAGTTAAGCCCAAACAAATGTTGTGAATGTAAGCAGTAAAGTATGGTGCTATTGATCAATTCTTTCCACTTAACACCATCTGCTAGATACCTAAGTGCCCCATTATGTACATGATTTTCAAAATATCATCTCATATGTGGTGTTATTATTGTTGATGTGAATAGTCACTATAACCTTGGCTTAAGAGAAAAATATCAGACAATTTTGGCAAAAATTTTTCAAACCTTCTTATTATTATCATTGCTCTAGGTTGCAAAATATTGATACTAAGGTACTTTACAATGTCTGCAACATGTGTCTAATTTACTTTTATTTTTATAGAGTATATAATTATTTGGATATGTATGAATTGTTGTGTATCCCAGAACTTCATCTTTCACAATATTTCAAATCTCTCGATATGAAAGATGCTAAAGAAATACCTCCTTCAATGTCTCCAATAATTTATTGAATAAGCAGTTGCTTCATCGATATTTGAACTTTATGGCTAACAATTATATAATAAATGATAAGAATATGATTGCAACCCTCACTTACCATATCAACCTCATCAAGTAAGGTATTGTGAGAAAATGTAGGGTCTATAAAGACATCATGGATCAATTTTCCGATGTCATCTCCCTAATTGTAATTGTCAATCAGTGAGACATTAAATGTTTGATCTATTGGATTTGGTCTATTTAAATACCACTGTTTATTACCATGAAAAATCTAATTAGTAAAATATATATTCTATTTTCTCACTATTGCATGTTCATATGTTTCCTATCTTGTCTGATTGTGAGTATTCATACAATCAATATATAAACACTGTATTTTCTGATCTAATCTCCTATTCATATAAGAATAGTCCACAAAAGTATGTACTCTATTAATATATATGTCATCTAATTAGTTCTTTATTTTAATCCAACTCTTATCCATGTTAATATAAATATACCAAGAATAGTATGATTGCTAAAATTAATAAGAGATAAAAAAAAGTAAACCAATGAAAGATGACCCATATATAGATTATCTATATTGCTTTTTTATCTCACTATTTTATGTACATAGTGGACTATAAATTTATAGCTTAGCTAAGTTGTTTTTGAGAAGACAATCAAATCCAACCTAAAAAACACAAAGGTTGTTAGCATATTGCAATGCATTTTTCTTTCTAAAGTAGCTTTTTATTTGGGTGACAATGTTTAGTTTACTAGAGTTCTAAACTAATTAATCTATTGTTCTTCCCATCAATGTGATCTGCACTTGATGAGGTTACCTAAAATAAACTTGCTTTATTTGATTCTCCCTTTATATTTGGCTTTGTAGATATATACGTGCTTTTGTAGTGTATTCAAAATTGAAATGTGTTTTTTTATAAGATAGCGTTGGAAGATGTTGGACACTCACACAACATTCAAACAAGGATTAAATTTAAGAGGAACTAAAAAAATACTTCACTTATAATTTGAAGATGGTAGTTACAAAATACCTAGATGTAACAGCTATTTATACTATAAGTCTAGATGTAACTAGTATCTACCTTTTCAAATTTTGAAACTACTTGACATTATTTCAGTCAGCTGATAATAACCTCTTCTATAAAACTCTAATTCATGCACCATTTGTTTGTGCAGAAACTATACTCTTCAAGATTTCCAATGAGCCATTACACTTTCCAATCCACTAATAAATGAATAAGTTATGCTTTTCTAAAATCATCCCTTCTATAGTAAACTGAAAAGTCAAGTTTATGTTCCAACATTCCCCCATAAACTTGACTTTCCTACCATGCCAAGTTGCATTTCATCTTCATAAAAATATCATGCTTCAGTGGCTTTGTAAGATATCTACCACTTGATCAAGAGACTTCACATATATCAACTCAGTTTGCTTCTTCTCAATGCATTCAAGAAGGAAATGAAATCTTGTAGCGATGTGCTTACTTTAATCATGAAAAATTGGATTTCTTGCAAGTGCTTGAGCTATCTTGTTATCAACCATGATCTCTGTAGGTTCCTATTGTGGCATGTGAAGTTCCTTCAATAATTTCTTCAGCCAAATAGCATGACATGTGCCTGATGTTGCAGCAACATACTCTATGATCTCACAAGAAGAAAATAAAACTAGTAGTACTCTTTCAATCATCAACATCTCCAGCAAAATCACTATGAAAAAATCCTTTAAGCTTAAAATCCTTTGAGAAGGAATAGAAAAACTCATAATCAATTGCACTTTTAAGATACCTTAACATTCTCTTAGCTTGATGGAAGTGAGAATGTGAAGGACATTCCATAAATCAGCTCAAATTCCAACAGCAAAGAGAATGTCTGGCCTAATGCAAGTCAAGTACCTTAGACTTCCTATTAGACTCTTGAGCAAAGTTAGATTCACCTTCTCTATATATAGATCTTTCTTTGAAAGTTTTGCACTATGTTCTATAGGAGTATTTACTGAATTACAATTCATCATATTGAACTTCTCCAACACTCTCCTCCTTGCGGAGCTTTCTTGAGAGAAAAAAATTTCATCTTCTATTTGCTTGACTTCTATGCCCAAATAATAGGATATAAGTCTCATATCCATCATCTCAATCTCCCTTGTCATAGCTTTCTTGAAATCTTCAAACATCACTAGAGAATTACTGGTGAAGATAAGATCATCGACATAAATACAAATATAGAGCAATTCTTCATTTTGCTTCTTTACATAAGATGTATATTCATTCATACACTTACTGAAGCCATTCTTTTGAAACCACTTATCAATTTGGTCACACCATGCATGGGGAGCTTGCTTTAAGTCACACAAGACTTTCTTCAACCTCAATACTTTATCTTCAAGCACACCATTGAGGAAGACTAATTTGACATCCATTTCATTAATCTTCCAATGATTTTGTGATAAAGAGAGATAAGAAAATGAATAGTTTCCAAGCAGGCAATTGGAGTAAACACTTTTTCATAGTCAACACCTTATTTTTGCTTGTATTCCTTTACTACAAGTCGTGCTTTATACCTCTTTACTTTTCCATATACATTCTTCTTAGACTTGAATACCCATTTCACTCTAGTTGTCTTGTGATCTTTTGGAAGTGTTGCTAACTCCCAAGTTTCATTCTTCTTGGTAGCTTGTCTCATCATTCACAGCTTGTATCCATCTTTTCTCCTTCCTTGCTTCTTCAAAAGACAAGGGCTCATTATTAGCAAGAAAACAAAATAAAGCACCATCATCTAACCTTTTAGTATCTTCATGAAGATCAGCAAGACTCCAATGTCTTTGTGGTCCTTCACTTGAGGTTGGGGAAGGTGAAGATGAAGATGAAGCTTGAGAGATTACAAATGGTAATGTTGATGGAGTGGCATGATCATGCTCTTCATGATTTGTGTCTTCTTCATTTTCTTCAAAGTAGGGAAAAAAGTCATAAGATCCCTCCTCTTCTGAAGTCCAATCCTAAGTCTCTTCTTCATCAAACTCTACATCTCTACTACTCACAATCTTTCTTGTACTTGCATTGAATAGCCAATGAAAAAAATTTCTCACTTCTATCATCAAGCTTGGATCTTCCTTGGCCATAAACATGTGCATAAGCAATTGATCCAAGACTCTTAAATGAGAAATAGTTGGTTTCAATCCACTCTATGCTTCCTGTGTTGACCTAGATTGGCAACCTTTGAGGGAGGCTTCAAAATAGGTTTTGAAAACTAAATATGATTCTGAAGAAAATCAAGCCCCAAAATAATTCACTAAGAAAATTACACATGGATTTCAAGCAATTTCTATCAAATTGAATCAAACCATAAGTGCTAAAATGTTGAAGCAAGATAAGGAAAAGTGCATCATGATTTTTATATGGTTCAGTGACCAACTACACCTACTTTATAGCCCCTACCTCACTCTTGAGAATTTTAATCATTCCACTAGTAATCACTTCTTAAGGAAAAACCAACCCTTTATATCTGCTTGTAATCTACAAGTGTCACTTTCTTTGGGTGAAGCCACACCTGTCACTTTCTTAGGGTGAAGCCATGTTTGTATAAATCCCTTGCTCCCACCGAGCAAGTGACACTTTATACTGGAGTTATTGTACTCTCACACTCCTAACACCTAAGAGTGTTTATAAGTAAAAAAAACAAAAGGATATTACATTTAACACTAACTACAAGACCACTTAAAGAATGAGGATAAGAGCTAGAAGATTTGATATGAAATTTAATTATTTAGATCATTCTCAGGCTAGTATGCATTGGGGGGCTTTTATCTCTTCTCTAAGATAAATGTGAAGTTGTAAAAACTTGTTAAGAGAACTCAACCATGCCTATTTATATCTTATAGGTCTAAACAAGCTATTGGGAGTGAAATTCTATAGTTTGATTTGCTCCAATAGTTAAGAAACTAGCCATTAATTGTATAGATTCTACAAACTGAACAATCAATTTTCAACCCAATGTCTAGTTAGCAACTGAGTGTTCAATTTTGCATAGGATTGAAGGTTAAAAATGGATCCTTTGTCTAATCCAACAAGTCGTCTTATTCAAAAGTAGATGTTTGATTTAATCAAAAAAGCTTTGTTAAGAACTTTCTATGGAACTCTATGTGACAAGTTCTCTAAATGAAACAATCTCAAAGATAAATCTTTAACTCGACTAAAATAAATAAAAATCTAAACCTATGAGTTTGGAGTCAATCTAGCATCTTGAACATTCTTTGAGCTCATAACTTGATCTTTAGGATTTATCTTCAAGTTAGCATCCTCTTTATCTTCAAATCATCATCTTCAAGATTTAACCTTGAGACTCAGTCTTTCATGAGTCTGGATGATCATTACAAATCTTAAAATTTATCAAAACTTAAGAAATTTGTTAAATACTAGTTTGATCATCATCAAAATTCAAAGGACAACTCCTGTTGTGTCATGTGCTTTTAACTTTTGGTAGGAGAATAATTAGAAAGATAAACTTCATATGCAACTACCTCGGCCCAAAACTCCTTTGGCATCTTCTTACTCTTTAACATGGGTCTTGCCATATTTAATATTGTCCGGTTCTTTCTCTCAATAACACCATTTTGTTGTGGGGATCTAGAAACTATTAAGAAATACAAAATCTCTCATAAGCTTCACAATGCTTTGAGCTTCTTGAATGATTCAAAAGCTTCAAATTTGTTCTTTAAAAAATACACCTATGTTTTCCTACTATAGTCATCAATAAATAGCTAGAAGTAAGAATTTTTACCATATGTAAGAGGCTTGATTGGACCATATACATTTGCATGAACAAATTGGAGTGGATGGGAGGCTCTTGAAGTAGATTGTTTAACAAAACTTTTCCTTTGATGCTTGCCAAGTAAGCATGCTTCACATAATTGATTTGGATGACTTAATCTTTGGTATGCCTAGCACCATCTTCTTTTGATGCAACTTCTTGAGTCCTCCAAAATTCAAATGACCAAGTCTCATATGTCATCTCCAAGTTGGATCTTCTATATAGCTCTTCAAACATATGCTTCCACAATTTGAAGAGTTAATAAAAATATTTTATTCTTTGCCATTCACACCTTAGCAATGAGATAATCATTCCGATCTCTCAACCATAGAGTATGCCCTTCCATATAGATCTTACAACTATTAGCATCTAGGAGTTGTCCCAAACTTAAAATATTACTCTTTAGCTTTGGAATGTAATAAACATCAAGAAGTATTTTATGATTTTCATTTTTCAATTGTAATAAAATCATACCTTTACCTTTGATCTTCACCTCAAAATTGTCACCAAATGTCATATGGCCACTGACATTGGTATTAAGCTCCACAAGCTTGCTTCAATCACTAGTCATATGATTACTAGCACCATTATCAAGGTACCATGTGCTGCTCTCCTAATCTTTATCACCTTCTTTATAAGCAAGCAACATTGCTTTCTCTCCTTCATTGCATTCAACAAGGTTCATTTCTTCTTTTGCTTTCTTATTTTTGCACTCCCAAGAAAAATAACTAAGTTTGTCACAAGCATAGCATTCCACATTTTGCTTGTCATATCTTCTTATATAATTACCTCTTCCTCTTCCATGGCCTCTTATTGATATTCGACTTCTATTGTCATTAGGAGAATTTTGCTCATCTCCCCTTCTTCTTTGACCATCACCTCGTTTTCGACCATGAGCTCTTCCACATTTTTGAATTCTTTCACCTTTAGCATCTCTCTTATTCTTAAAGGAGAACTTTGCTTGCAAGACTTGCTCCACATCTTCTTGTTTGTCTCTATTCAATCTTTCTCCATGTGCATGCAGAGAACCATTCAATTAATCAATCGTCATGGTCTTTAAGTCCTTACAATCCTCAATGACCATCACCACATGCTTAAATTTGGAGTTGAGGGATCGTAAGATTTTCTTCACCACACAAATATCTTGAAGATCTTCATACTGTCTCTTCATTTGATTGACTACCACCAATACCTATGAAAAGTATTCTGAGATGAACTCCTTGTCTTTCATGAGAAGTTGTTCAAACTCAGCTCTTAGAGTTTAAAGATGTACCTTCTTCACTTTATCAACTCCTTTAAAGGAGTTTTCAAGAATCTCCCATATTTGTTTGGCATTTGTTGTGGTAGCAACCTTCTCAAATATATCATCATCCAAACCTTGATGGATGATTGTGAAAGCACATTGATCTCTCTTTCTCTTCTTCTCCGAAGTTTTCTTTTGAATTTGATTCAACACAGCCTCATTTGGAGGCTCGTCATAGCTCTGCTCATAACATTCCATACTCCTTGAGAACCAAAGATGACCTTTCTTCAAATTGCCTAATTATCAAAGTTTTCTTTGGTGAGACGTGAGTATTGAAAGAAAAGTGAAGTAATCTTTGAAGCCATTATGGCTATGATACTACTTGTTGGAAGATGATTGGCGCTCACACAACACTCAAACAAGAAATAAGTTTGAGAAGAACTAGAAAAATACTTCGCTTATAATTTGAAAATGGTAGTTAAAAATGCCTAGATACAACAACTATTTATACTACAAGTTAGATGGATACATGCACCTTTAATCAAAATATAAAACATACAATGAACTAGTATCTACCTTTCGAATTTTGAAATTACTTAAACATTGTTTCATTCAACTGACAATAATTTCTTCTAAAAAACTCCAATTCATATGCCATTTATTTCTACAGAAATTAGACTGTTCTTGCTTTCTTAATCATTTTTGTTTGAGAAAGCAATTCTTAAGTAGTCCAAGAACGTATCCCGTTCGATATGAGGGCAGGTAGCTAGAAGACTCAAAGCATAACATTAACCATGCTCGTTAGCCGTCTAATTTTTGGTTATCTTCTTATGAGCTTTTACTATTTCATGATTGTAGTTTTTTATTTGCAGGTATTAGATTATGGCTGGGCTGGAATGCTGAGGTATATGGTAGAGCCGGCTGAAATGTGGTGGTCTTCTAATCTTGGTTAGGTTTCTCTTTTCAGGTCCGTGTTTCGAATTTTGCAACAGAAACCATTGACAGAAAGATGATCTGAAATATGCATTTATGATAATTAATTCGAATATTTCACAATTTTATATGGTTTTGCATTCAAATATCAAATTGTCACTAATACTAAGATGAATTAGACCATAATAGTTTCTAACTAACTTTTTAATTTGTTTGCTAAAATATTTTCTAAGTAACTTTTAAATTTGTAAAAATAATTTTATAATATTGATGTCGATATAGAGCATTGTGGTGTACTTACATGCAAGAGGTGCCATTAACTATGAAAGTACATACGACGGAATTGGATGGCTCGAATTGGTACATCTGGTGCAGCTTTGTAAATTTCATATTTGTCTATTGTCATCCAACCAAATTCCCTCAATCATGTCAGGATATCGACAACATGCTAGAGAAAAATATGCATAAAAAGAAAAAAAAAAATCAAAAGATGATCACCACCCAAAGGATCACGAATTACTCCAACAACATTTCGCCGTCGAGAAGAAGCTACTCCATTCAACTTGACAAATTGTGTCACAACAAAAAATAAGCACCATTTGGAAGGCATGGGAGTATGATCACTTCCTTATCATAACTACCTTCTTAATCATACAGCATAAATCTTCAAGTATCTCTGGAGAAAAATCGATGGGTCTGCGAAGGATCTTGCTCCTGGTGACACATCTTCAGTTGAGCGATATTGTGTGAATCATGCCGATTTGCAACGGCGGTTACTAAAAATCATCACCACGCTAGCAAGGCCCACAAGGAAATATCATTTCTGCAGTTGTGAATGGCAGCGCCGACCAGGAGATACCCTTTCTGAAGAAGAAGAAGAAGGAGGAGGAGGAGGAGGAGGAGGTGATGATGGTCGAGGTCTTTGCTGAAGAAGAAGGAGATGATGGTCGACGGGCTGATGAGTTATTTTCTCTTTTTAGTTTTAGGGTGCCGTTGCTCTGCTTCCATAAAGAAACAACTCAATTTCTACAACCAAATATGTGAATTGATATCACTACAATAATTCCATCTCACACCTCCCTTTACACGCCACAGTACAACATCCAACAAAAAACATAACTCTACTTACACGCAACAACACAACAACCAACAAAGCAAACAAGATTTCAGACAATAACCACAATGTGCTCAAGCAGAAGCGAACACCTGCACCCACGGACTGCTGAACTAGTTCCTTCCCCTCCATTTGCACCATCTCGTCTCGCTGTACTTCTTCACATCGGCAAAGACGCCCCTCAGATAGCTCTTCTCAATCTTATAACTAACCATCATCTGCCCACAAATCTCGTTGAAGAGCTCAAGCACCGCCGCCTCGTCAGAGTTCATCCGATTATCAAGCACCCCTTCAGCCGTGAGCAACCGGACATCTTCCTTCGATCTAACAATGCACCGCATGAATCCGGCGTAGCCGCTGACATAGCCTTCAGCGTCCGGAAAGCACTGCTCGAAGGCAACAAGGTTTCGGAGAAGCAATCCAGTGTGCTCATCGAGGCGGAGCTGCGGAATCCTCATTGTGCCTCTCTTGAACGAAACGTTCAAGAAGCAGGAGTCATTACTTTTAGCAAACTTAAGCCCGGATTTCTGCAACTCGACCGCGCTTGGAATCCATTTCGGCACCGTCAGGGTTTCCGCCGGGACTGAGATTTGAGAAGGAACTAGAGTGGAATGAAACAGATGAAGCAGGTGATGGACTCGGTCCGCGGGTTTTGGCGGAGCCGGTGTGTCGGCTTTGAAAGGATGAATGTTGCTGAAAAGCCGGAGCACGAGCTCGACGATGTCCACACCTTCCTCGGCTGGGGTCTTTAGTATGTTGAAAAGTGCTCGGATCACAAAGAAGGGGATCTGATTCTCGAACTTCAGTAGATCATATAGTACTAAGTCCCATATCCATAGCATACCAAGCAGTGGCCCTTCTACTTCCTCTTCTTTCTCTCCAATATCCAAAACAACTTTATCTTCTTCTTCTTCTTCTTTCTTGTTTTCTTTAGTTTCCTTCATTTCCTTCACTTCTTTTACTTCCTCCACTTCCTTCTTCTCCTTGGTGGGCGGTGACGCCGGTGAGACTTGCTTCAGCAATAGATGAAGGATGAAGCAGCCATCCATCAGCATGACAGAAGCGAGCTTGTGTGGATCCAAGTGACGGAAATTCTCCGAGTAGCAGCTCCGGACCTTGGCGTCCAGCGCCTTCAGTTCCAGCAAGCAGCGCTCTAACAACTCATCAGCATGCGCCCGGCTGCGGTGCCTGGAAAGCAGGTGGCGCACGCAGCGCCACTTGTGGTCCTGCATGGTGAGCGCGGTGCCCCGCTGCGAGGGGAAGTAGTGGAAGGGGCCGACGGAGGCCACGAGAGGCCCATAGGCCTTGGTGTCTACACGCCGGCGGAGGAAGTCGGGGAACTTGAAGATGGTGCAGGGGCCGGCGGAGGAAGACTTCTGTTTGACTTCGTTCACCTTGGTTTTCACTGTCTTGAACCATGAAGGCTCGTCGGCGTCGACCGTGTGGATTCTGGTGATCGGTGGGTAAAAGGTGGTGGAGACAGGCAGCCCGGCAGGGGGTCTGGTTTCTTCCGCCGGTAGTGGCGGCGGCTGCATGGTGGCGGCGACGGGGAGAGCGCAGTTGAGAGGGACAGGGTAGGGGGCTGGTTCGCTCATGTTCGCAAGCTCGAGCTCTTGTTGTGGAGAATGTAAAGCTTTTTCAACGTATATATAGGAGTGAATAAAGACTTAGCAAATAAGGAGGTATTTGCATACATTGGAGCCATCAAGGATGTCTCCATCCAAAAGTTTATCATAATGCAAGAGGCTGTGCACAAAAAATTCCTAACACAGAATGACAAGGAGAAGGTTTTCACCCATTGGGATGTCCACAAAACATTGACAAAAAATAAAATTATGGAATAAAGAAAGAACACCACCCTTGGCAGATGAAAACAGATTAATCACATTTCGACCTTGTTTGCAGCTGCACTCCAACGCAAACCAAGCCATTAAACAAATGATTTGGAGCATTTATAGAGACACAAGAAGTCATGACACCTGTTTGTCCACAGACTGTCAACAGACCGGCTAGTACAGACAAACCAAACACCAAAGATCATCAACACAGCGCATAATCTATTATTAAGTTAATTCAAGAAACCTCGAAGGACTTCAAATAAATGATGCTGACTAGTCTTTCAGGGACCTGGAGGCAAACCAAGCTTTTTGGCAAATTATCAAATCCAAAATATTTGTCAATCCATATGACAGTAGTTCATTGTGAATTGATTCAATAGTAGAAGATGAAGAACAAGAACTGGCTTTTACATTCAACCACTAGATCAAGGTTTTAGGGATAAGATTTATTCCTACAGAATACATTTGATCCTTTATTTTCTCAACTAAACTGGGTTGTCCGAATGATCAACTCTGGATAGTTATGGATTTAATTACAACATCTGCATTCTTCTTTGTTTGCATGATAAGTTCTGCATTTCGCCGGTCATTGTACTCAACCTGATCCAGAAGAAATGCACATAATATTTAGTTCAGGAGAGGATGAACTAGGGAAAAAACAGAAAACAATAAAGATGTGATTCCTAGAATGAAAAGCAAGGGTTTCAAATGTGAATCGATCAATAGCAAGATTTTCAGTAATGTTAGTATATAGATTTGGTATAATGTTGACAGTGAGTAACCCTTGATATCTAATAACTGTCTTGAGAAAATTCCAGAAACACTGTGAAGGTCTGTTCGCACTAGTCTTAAAAAATGTACATCACACTAGTCTTAGAAAATGTACACAAGGGCCACTCAGTAACTTGAAGGCACAAATTATTAACGCCGAAGAACCATAAGTTTTGGGTCCTACTTTTATTGTGTGGATAACATCTTACAGCTTGTTTTTTACACAGAAAGAGAGCTTCTACACAGATTCACAAAACCCAATGGCAATCTGGATTTGAAAATAGGACATGGATTGGCTGATCAGACCAGTAATTGCATCAGACAACAATCAGAAAGCTAGTTTTGTAGCACATAGCACAAGCATCAAAGTTAAGTAGGACCAGAAAAATGAAAATATATATAACCTATAAAATATTAGTTAATATTCAGAAGAGAGCAGGAAAGGAAAAGGGTAGATCGGAACAATCATTTTTCTCGTGTTAATATTTAGAAGAGAGAAGGAAAGGAGAAGGGTAGATCGGAACAATCATTTTCTTGTGATATTTTACAGTGAGGAATAGGTTAACTGTCAGAGTAGTTTGAACTTTCCAACCAATGAAAGAAACAGAAACAAATCTGGCCTGACAAATCGGATAACAGTAAGAGGCTGGCAAGCAACTTGAAAATGCTGGCATCTTTTATTAGAGCTTCTAAGAACTTTGTATGCAAAAAGACATCTCAATGACGAAAATTTTGGGATTTTATAAAATACATAAATTCTATGTCCTGTAAAAGTTAAAAGGACAAATCAAATAATCTTACCCGCCATTTTGCAACATGTGGCTTCTTCCCTGACAAGAAGGTAGATTGGATAGAAATAAGGAGTCGTATTTCTAAATAATGAAAGAATATAATTTTCCTATAAACTGAGCACACACCAGTAGAAATATGCCTTTTAAGTACCCGCTCCATGGCAGTATCCAGGTCAATATCAATGAACCTTGAGTAGAAGGAATGATGACAGACATGAAATAAAGATGCTAAGTGAATTTAGAATACCCCAAGTATGAGCAGAAAAGTTCCTAGAGACTTGACATCAAAATATAAAAATTTAAAAAAAAAAAAACATTTTCCCAAACTTTGTCTAGGATGAACCTCGGAGTTACCATTTCTCACTGAAAACAGAAGAAATCTCCTTCCAAGTCCCTTCTTCCATCAGCAAATAATTACCTTCTACAATGACTACTTTATGACTGCCAAAAAATTATATAGAACAAGTCAAAGAACAAATGCAAGTCATGTTTTTTTAGTTTTCAACAATTCAACAACATCAAGCAAAATGTATCAAATGAACTAGTTCAATCAATTGACAATTCTGTGCAACCGAAAACAATTAAACAGCATCAAGCAAAACATATCAAATGAAATGGTTTGATTGATTTAAAATTTTGTGCAACAGAACCACGGAAGATGCACACAACTCATAGAGAAAAGCAAAAAGAATGATAACATTATCATAAGCTATGCACAAACATGTCTTGAAAGCTCCACACATCATAAAGGTTCCAGTTATCAAATATTTGGAACTCAGTTGTGTTATCCATGAAAGGATCCCTATATAATTCATTAACTTTGATTTATAATCTTAAAGAGAACTAAAGTTCTAAATGCACATAGTAACTGCATACAAAAAAGCATAATATCCGATAAATATGGTAGTAAGAGTAATAGCAGATCTGGGATAAAAAGCAGCAGTTAACTAAATCTTCAAATTCTTCAAATTCCAGCAGATGGTCGTACATTTATGTCCTAAATATGCAGGAAATTAGCTCACTCAGTTAAAAATTTGTACTTCTTACAAACTGTTGAAAATCTCCAAGCAACTGGAAGAGCAATTATTGGCTCATCAATTGAAATCCTCTCTGAAGTTGTTGGTTGCATACATAAGCCATAATGTCTTACAAGGAAAATTTGAACTCTACAGAGAAGCAACGTGCAAAATTTAGCATATCCAGGGGCATAATTCATGCTGAACAATCCTCTACCACAAGGCATAGTATATGCTCATAAAGGTAACAAAGAAAACTAATAAAAGAGGGAGAAATCACTTACTGAATTGACACAAAAATGTCATCCTCCACTGGATCACCAACACCGTGATTGAATGATGGAGCATAAACTGATCCCTGGTAAATCAATTACCATAAAGAACATCAAACATAATATTACGAAAGAAAAATCAAATGAAAAAAAAGCGTTAGGTTGTCACATTCTGCATTCAACTCTATGCACCTCAATTTCAATGTTCCCAATGTAGAAATCTCCACAAGAAAACATAAAATAAGTAAAATGAACAAGGGAAGCCACAGAATACAGCATATAAATAGAGATATCATTTGACTGAAACAGGTATGGATAGAAATGAGCAGACTTGAGAAGAAATATGCATCCACAATACCAACCTGGTTTTTTAGAGTACTAAGACATTTCAACAGCAAATCTGGATTAAATGTCCATGGAGCTGAATCAACCAAACTGTGGAGTCAGCATTGTTGTGCACAGGAAGCCCCATAAAAAATTAGTCACTGACTAATTAATCATTGAAATCCCACCTCCTCTCCTAGCATGTGCTTCCTCTGGGTTCTAAGAAGATGACCACAGCGAAGTCTTAAACAAGTACCACTTACAATATATTTGGAACATAAAAATTAATTTCACTAATTACAGAGCAGTGCTAACCTCCATAGCATCCAGCTGGGCACGGTAAAGATGGAATCCATCCATGGGTAGCACTGTAGCAACATTATCAGTCTGTACAAGATAATCATTCTTTGAAGCCCTCTGGGACCATAGTTTGTTAAGGCGGCAAACTACTTCAGAGGCTAGAGTGCTCTTACCAGCACCAGGAGGACCAGCCAGACCTACAAGGTATCTGAAAGCAATGAAAATGAATTCATGAGAAAATCAATAAAATCCTGAAGAATGGTTTGAATTGTTGATACGTTTGATTGGATGGCAATTCAATATGATCATTTGTACCTCAGAATAACATTAAGCTTGCCTAGAACTGCTCATTTTCCCAGCTTTTAAGAAAGAATTACGTGAATTTTGATGTAAATGTGTACCTTAGAAAATCCAAAGGAGCAGCAGCTCATTGAATTAGTCAGATCAGAGACACTGTTGCCTCCAATTAGTTACTCTTCCAGGCCAAATTCTTTGAACTAACAAGTTCCTCTCTAACACTTTTCATTATCATATTCTAAATATTAAAATGGTTTGCTCATATTTCTTAAGTCTCTACTTATAAATTCAAAAAGGAAACTGCACCTTGCTGGAGTCATTTCTAACTATAACAAAAAGGTTTCCCTGGCAACAAATACTATATTTACTTCCATGTGTCCGTCTAACTTCAACCTTCAACATAACCGCCTCATAACACTAATTATTACCAAAAGCAAACAGGTAATCTCAGATTTACACTGTCAAAGGTGTTTTAGTAACTTAAAACTGATTTGACTAATTTAGTTTTTCTAGTTGACAAAGCTGCCTCTGATGCTTTGGTTTGAAGCTCTTCCACAGTCATCAATCTGACACACAATGACTTCTTCCTGTCTAAAGGCCTTTTAAAAACAATCAAATATACATCTTAGATATGCCATTTTTTTCCCATCTGCCAAGCGTTAAATTGCAGTTCTTTTGAGGTTGTTGATGCATAGAAACACCAATTTTGTAGCAGCACATATGCAATTTATGTGGTTAAAAGAAGGGTTACATGAAAAAAATAAACCTTCAATCAAAACTAGCTTAGATCAAGGTGAAAACCCTCACTAGCGTAATTATAAACATAGGGCAAAAATAATTCAAGTAACCTCCTATCCAAGTCATTTTACCCTACACCAATTAACAGATTTTGGTTGTTATATAAAAAAAACAAACTTTTGGATAAAGTCATTTAAGTTTTAAGTATTTCTACTGGCTGAATCCTATGTTAACATGTTTGTGATATTTCCTGTTCAAAAGATCACAAGGGTCTATTACAAAAACTCCCAAAACAAAACTTTAGTAAGAAGCAGGTAATAATCATGGATCTCAGTCCAAGCAAAGTTTGATCTATATGATATTCAAGATCAACTCAAGAGTTACTCCTGAGAGACAAATGCCCTATGTGGTTGTTGTCACCATTGATGCCATATGGTTTTCAGGACATGCAGTAGATAGATTTGAGTTCATGCCAGCTCTGCTTTATAATTATCTTACCTTTTACTTCATTGAAGTTCAAGCACTCATCACCATTTTGGTTTGCTTTAAGTGGGCAACTTAGACTTAGTGGGAGAGCAAGACAATATGTATCACAGATAAAGAAGTGCATAAAAAAATGACGATCAAATGTGATCCAAATGATATGTTAATAAACAAATTAAAACTGATTATGACTGAGATTTCTTTTTTCTGTTGAGATTCATATTAGTGTAAAGAGAACTGAGAAAAGCCTTGAAAGGTCCTATGATTCTTTGAGCAAGATTTTTTTAAGGGAATCATGAGGGTGAAGAGAACATTATCAAATGATAAACAAAGAGAAAGAACTAAAAAAATAGAAAAAATAAAAGTTAAATTCCTCCAATGATTAACTAGTATGAGTACATTGCTCTCTTGGACTCAGATAAATCCTAATGTAGTCTTGGAGATTCTCAAAACTTTCAAGCTAAACTCTGGTTTTCCACTTAATTGTCATGGCTGATAAGAGCCATCAGAGGAACTTCAGAAAATTGAGGTAATCAAAAGCTGAGATTTGTATTTCCTAGATTTCCTTTTCCGTGAAGCAGGGAATTTCCTCCACATTATAAGCAGGGTAAACAAAGAAACTGAATTTATAAACAACTTAAATGGTCCTGCTCTTCAAAAAAAAGTTACCATCCATTGACACCAAAATAATTAACCAGAAAGATTGCTATACCAAACCAATAGCAACTCAGATAAAACAAGTTTAACGACGAAGTCACTTTAAAGAGAAACAAACCACCAACATTTATTTGCCCAAACAGCTGGAAAAAGATTTAATATTTACACTCGTAAGTAATTGCAACAGATGCTTATATTGTAGAAGGAAATTTCCACTGCAAATGACTGACATGACAAAGAGCTATTTGGCCAAGACAAATACAGGCAAAGAGACTTACTTTGAATCAAGATCATTCATTGTTGGAACAGTAGAAAGAAGGCGTTCAGTTAAAGTATCATACACTTCTTCTATGGACCTTCAGTTGAAGAGTAAAACTATTTATTAGCACAAATATGATGTGAACACTTTCAATCAAATAATGATATGTTTAAGGGATAATAAAAACAACGCAACATGGTCTCAGGAAAGAAAAAGTGAATACGAGCCACAACTGACAAAGAAGAACAAAAAACCCCAAGGTTTGTAGCCAAAGGCAGCAAGCTCTTCTAACATTCAATAAGATTACCTTCCTTCAACAATATAATTTTTTTTTTCCCAAAGACATGAAACCTGCAAGGCAATTGAAGTTATATAAGCGATAATTATATCTCAAAGAAATAGGAATTTTGAAACAAATTAATCCACCTTCCTACTGTTTTTCTTCAGCGCAACAAAACCACCTTCGCATAGACCAAGCTGTGAGGGCATTCTCAACTGAGAAAACAACCCAAAAGAACTTTGTTGTTTTAGATCCATCCTCCCTCTAATCACCAAAGACTCTGCAAGCTTGAGCAGAGTTAAATACAAAATCATGGAAACTTTAAAAGAATTGCACTAGTAAAATCAAACCTGAAGCACTAGAAACTTTGGTGGAGTTAACATAAATGAAGTTAAATCACTTTGTACTCATGTTTTGCAAGTATCCAAGTCTTTAGTTGATAGAATATGTAGTTGTCATTAATAAATACATGCATTGGTTAATCATCATATACAGATGGATGTATAGACAATACCCGAGATTAATAATCTTACTAAACCAAGCACATGTAACACCACAACAATAATTCTTCTCGCCTCAAGGATAAGTCAAGTTAAATCAAAGAAACATTAGCGATACCTTAAGTTCATTACAAATTACAAGTCGAGATTGGATAATCATGGCATGAAGCACCATCTAACTTGTAGCTATTGCTCATGACAACCAAGCACTATTCAGTTGATACAAACGAACAAAATCAAAAGACCAAAAAGAAAAAAAAAATGAAAGTGGCAATGGCTAGTCTCTGAAATTAACATCGTGCAAACGAGAAGTCCAATTCGAACTAAAAGCCCCTTGGATTTGCTAACTTTCATCAAAATGGTTGCAAGGAACACGACAGATATCATTGCAATCATGTGTTGTTCAAATCATACAATGATTCTACTTTGCTCCAAGGACAAAAATACAGATAATTCACGCTGGTGCAACACCTGCTTCTGACAAATTCACGAGCTTCCCAACGAGAAAGTAGATTATTTGACAAGGCCACAATTTCCTATGCACCAAAGGTATTGAATTCACAACGAAACAGGAAAAAGATTAAATTTTTAGGAAAAAATTAGCAATGCTGCCCCGGTGATCCAGTGAGCTCGAAATCATTGACCAAACATCCCAGATCAAATTATTCCCCGCAAAATCACGAGAATCGGAGAAAAATCACAACATAGATTATTTCGCATAGGACCTCGAGCGGTGCTGCACAACAGGCCCATCTTGGTGTGGGACATCGTAAGCTCCATCTCCGACTGGCTGTCAGAGAGATTGAGAGAGATTGAGAGAGAGAGAGAGAGAGAGAACCCAGCGAAACATGAGCCAGTCAGTACGAAACTTTTACAAATACCCTCCCCGATCTGACTTAAATGCAAATTAGCCCAGTACTAGAGGGAAATTGACAAACACTTCCCAGATATATTTCGAATTTACATAAACGTCCTTGAATTTCAATAATCAACCAACATGAGTTCCTAAAATCTCTTCCTACCAAACAAAAATTCCCCTAGTTAAAATTCAATCAGATGTACTTTAAAATTTAAAAACTTTTCTATCATCAAATTCTTTTGTTATCATTATCAATATTTATTATCTTTTTATTTTTCAATTGATGACTAATTATCTATTATGTAATATTTTAATGTTTATCTCTGTGTTCTCATATATATAATCCACTCTAATGTCCCCCATTAGATCAAATTGGTAACAACCATCAACATAAGAAAAATCTTCTTTTACCTAAAAATTACTAGTTTTTGCAATTAAATTAAGACTAAAGGGTAGAAATGACATTTTATATATTTGGTTAGCCATTGACCAAACATAGCTGATAGATGTTTTATAAAAAAAATCCCTATCGACTCTTTTGTTATGCACGAACAGACGTCAAGGATGTTTTTGTAATTAAAAAATCACAAAAAAATCTCAAAAGGTATGGAAAATCGTAAAATTCTGAAAATAAAAAATATGAAAAACTCTTTGCATGCTTAAAAAATAAAAAAAAACCCTTAAAAGCATAGAAAATCAGTGAGACTCTCAAAATATAGAAATTGGCAAAAAAAATAAATATATAAAAAATCACAAAAAAATATAAAAATATAAAAATCCGTAAAAGTTTAAAGATCACAAAGTTTTTTAAAAATATGAAAAATCATAAAAAATCCTAAAAATAGATAAAATCACATAAAATTTTGAAAGTTCAAAAAATATAGGAAAAACTACTAAAAGTTCAGAAAATCACATAAAACATCACGGAAGTCATAAAATTACAAAAAAAAAAAACTTGCAAAAAATCCTAGGACTTCAAAAAATTATAAAACATTCTTCAAATTTTAGAAAATCATAGAAAATCTTCTAAAAATTTATAAAATTATCATTAAATATTTATAAAAAAATATTTCAGGCTATTTACTCATATATATTTTGTAAAAATAACATATTGGCACTAAATACAGTATTCATCAAAAATCATAGTATGAATTAGGGGTGTAAACAAATCAAGCTGAGCTAACCCCCAACTTGAGCACAACTTGGCTTCAGAATCATTGGCTTGCTCCAAGCTTGAGCAGTTCGATTTCAACTCGAATTTGAATTTAAAAAAATTAATTCTAATAATTACTTTGAATTAATTTATATTAAAATAATTCATAAAAATTAATATTAAATGATTAATTAACATCATCAAATCGTAATAATTAAAATTTTCATTTTTTAATTCAAATATGATGATGTTAATTGATTATTTTAATGTTAACTTTTTTAAAAATTATTTTAATGTAAATTAGTTAAAAATAATTATCAAAATTAATTTTAAAAAATTAAATTTGAGTTGAGATTGAGCTGTTTAAGCTTAGAGCTAATGACTCTGAGGTCGAGCTAAACTCAAACTAGGGTCAACTTGGTTCAGCTCGTTTACACCCCTTATGATAGATGCTACATATTTAATGACAATTTTATTATTTTTTAAAAAACATACATTAGTAAATAGTTTGTGATCTATTTTTTAAATATTCGGTGATAATATATGAACTTTTAAGGGGTTTTGTTATTTTTTTTAAATTTTAGGGATTTTTGTGATTCTTTGAAGTTGCAGGATTTTTTTTTTGATTTTTTGAACTTTTAGAAACTTTTTTGTAATTTTATGAGCATTCAGCAATTCTCTATGATTTTCTGTACTTTAGATATTTTTATAATTTTATGAAATTTCAGAAATTTTTGTGATATTTTGAACTTTTAGAAGGTCTTTTGTTATTTTCTATTTTTTTCAGGGTTTTCCGTGATTTTTCAAATTTTTAAAAAATTTTCTGTGATTTTTTGAACTTTTAGAAATTTTTCTTTAATTTTCTAAACATTCAGAAGTTTTTGTAATTTTATATATTTTTAGAATTTTTATGATTTTTGTACTTCTAGAAAAGTTTTTGCTATTTTTTGAACTTTTGTATTTTTTAAACTTTTTTTTATTTTCAATGGCTTGGTATTTTCTTGCACTTTCAATATTTTTTCTTTCATCTCTATACTCTTAGGGGATTTTCGATGATTTTCTATACTTTTAGGGATTTTTTTGCGAGTGTCTAAACTTCCAATGATTTTTTGTGATTTTCTTTATTTTAAAATTTTTTTACATTTTTCTATTTTTCAGAGATTTTTTGTAATTTTTTATATTTTCAGGGATTTTTTATGCACTTTTCTAAACTTTCAGTTATTTTTTTTGTTTTTTATTCTCAAATATTTGTTATGATTTTTTATTTTTTTAGAGGTTTTTGTATTTTTTTTGTTCTTCCAGAAATTTTTTTATGCTTTTTTGAATTTTCAATGGTTTTTTCTATATTTTCATAGTTTTTGCGGATTTTGTATATTTTTAGAATTTTTTAGAATTTTTATTATATTTTAAATTATTTTTTAACTTTCAGAGAGTTTTTTATAATATATATTTTATATAGATATATAAAATTATGGGCACAATAATAATTTTAATATCTTTTAGTTAGTTTTTAAAAATTAGAATTAACACCATTTGGTTGAATATTATTTAAATAATAATAATTTCAAAAATATATAAAATATTATAATTTTTATTATAATGCATAAGAAGCACCACTACTTTACAGTGATATAAATAAAATGTTCTCCATTTTTCACTATGGCATCCTCTAACAAACAAAATACTGGTTGAATGCTACAACCAATGCCTTCACGATGAGTAGGAGATTAACTTAATGTGTTTTTTATCCAAAATAAGTCATTTATAAATAGTGCGCGATTTTAAATCGTGATTAATACGTAATCATCGCAAATAGCATGACTACACTTATGCTAATCCTGCCCGTTACAATAATTATGTTTGCTATTCAATCCAAAGGTGGCGCAAGGAATTAAGCTAAGCACCAAGGATTTAAGTTTCAAATCGTTTTTGGTAGTCACCGAATCCGATTTATTTCCATCATTTTATTTATTTCGACTGAAATCAATTTCATTTTGATTTTGATTTAATTTTTTTTTTAAAAAAATTATTTTACTATACTTTTGAGTTTTAAAATTAAAAATATTATAATTTTTTAAATATGAAAAAAAATTATATATACATACTTCTTTAAAATTCATATATTTTATATATGGGAATAATATGAATAATTTAATCACCTAATATAGATTGGACTAATGACATAAAATTACAAACAGAATTAAGTGTAATATATCTTAAGTTTGAAAATTTTAAACTGAAAAAATATTGTGAATTAAACTGAAATCGAAGTTGGAAGTAAAAAACTTGATAAACGATAAAAACTAAAATTAAAATTTCTTTTCATATTACAAGATAGATAATGCATTAAACCAAACACGTGCCTGCATCGTGCATTTTGATGCAAAAAGCCAAAACGTAGCACTGGGAAATATCAAGCACACGACGACCCGGTGCCAAATTTGCAATACGAAAAGCAAAACAGCAGCTGATTTTTGTTTCACATTTCTTATTGACCATTTGAGTATGGCCTATAAACTCTTGTTGCATGCACATATGTTTCAAGACAAGTAAATGGGCATCGATTAGTTTGAAATTAGGATCAACATTAGTATCTTTTAAAATTATTTTTTTTCTTATAAAATAAATATTATTTATTTTATACCGCTATTAAATTGATTTATTTAAAAAATTAAATAGTTTTTCAAATTTTAAATTATTGTAAAATTAATTTTAATAAAAAAATATTAATTTATAAAAGTAATTCACTAGTCTTAATTTTAATTCTGATCTTGATTCCGATCCCAAATCAAATTATGCCCAGGATGTATTATCAGTGGCTTGCATATATTTAACCTAGAGCATTAAATTTATATTAAGAGAGCAAAATAATTTAGAACTTGTGGTCAACCTTCCTTCTCAATCAGTCCAAAAGTTGATCCTGATTTCATATTTTGTGACAAGGCTCTCTTCTTTAAGCAATCCATGAATTTTTTCTTTGGTCAAATCCATCAAGGGTTGGACTTCATCTAGACTTTTGTCAAAAATGGTCGATACCGAAATAGTAAACAATAGCATACTCAATTAAAATTCTGGGATCAAACAAAACCCTCGATGCAACAAAAATGATTGTGCCAGAATGATGCCAACTTGCGTAATTGTTGTAGATATGGGCTCTCTAAATCTTTTGAATATGCATTCATCGTACCATGTTTAGCAAGTATGAGATAATTCATAGAATACAAGTGAACAATATCGGAAACATAATATATTGATAATTCAATCATTTACAACACAACTATATACAAAAATCTAGTTCTTAATAGTGAAGAGCCGCCGTGGCAGAGATCTCTCGCAGCGCAGGTGGTCAACAATGATGCAACAATGACATAGGGATCGATCAGACCCAAATAGTGAAAGGGGCTAGAATTCCCTAATCCAGCTGGAGAAGCAACATGAGGCTAACAGCAGACTTGATTGGCTCAACAATCCGACAAGCGAGTAGTGGGGAGAGATAATGTAGGTGGATCCAAAAAAATTTTTGTGAATTTTTTTAGGGGGCAAGTGAGAAAGACAAAGAATAAACTTGACAAAAGCTAAAATTATTATCTTTTTCATTTGTTTTTTGTAGTTGAACTCCGTTGAGTACAAATTGCTGAAATATCAAAATTTGCTACACTTGAATAATTAATAGAGAAATTTTTATGGAACTTAAAATCCAAAAGTATATTTCGTAATTCTATTAGCAAGTTGGTTACCTTCACAAAGAACATGAGATATGCCTATTATCCTTTAGATTTTAATAATAATTAAGTTAAATTTTAATAAGTCTATTAATACAAAATAATTTTAAGATTAGATATATTCATTCAAACACATAAAAGGATTGAGTTTTAGATATAAGACTTGATAAATCAATTTTATGAAAATGATAACTCCAACATATAATAATGTGATAATTTGAAGAAAATTTCATGTTGACAAGAAAACCAATTTAGAAACTCAAGGTATGGAACCAACTAAAGATCTTTACTTATATTTGTAATTTTTACTTATTTTAGTTGAGTCAAAGAGGAATTTATTAGGAGTTTAGAACTCACCATTTGACGTAGATCATCAACTTGGATTGGTCATTAATGATTTTGAATTTAATATCTCCCAATTAACCAATAGAAGTGTCAAAATGTAGAGAATGACTAAATTTACTTAATGCTGGAGTTTTCACTATTAGTAGAAAGAAATTTTACTCCAATACAGCAAAACTTCACTGTATTTTAATAGAACTCTTAGAACAAGCACAATTTTATTGTATAAGTGCGAAATTCTATAATTTATTTTTTTGTCTAATGACTTGTTTTTATAACTATTTGAAAAGAGTGGAAACTAAAGTAAAAAGGGCTCTGAAATTTTGCTCTCTTGGATAGTCATTGGAAACATTTTTTAAATGGCTACTTGAGGATTCTTAGGCTATAAACTAGTTGGATCCCTTCTCTTGGATAAAAATATTCTTCAGTCTTAAATTAGCTAAAAACAATACTCATAATAACTCTAAGCACAAGATCCTAACTTTCACATTTTTTTCTTATACTCAAAATTGAGAGACTTTTGTAATAAATTTTTTATATATCTTTATTTTTAATTATTCTAAGTTATTAGGAAAAGAGTGAATGTTCTTTTATATATTAGAAGAATGTAGAGATTGTACACTCATAGAATTATTAGAAGTAAAATATTGATGGTTTGTGGAGTGACACTTGCAATGTAGTGAAGTATTGTAAGGATATGACTTCATTAGAATGAAATAATAACTCTAATAAAAAAACTAAAATATTTGAGTTTAAGATAAGAACTATGAAGTAGGTATGATTTATCATCAAACCACATGTATTGATTTATATTCTCTCTTATATTCTATATAATTTATGCACCTCTTTGTGCTTGTGATTTCATCTATGGATTGATTATTCAAATTTGGGTTTGATTCTTAAATTACTTTATACATGTTATTTTTATTGTTATTGTTGAGAAAGATTTATTTTTGGTCAAAGAAATTATTAAAGATTAATTCACCCTCTCTTATTAAGTTACTTTTTGAGTTTTAATTTAATCCATAAATAAGGTTAAAATAAAATGACGAGCATCTAGCAATAAAAAGACCATATTCTCACCTTCTAACATGCCTATTATTCATTTGATAACTAACTCTAAGTCGCCTTCAATCCAAATAGACTTTGAGGAGAATTTATCCTAGCACGTCCTGAACCCGTTGCACATTGTTAACATTTCAACTAGAGGCACAATAGCTTCCACCATAAACCTTCCTCCGACAACTAATATCCAACCAAGATCATCCCTAATCACATAACCAACACCACCTCTTCGAGTTGCACGCACCATTGATCAATCAATGTTGAGCTTTACCCATTCCAACGATGGAACTTGCCATTCAATAAGGATAATTAAGGAAATATAAACTCAAATGCCACTTTTCCTCCAACTATTCCAAAGATCATTATTATCTTGACAAATGAAAACATCATTCAACATCTTAAATTGCTCTATTATTTGCTACCATGCCCTTTACACAATGGTGTTGGATTGCTAATAGTGACCAGTGAAGGCACAATCATTCCTTGTCTTCCAAATCTCCTACAAGCAACCCACCAATGCTTGGTGAAAATTTTGGGTTTCAAGTGTACTCATGTCGATACCTTGGAGCTCATGTTGACCTTTCTCCAACCAAAAAATTTCACAATCCCCATCTTACCGCAAGGTAAACACCTTTTTAGCTAGCTTGCACTCCAAAAATAAATGGTTAACTAATTCTAACCCAAGCTCACATATAGGACAAATTGGACTCACCTGCATCTAAGTTTTCACACTCATTCCAAATTCGCACCTCCTCCACTAGTTTCATAGTCCATTGAAATGGATTCATACAATGTTCGAGCTTATAGATGCCTTTCACTAACCTTCTAATTATATGGTACAGTCCTTCCTAGTTAGATGCAAACTTACTCATTTTATTTTTGGTAGCATCTACTATGCAGAGTAAAAGATCATCTTGGTTCATAGTCCTTTTTTCTTGAGTCATAAAGAAGTTCATGACCCTCTATTGGTAGGTAGTCATCCAAAGATGAGCTCCTTTGCAAACCTCCAAGAAGAAATACTTCTTGGATTACTACCCCAATTCATTCCTTGTTAGATTATACCCTTCCACCCTTGGAGAGATGAGACCAATTTCTACTAATATAATGACCTTCATGTCATAGGACATCTTAAAGGGTGTTTCCCCATGGGATTCTGTGTAGTGGTGCGGTATGCCTATAACACATTGGGCAATTTTTCCATCCATTTGTCTTTTTCTTGTTCTAGTTATTTTTTAATTTCTTGAAGCAAAGTCTAGTTTGTCATTTCAACTAGTATATTAGCTTGAGGGTGTGCCACAACAATAAACTTTTGTTGTATATACAAATCCATAGAAAGTCTTTGAACTTGGAGTTATCGAATAGTCTCCCATTATCCGTTATTGCTATATGAGGCATTGAATTTGCAAATGATCCTCCTCTAAAGGAATTCCTTGATCTTTACTTTCATAATTATGGCCAAAGGCTTAGTTTTCATCTACTTCATGAAATAGTCAATAACTACTAGTAAGAATTTTCTTTCCCCTATTGTAATAGGGAATGACTCTAAAATATCCATCTCCTATTAATCAAAGGGCCATGAACTCTGGAGTTGCTTAAAGGGTGTTGTGGGCATATGATATAGAGGGGCATTCTTTTTGCACTTGTCACATTAAGCCACCAAGCATTCTACCTCAATAACTTATGTGCTACGGTGCGACCCCCTAGTGACTGCCACAAATACCTTTGTGGATCTCTCATAATGTATAATCCACCTCTTTAGGAATAAGATACCTTAGAAATGGCCTAGTGAAGAATCTTTTGAAAATTCTTTCTTCTATGATAGTGAAGCTTGAGGACATTTGTCTTATCCATCTGGCTTCCAAGGGATCAGTCAGCATAGCAATATATATAAGGTAAGCTAATATAGGATCCATCCATAAAGGTTCAATAGCTTCTACTTTATTTATTTTGTGGTCTTCTATGCTAGAGTGATTGAGGATCTATATAGGACTTCATGAGGAGTAAGTTTGAGGTGTTCTTGGTAAGTTACTCTATAAAAGAATGGTACCATATATAAGGTAGGCTAATATAGGATCCATCTATAAAGGCTCGGCAGCTTCTACTTCATTCATTTCATGGTCTTCTAGGCTAGAGTGATTGAAAATCCATATAGGGTTTCATGAGAAGTAAACTTGAGATATTCTTAGCAAGTTCATCAGCCTCTGCATTTTATTGCCTCAATACCCTTATGACGTAGAAAACCCAAAATTGAGCTAGGAGGTCTTTAACCTTTTGAAGGTAATTCTAAATTAACTTTTCGTTCACTTCAAACTCCCTATTCACTTGCTCAATGCATAGCTGAGAATTGCTTTGGACTTAAAGAGCTTCTACCCCTACCTGTTAGGCTAGCTTTATGCTAATCAGTATGGCCTCATAATCTGTAATATTGTTAAACATGGAGAAGTTAAACTTGAGAGAGTATTCGGTTGCTTTTCCCTTCAAACTATAGATAATAATCCTTAATCTTGAGCCTGTGTGGTAAGAAGATTCATCTACATACAACATTCACCAAGGTTATATACTTTACTCCTCTATTGGCATTGAGCTTTCTATCTACTAGCACATGAGCTTTAAATCATTAATAGAAGTGAAGGTTTTATCGGCTTAATTTTACTACTCATTTTAGCAATTGTCCTAAAATCTCTAGTTTTTGCAAAGTGTGCTTAAGTGGAGCATTAGTTAGCACCCATATGGCGTGTAATTGAAAGTACGATCATAGCTTCTTGGTGGTGAGCACCACTACATATGCAAGCTTCTCAATAGCCACATAATAAAACTTTGGACTGTTTAACACATGGTTCATATAGTAGATGGGGTATTATATCTTTTCTCTCTTGTACATGAATATAGAGTTCACAATTTTATCCTTGAGAGAGATATATATCTAGAACATTTCCTCTTCTTGAGGATTTACAAGGAGAGGTGCATTGGTTAGATACCATTTCAGGCTCTCAAAGGCTGATTGGCATTTAATGTCCTAGGCAGACCCTTTGCCTTCATAGCTTTGAGGAAGAGGAGACATCTTTCCTTTAATTTGAACAAGAAGTGAGAAAGAGTTGCGATCCTCCTTACCAGCTTCTATATCCTTTGTATAGTGGTTGGTGGCTATATGTCTTGAGCAGCCTTGATCTTCTCTAGGTTCACTTCAGTTTCATGGTTGGAGATCATGAAACCTAAGAATTTTTCTTACACACTTTATTGGGTTTGACTTTATCTTGTACTTCTGCAAGTGTCAAATCTCTTTTTGAAGTATTAGAGGTGTGCATTGGAATGTGTGCTTTTGATGAGCATATCATCTACATAAACCTCAATATTTTGGCACAATTATTTGCTAAAGTTTTGTTAACTATCCTCTAGTATGTTGTGCTAGCATTTTTTAGTTTGAGCAACATTATAGTGTAGCAATATGTGCATATGTTGGTGATAAAGAATGTCTTTTCTTCCATCTTTTGGGTTCATTCAGATCTAATAATACCCAAAAAAAAATACAAGGAGCTCAATAATTGACACATAATGGTAGAGTTTGCTAACTTATTTACCCTTAGGAGCAAATAGCTATTTACTGGGTATGCTCAATTTAGGTATATAAAGGTGATACACATCCTCCACTTTCTATTAGGCTTCTTCACTATGACATAATTCGCCAGCTACTTTGGTTATTGCACTTTCCAGATGAAGCTGGCATGTAATAGCTTTTGGACATTTTCATGGATAGCTTATTGCCTTTCCAAGGATGAAATAATATTTTTTTTCTATTATGACACCATGCCAAACATCTAGGGAGTGAAGAACCACTTCCATGTCTAGGTTTGGCATGTCATTCGGTGTTCAAGTAAAGACATCCATATTATGTTTTAGAAAATAAGGGAGTTAGGTCCTCTATTCCTCACTCAGTGTGAGACCTATCTTAACTTCTTTCTTTATTTTTTTCCATCCAAAACCACACTAACTAGCTCTTTGATGGGCTCTGGGCCTCTCTTGTCATTGCCTCCAAAGCCTTTATAGTTGAGAACTGGTGACCGTTGATTCCAATACACTTCATATCACCTTTGAGTCATAACTTTGTCTTTTCAAACTTCTCCCATCCTTGTTTTTGTGGAAAATCTCACAACAAGGTCATATGTGGAGGCAATTACTTAGAGGCTATTCAAAGTCAACTTGCCCAGTATAGCATTATACTTTGAAGGTACCTGTATAACCACAAAATCAAGGTGTGTGATGGAGATATTGGTTGTCCTCACCTATTGAGAAATAGAGGGCAATGATTTCTTCTGGTTTTACTAAATTTCCAATGAACCATGCCAAGTAGCTCGAATTTGGGCACAACTCCTTCTTATATTCTATCTTGTCCAATACATTGTCGAACTATATATTGCCAATTTGCCTATATTTACTAGGACCCTCCATACTAGATAATCAACAATTTGGCATGAGATGACCAAGGCTTTGTCGTGAGGAGTTCTAAATCTCTTTGTATTCTAGGAGCAAAAAAAGGGTTCTCAGCTATGCCCTTTTACCCACCCACTGCCCCCACACCTTGAGGGTTTTGTGATGTATTGGTTTGTGAGGCTCCTATATTCTAAGGGGCTGCCCAGAGTGATGATTATTTCTCCACTATTGTACTTGTCTAGCTGGTTTGGAGCCATATCGATATATTTGGCAATAGTTTTGGCTGCTGGTGGGGAGTTTTCATCTATAACTTTTACTCCCACCATTTATTGAAATTTGAGGCAACATTGATTGGTAATTATGGTTGCTATCATTGTGTTTTATCCATGCTTTTGGTAGCTATTGTGACCGCCTTAAGAATCATTTTTGTGAGATTCGGGGATATGAAGAACAATAGCGAATTTCAATTATAATACTAATATTCAGTTGTGTCACTAATGAGTCAATCGATCCAGAGATGGGAGACTCAAACTCAACCCATTGCTCCACCAAACCTTGTAAGAAAAGATTCCTAAAATTATACTTTGGAGGTCTCCTCCGATACTCAAAACATTAATTTGTTCCTAATAATATCACAATATTACCGTTAGAGATTGGAGAAGAAGAAAGAGACCCCTTACCTATGTGCACCTCTATCATTTTATAGGCCCTTTTAAATTTATATGACTTGACCATAATTAAACACTAACGTTAAATTGACTCAAAGGACAAGACAAGATATTTACTTTGCTATTATGGTCGACTATTTGCTATTCCTTGTATCAAGGTCATGACATGATTGGATCGTAATTATCTCCTATAATGTAGTCGAAGTAGGTTATCTCCTATAATGTAGTCGAAGTAGGTTATTTTTGGTGTTAGCAGATTATGGTTATCCTTCGTGCACCTCAATACCTTGTGACCATAATTGTCCATTAGTTGACTTTCATATGACTCCAAATTTGAGTTCAGTACCATGGTCCTTTCCTCTATTGTTACCTTTGTGAAGGCTAAGTTTGGTTTGTAGACCTCGTACATAATTTTGTTCCCAAATCTATTGTATCTTATTTGATTATTCCCTTTGATGACACTGTGAAGGGATTGTTTTCAATTTTGAGTTTGAGTTTATCTAGTGCATGATGATTTTGGGTTTCAAACTAGAACGCAACATCACTATTTTAAAATTTTAGATCAAGGACTTCCTTATATATAATTAACTAATTAAGATGAAATTAGAAAATTATTTGTAAATTATCATAATGACAATTTTTAAGGGGGTATTTGAAAAGTATCTACTGAAATTAGTCCTTAACCAAATTGGAAAGCATCTTAAGATCACATGTTGAATTTTTTCCTAATCATATTGAAAATTTTCTAAAAATACAATCCATAATGAAAGAATCTCGGCCAACCCAACTGCTAGTAACCCTAGAGATAAATATCAGGTTATGAGATTAGTCCCACATCAGAACATGAAGCACAGATGCGAGCCGAAATGCGCTAGATTGAGGCTCTGTTGTGCAGGTAAACTGACTTACCTGGATGGGGTAAATGGGCGATCATGGATGTCAAATGCCAAGGACGGTTCCGCCATTGGACTTTGGACTCAAGAGGGCTGGCATGGTTGTCTTGTGTGAATGTCATAACTTTTAGCAGGGGCTCATGCAATTGTGGGTCTCCTTCCCATTTCCAATTTTGCAAATTTCTAATTATCAAAATAAATTATTCTTTGTTATTTAATAATCTATTTGCATACATCCCACAGATATTTAGGGGGTTTTATGCAAAATCCTCCATTGAACCTAATATTAGCTGTTTGCCAATCATTGTTAAACCTAATATTGGTACAAATTGAAAATTGCTTTTGCACATACTAACAAACACTAAGTCAACTGTTGAACACCAAGTACAGGGCACTCGCCCATCTGCAAGAGGGAACTGCTCGAATCCTCGAGGGCCTGCTTGCGACCTGTTATAAGCGTTTATAGTTGCAAAGTGTGAGGATGGCAATGGAGATGTGTTTAGGAGGTAAGGGCCTTGCGGCTGTAGCAAAGAACCATTACAAAGTCCTTGGCTGAGGAACCAACAGATGCCTGCACTCTCTGGGATGATCCTGCTCGAAGCCACATGTCCACCAGGTTATGCAGTGCCATTGTGGGGCTCACTGTTTGGCCATGGCACATGATCTCCACCTGCCACAAGTTGATGATGATCTTGTTCACAATGCAGATACAAGAGAGTCGTCCATTTGTTTATCCTATGTTATTTCTACAAATTAATCTAAACACAGAATTATTTATATATACAGAGAGCAGGCATAAAATGATGATGCAAGGAAAATGCTATACATACGAATTTTACTTGGTCGCCACTAGTTCCCTCTTTTTCTTCCCTCAGAATTTTGTAGGGCAAGATACTCATGGAAAATTTTGCAACTGCAGGAATATTTTATAAATTGTCTACTTGCATGTTTCAAGTGCACCAATCTGCAATTTGTTTACTATTTGCAAATCATGACAATAATATATATGCTCATACATGCAAAGGAAAAAAACTAGCACAAAAGAGTTAGAATTTCTGTCCTGAGATGCTAACAAGAAAGAGCTAATGTTCTCCCCGTGAGCAGTGATTTCCTTACCTCAGCTTCATTTGCAAGACCAAGTTTCTTCACAAGGTACTTTTGGATGAATGAAACTGGTAACTCCCCATCCCTAAGACCAAAGTAGAACATGTCAGACTAAAGTACAAGCCAATGATACATAGAGAAGGAAAAGATAAAAATGTGTATCAATTTCTTGAGGCCATTCATTTTTGGTAATGAAAGTATAAGCTCAAACATGATTCTTTGACTACAATGAGAGAGAATGATCTGATTTTTTTCTCATATATACACAATCATGCAGAAGAGGTTTTAGTTTACAAGAAGATGTGTACAATACAAACCAAGCACCAAGATTCAGAGATGCCAACTCCTTTAAATGATCCAAAACTTTAAAATATAGTTCCTGCCACAGAAACATTGAGCCATTTGCATCTGGCCCATAATTAAAAGGTTCGGCAAAAAATTGTGCCTATGTCAAACTCAGGAGCTGACATTAGATAATAGAAGAAACACAGGATAACACAACATGAGAATAACATAAATATCCAGGTTTAGGTGATTTCTTCAGTGTTCTACAACCCACTGTACACAAACTTTTCTCAACCTTAATTAATTGATGACACTTGATTTCATAAAAAATGGAGGACAAGGAGACCTCCTGAATTGTCACACTGCTACAGGGCCAAAATAAAAAAAGTAAGTATCATATCTTGCATGTGAGGTCCTAGAGCATGTCTTCTATGGGCTCCCAAAACTCAAGCAGAAGAGCCATATAGGCCTAAACTGCATCAAACACCAAATGCCTGGGTCACAGACTACTGGCACCTAATAAAGCTATTATACCATCAAATGCATGAGTCACATTCTTCTCTCCTCTCCTCTTTTGCTCTTCCATTTCTCTGGTCTGTCTTAATTGCATGTCATATAATCTCTAAACAGTACCTGAAGTTGCATCTCCTTTATTCCCTCCCCTTTCTTTTATAAGTTGCTATCAAATGTTAACAAAGTGAAGCACTTATCACCCCAATTTCTTATAAAGGTTATCAAGCAAGTATTTCAAGATATTGTCCGGAATTTTTACTGAAAAAGAATACATTGTCTCGAATTCAGCAGCATCAAGTAAATATCGTTAGATAGTGTCTCAGCTTTGTTCTTTATGTGCCATGGTTCATACTGAATCCTTTGTTGGTACAAATTCCACATATTGCCTTCAGTGAGAACATCAAAAAAAGTCCTATCTTGATTCTGCAGTTGATTACAGCTAACCATGGATTTATAATATCATGCCACACTCTCCTATTGCTTTTAAGTCTACTAAGTCACAAAATAAGTATTCTGAAGGATCTTAGATAATAAATAAAAATGTACTATCTTGCTTTGAAACAAATGTTTCTTTGAGTTACTACACAGTCAGTTGGTGAACCAATTTGTTCGACTCTTATTATTTCTTCTCAACTAAGGTTTCTAGAATTGCAATTGAAAGTAAGCTAATTTCAAATAAAAAAAAATCCATAACAAGGTTTTGAAGGGTAACTAGGATGTGTGCGCACACACATAAATAAGAAAATGAAATAGAATGAAAAATAAAAAAAGCTCATTCATAATGAATCTTTAAATAACAATGGACAATGGGGCAACAAATTCTTCTCAACTATCAGTGTTGCCTTTTGTCCCCAAAATAGGCATCCATATTGTGCTATCCTCTATGTCCAGCATGAAAATAAGAAGCTAAGACCTCAATTTCAGGGCTATAGGCCATGCCTGGCCAAGTATTTTCTGAAAGTTCTATTAGGCCTACAATGAAAACTTGTATATGTGCATCTCAGGGTGAAGCTGGGCTCAGGCCAAACCAGACCTAAACCCAGAGCAGCCTGCTCTTGGACAGCCTAAAATGAGAACCATTGTGGACAATTCTATTATTTAAGCTTTAAATCTAAAAAAATTATCCAAAGAACATATATGAAAAGGGTACTAAATGATTATATCTCCCTCTTGTGAATTAATTTAGTTACAACCAAGATAATATTGTGTTTGGATTTGTAACGGAAAATTCATGAATCACCTTATTTTCAAATAACACAAGAAACAAGAAATAATACAAAATAAAAGAAATAATAAGAAAAAACACAGCGATATACGTGATTTATCCAAAGTTAAGTTACGTCCATGGGAAGAACGAGAGATCTACTTTCAAAAAACTTTACAAGAATTTATAAAAAAGACTGCACTCTGTCTTACCCAACTAAATTCTTTTATCAAGATTTGCCAACGCATTCACTTTTAAAGAAGATCTCTAAAAGAACACCACGAACAAACATCACGAGAGATTACCGAGAAACACTAAAAAAACTTATACACGAGAATCGATATTCTCTCTTTCTCTTCTCTTTATTATCTCTATTTCTTTTTATCTATTTCTCTCTATTTCAACATCAGCATTATATCACATCTAAACTCTATGTATCACTAGAATATTTATAGGTTTTTATTGAGTTTGAGTTTTACCTTAATTATAACTTCTAATATTATATAATAAGCATTTAAAATAAATTATAAGTCTGAATCCAATTTTGGATTTCTATTTTAACTCAAACTTTAATCCGAGTTCAAGACACTCAAAATTCAATAATCTCCACATTGGCTTGAACTCGGACTGCTACTATCACGAAGCTTTAGCCATGATCTCTCATCTAATCTCTTCTCCTGAGCTACTAACTTATTCAACTAATCATAAGACGCGAGTTCGAGCCAACTTCGAATTCGTTTTCATATCTATAGTCTTGTACTTTTGCAAATCTTTCAAATGACATGTGTCTGGTACAATAATAAAAGTAACTCAAGAAAAATATTTATCTCTCGTCAAATCACTTCGAGTATTATATTTTCTCTTCACCACTATAGTCATCGAAACTTTACCTATAATGGTGTTCCCTACTAATTAATAAATATTGTCATCACAATTCTCTCCTTTCATCAGAACTCTAATACCGCGTCCACCTTTATAACTCCATTTATTACTGAATAATTATAACTTTTTGAATTCAATATACCAAGTAAAATTAGATTCTTCCGCATCTTGAGTGTATGTCTCACCCCAATAAGAGTATAAACCGCTCCATCAAATATCTAAATTTGGACTATTCTTATACCGCTCCATCAAATATCTAAATTTGGACTGTTCTTATACCGACAATCTCATATGTCGAATTATCGCCCAATTAAACAATACCTTCGTTATTATTTTGCTCATAAGAAGTAAACCAATCTTTCGTGAAGCAAATATGATAAAAACTACCAGAATTTAAAATTCACTTAACAGAAGTATCGATTTTTATGGATACTACAAAAACGTTTTTATCTGCACTATTCTCAAAAGTATCATTCGCTATTACTATCGGCAAATTGAATACTTTATTTTTTCGCGTTCAAGGCAGTACCGTCTATTGTGAGTATACTTCTTACATGAATAATATTGTATTTTCGTCTCTAATTTTGATTTGAATCATTACTTAGCTTCTCCACATTCTCTTAATCTTCCTCCTTTATGAGCCACCAATTCTTTACCGAGCTCCATATCAATATTAGTCTCCTTTTTTCATTTGAGAGAAAATCAACGGTCACATCTTCCATTTTAAGAATTTCTTTATTATAAAGAATTGTAATTACAATATGATCGTATGAAGTATGAAGAGACATCAGTAGAATCAGCGGCTCATTGTCATATTCAAACTTCACATCTACTTTCAACAAATTATTAATAATCTTATTGAAGGTATTCAGGTGATGTAATATAATTATACTTTTGGTTATACGCAATTTATATAACTGTTGTTTTAAGTAGAACTTTTTCGTGAGGTTTTTTGATATGTACAACTTCTCGAATTTTGTTCAGACATCCACCATCGTCTCTTTATCAATGATATTATACAAAATTTGATTAGTCAGATTTAAAATAATTAAATTCAATGTCTTCTAATTTATCTATCTCGAATAAAACTTTATCATTTTAATTGTTTACTCTTAACCTCTTATACCAATTGTTACGGTTTGTAACCAAAACTTCATGAATCTCCTTATTATCAAACAACACAAAAAATAAAAATTAATACAAAATAAAAGAAAATAGGAAGAAAAGATAAAACGATATATGTTACCTAAAATCGAATTACGTCTATGGGGAAAGTAAGAAATCCACTATCAAAAATCTTTACAAGAGTTTATAGGAAAGATTATATTCTTTTTCTTATTCAACTAAATTCTTTTACGAAACCTCGCTAACGCCTCCACTTTCAAAGAAAATATCTAAAAAAATACTACGAAAGATCATCGAAAAGTACTAGAAAAACCCACACATAAGAGCCGATACTATTTATCTTTCTCTTCTCTCTATTTTCTTTACTCTCTCTATTCCTCTCTCTAGTTCCCTTTAGTTCAATCTCAATACTACACCATATTTAAACTCTACATATTATTAGAATATTCATAAATGCTTATTGAGTCTGAGTTTTATTTTAATTATAACTCCTAATATTACATGACAAGTATTCAAAATTAATCATAAGTATGAATCCAATTTTAAATTTCTATTTTAACTCAAACTCTAATATGAATTTGAAACACCCAAAACTCAACAATATTACATCTAAAATTGGTAAATTCCACCATGTTTCCACCAAAAATCTCGTGGAATATCCTCCTAACTCTTTTGAATCACCATTTATTCAAGAAACTTCTAAGCTATGCCACAGACATTTCTAAACCAAATATACAATATGCTGACTTCGGACACATGTAAGACTTAAGCTTTGCGGTCACAGTCAAATTATTTCATTCCATTCTTGGAACTTCCTAAAGATGGTTGGGTTTGGCCCTTCAAGGCTGGGACAATTCAATATGTTCAATGAGAACTAGAAAATATTTTGATACATTGATGTATACAAAAGGTTAATCATTTCTTCGAAACCCCTCAGAATGGAAACCTTTTTGGATTTGTCATCATAATCATCAACCACAAAGAACCATTTCTCAAATAGAAGTGACATGGTTACAACAATGAAATAACAAAATTCCAATTGAGTATTGGCATGTATGAGACATCATTCCTACAAAGGGACACTTAAATTATAGCAAAACTTGATCAATAATCCAAGGCTCCTTTACTAAAGAATATATTTTTGGTTATTTCTTTATAGTCCATGCAAGATAATCACCAATTTATATCATCAAAATATTGCAGCTTGCCATCTAGTTACCACTCTGATTCCCCTATACATGGACTCCTCAACATAGCCAAATCCTAAAACACTCACATCCTTGGGAAAGCATACACCATTAATACTTTTTATGGAATCAAGTTTTTTTTGGGATGGTGGGGGTAGGGCAATGAGCGGTTGGGGGTGGAGATGGCATTGGGGTTAGGCTCTTCAAAACTCTACTTTCAATAAATATTATTTAGATAATTAAGTATTCACCCCACCCCACCTTCCACCAAATACATTGCAAGTCTAAAAGCACACATACTTAGCATGCATTAAAAATTTATAACAAAACAATCACAGGAAAATCTAAGAATAAACGCTAAAAGTTTCTAAAGAAATATTAACTCGGAGAAATTAGCCAAAATATAAAGAAGAAATATGTGCAAACTTTGGTAAAGATAGAAGTAGCTGCGGCAGCATGCCTCCAATACAAACCAAGACAAAAAAAAAAAAAAAAAAAAAAATTGGAAAAAACTCACTTGATTCTCAGGTAACATGCAGATACTTGAGGTAATGGTGTATCCCCTTCCCTGAAACCATGTTGTATAATGTAAGGAAAGGAGGACAAATAATATCAAGCATTTCGGGAAACAGATAAGAGTTAATCAGAAGTTGGGAATAGATCCTTACTGATCAGTAGAGGCCACTAAAGAAAACCAAATTGGACTGATTTTCCGATCATGTCTAGCAGCTGCAGCATCAACAAGTGCTTGAGCTGACATTACGAGATCTATTTTCCGATTGACTCCACGCAATCTTCTAGATTTCACCTTTGGTGGGGCAGATGAAATACTGCCATTCTCTTCATGCGAGTGTTCCATGAGTTTGCTTTTATGATTATTTACCACACAGTCAGGGTCATTTATTGGTTCTCCCTTTATACCAGTGCTCTGGGAGCTGGATTTAAGAGCCTTTGTTCTATTTGCAGCTTCAACAAGGCAATTTAAAGGTTTCCAAAGCTCAGATTTATCTGGAAATGACTCCTCATTATTATCTGTGTTTCTGTAAGGGGGATAATTAGATGACTCTCCATTTGAAGAACTCTGCATGGCATAACATAAATCAGAAAGTGAAAAGAAGCAAAAGAAACTGAGTATTAAATGAGAACTCAAAATCTCCCAAAGTAAAATAGATGTGAAGACAGAGAATGAGCATCTAAACTTTACGCATGCATCATGCCTGAAATAACCTGGATTTTCCTGGAGATTTGAATAATAATTAAAGGATTTCAAACAGTGGTTGAATCATAAAGTAACACTCATTGTGATTTATGGCAAGTGTAGCAAAAGAGATCAGTTATAGTGTTGGTTTGTCAAGCCCAGGGAAGTTAGATCAAGCTAAACAATTTTTATAATGCTTGAACAAGCATGGAGATGTCCTTGCACTTTTTGATGTTTCAATCCCTTCATCTTGACATGTAAGAACCATGTTAAGGCTCCATATAACACCAACTACACCCTAATGAACTCGAAAGAAATATAAAGTTTACTTTCACTTACCTGCCTTCGGCTGTAAGTCATCTTGGTTAGTGTCTCCGGTGAGCTTGAATCTGTGGCATTGTCATTTTGTTTTCTAATGGATGCACCAATGACAGGACTTAATCCACGCAAGGCAGCAGCTCTTCTAGCAGTTTTTGTTCTCCGTCCTGTCAAACCAGTCTGACTTCCTACTCGAGGAGTATTAACCACCAATGATGAAAGCGACCTTTCTTTCCTTTTAACAGGAAATGAAATGGAAGACAAAACTTCAGGAGCTTCAACCTTTCTCCTTTTATAAGGAAATATTTTTGCCCTCACGTCTTGGAGACTGTGATCAGGCCTGCATAGCACAAATAGACTTAAGTATAAGGTAATCTGTAACAAATCAACTCACCGTTTGAGACTAAGATTTACCTCCTAAATGAACAGGTTTAAAATATGCAATTAATAAATAGACTATCCTCACTATGAAACAGAAATCACTTAATCCACTTTCCAAGGAGGACCACAGAATTCAGAACTTTCCATTTCTTTAAATTGTAAACTGAAACAAAAATAAAAATGTTCACATAATAGACAATCCACACGGTGTTATCTGTCAGCTAACACAATAAGTTTAACCTATGCACTAAAATACAACTCAGGCACTACTCATGCATGGAAAATCAGAAGCAACATATATTTTCCTTGGTAATGAAAAATGTCCATATTTGACAAGCTACTTCTTTTGGTTGTTCGTATATTCAAAATATGCTACTGAGGTTAAGGCAGTCTTTGATTTGCTTGTGAGGCTCAATTAGAGTGTTTTCCTTCACAAGATGTGCACTACAGGTATGCTTATTGGTGAAACCATGTGATGGTTGATGATGTTCAACATAAAAAAAAGAGGACGTATTTTTTTTGGTGTTTTCTCATAGGGGCTAGAAGAACGCTTAATGAAGTTAACATCGCCATTATTCATCACCATCAAAGATGACTATGAGAAAACTATGTGAAAGAAAAGGGCACTAAATCAATTTGAACATTTGGTCACAAGTCTTCTATGTATACACCACACTTCAATTTCAAGTAAGATACAGAGTAAAATATGAAAGAATGTTCCACAAATATTAGCAAAGCCAAAATTAGAAGCCTTTAACAAGATAACTAAGTTTAACCAATTGAGTGATTGATATTGAGTCAAACCCCCACAATCATCTGACCTCCCTTGTTTAGGTCTTCCATCATTTCTGCATTGCTCCTTATAAACTTAGACAATTCCTCAGTCTTGTGTAAAAGGTATAGCTTACTCATTTTTATTTAAATTTTTCTACATCATTCAGAATGTAAAGCTTTACTTTTATACACTACTGGCACATCAGATATCATTATGCATTTACATGTTTGGTTAATATTGGCCTTTCTATCCATCCCATCTCATTTACCATTTTTGTGAATTTGTATCGCTTTACTTCTAAAGGAATATATTCAAAGTTAGATGCTACTTGATTTACAGACAGTGATCTTTGAAGCATTAATAGGAAGGTAGGCCAGTAGAGACATGTGGAAAGAAAATCTCATTACTCCTCCACAAATCTGGGAAAAATATGCAATGCTTCAAAAAATAGTAAAGGTTAGTTCTCTTCAACAACACAAGACTCCAGGGTATTTTAGCAGGCAAAGTAGAAGGTAAACTATTATCTATAGTGATGTTTGTAGGACCTTTTGCCTAACTTTTGTAATCTCTGCCTATATAAGTAGAACTTGACCTAACTAATCTTTTGTTTTTGTCCTCAGCCGTAGCCTCAGCCCAGCCTGTTTACATCCCACTTTGCAATCTTTATTTAATTATTTACTCCTCTCATTTTCAGTGAACAAAAGGATAGAACTGCATGCTAGTGCATTCATTGACAGGTCCAGGCCATAGCTCAAAATTTTGATACTATAGTACAAATTATTGTATAGATGTGCATGTTCATTATTTTTTCAGAGTTCTCCATGCTCATGACAGGTAACTAGGCAAAAAGAAAAACAAAAATAAAAACAGAGAATGCATAATAGTACAATGATCAGTTCAAAGCTATACTCTGTCAAACAACATGTCAAAAAAATACCAAGACTAGAATTTGACCTGAGCTTCTCCACTGGAACACAACCAAGATCAATATTGCATATGGGACAGCAGTCTACCTCCTCGTCAGTGAGTTTTCCAAAAATACACTTCCTGCAAACTGTTTCAGGACAGAAATACCAAGTATATCACTTGCCATTACAAATTTATACAATTTAATCAGCCAAAAGCAATTAATGTTATCTTGAAATCATGAAATTTTGTTTCAATTATGCATCCGCTTTTCAAAAACTTACAGAATTTCTGCAGATTGAAAGAAAAACATGGAACAGAAACTGTACATCAAACATATTTTTGAGAATAAAATCCGCAAACCTAAATCTATCTGCTTGTTAAAATATCTCAAAAGAGCTTAAATAAATAAACAAAAAGGATGCAATTTCTGGAAACCATAAAGAGCTGCAATAGAAAAAGGCATAAGGCTCTTTCTATAGCAAATTATCATTTAAGTTTGTCCTATGAAATTACTACAGGGTATTTTGAACTGTGGACAAAACTCAGAACCCTCCACCCCTGCCCCCTTCCTCCCTTTTTATGTAAGCAATGTCTATATCAGTTGCATCAAGTTCAACATGAAGACAGCATGATGAAGTTCAGATATTACCCTACCGCAAGCCAAATTGCATTCCAGGTCAGCTAAATACCCAAGTGAATGAAATTATTCAAGAGCCAGAGATCCTACAAGCTCCACAATGATAGAACATCCTTAGAGATTATATCAATTTTAGAAAAGCAAGAGTATACAATTCGAATTCAATCGACCAGAACCATCTAATGAACAGCAACAGGGATGCCTCTAAGTACCAGCTACAGAAATTTGCAAAATAAACACATCGCAAGAAAGTAAGAATTGACTTATAATCAGATCCAATCTCAGCTCAATAAACACTCAATCCTACCAATTAGACCGAAAAGAGATTTGGACAGCAGGAAACGAGATAATAAACTCCACCATCAAAACAAAATGCGATATTGGCGAGTCCCACCCCACGCAATGTAGGTCCTCATACTGTTCCATAACCTAAAACTCTCCAAAAGTCCCACATGAAACCTATGCAGCAGCCACGCCTACAGTCAAAAGTAGCCACCTTTCACTCATTTAACGCTCACAGGCCACATCCAACCTCACCATGCATACCAAAATAGCAACAAGCCAAACTTCAAAAAGCACAAACAGCCAAAAATTCATGTAACCGCAAGGGCCTCATCCCAAAGCGCCGTAAAAAAAAAATCACATCTTTCCACCAAAAAAAACCTCACCAAACCGCCACAAATCGAGCTCGCAACCTCAACTCAAGAAATTCCAAAAAGAAGAAGAGGGGTGGAGGAAGACGAGGAGGACGAACAGGTGTGGAGGCACTCGGAGATGGTGGTGGCGTCACGGAGGAGCTTGTGGCAGAGGGGGCACGTCATGCAGGCGGCCACCAGCTCTCGGCGGACTTTCACCACCTGCTGCTGCTGTTGCGGGGGCGGCGGCGGCGGCGGCGGCGGCGGCGGCGGCGGGCCGCCGGGGCTGGCCATCGTCGGGGAAGCCTCCAGCTAGCGAGCTCGCGGCACTGAGAGCGGTCTGCCAGGCAAAAAGAATGGATCTTTGACGAGGGTAAGGGCGGGGGCTGGCGTCGGGCACTGCTGGAATTCCTAAAAGACGGGGAGGGATTTAGAAAGGAGTGGGCTTTCTTGGGGAGCCTTATACGAAAAAGGAAGCAATTTTGAGTTCTGTGGCGTCGAGAGAGAGAGAGAGAGAGAGAGAGAGAGGGAGCTGCTGCTGCATGGAAAGCAGGAGATTTTAGAAGTGCATGATTAGAAAGGGAAAGAACTGATGATTTGGATTTGCATCGAGTTTGCTTGTGTTTGAATTGGAATAGTGGCTGTCGTGTGTGCGAGGGGATGATAGGATTGCTGTACATAAGGGTGTAAACGAATCAAACTGAACCGAGCCGTCAAGCCAAGCCGGTGTTGGCTCGACTCGGCTCGGCTCAGTCCTAGATAACACTAATTTAAAATTGAGGTCGGCTTGAGCTGCTCCGACGAGCAGAACTTTTTTAGTAACTTCATAATCTTCTTTTTACAGCCAGAGTTGGGAGTCCCAAGATGACGGGCTGGTATTAGAATCAGAGCAGGCGGTTGGAGTTGGAGTCGGACAAATGGATTAGGATTGGAAGCTCGGAATGGGCGGAGGTTTGAAGAGATAGAGCTGAATGGGACGAGGAGGAGATGGGGGTGGTCGGCGGAGGAGATTGACGAAGGAGATGGGGTCCAGCGGCGGAGCAGTGGTCGGTGAAAGAAATCGTGCTGAATGGGGTGCGGAGTGGCGGTCGTCAATGGTGAAGGAGATTGGTGGCAGAGATTTTACCGGCTTTGGAGCTCTAGAAGTCGGGACTTAGACTAGGGCCAACGAAATTGTGACTTGTCCAATTATTTTTACTTAACACTAATCTCAAGCTGAAATCGAGCCAATCGACTCTAGCTTCAATTTGGCTTTTTTTATAAACGAATCAATTCATTCAGTTCCAACTCAGATTATTTTTTATTAAATCAAATCGAATTTAAATTGCTAGCGAGTTACGAATTAAATTGACATTTCTAACGACCTAATAATTTAACTTAAATGACCTATTTTAAAGTCGGATCAAAAAATCTAGACTTGTTAAGACGAATTTGGTCAAATTTGAATTAGCTTGGTGATAAATTGACGCAAATGCCATCAAAAATTGACCCGGCCTAATGATATGATTTCGCACTATTACGAATGATTTACCTGAGAAGTTGGATTGAAAACTCGAACTTTTCCTTATATAGTTCTTGAAATGGGCTCCACCACACATCAACAAATTGTTTATTGTGAATATTAAACTCATAAATCATAAAATAAACTTATATCATGTTAAATTAGTTTAATTGTAGTAACAATCTGGAAAAATATATGGGCAAATTTTCAAATAATTTAAATGAATTATGTTTGGTGAAAATTAGGCTTGCACATTGACAAACCAGAATTGATTTTTTATGCTAGGGCCGTTTGGATCAATTTCGAATTTGGAAGAATGAAATCAAAGAGAATTGAGTGATTTCGGGAAATTAAAGAAATTTAAAAAATTAGATAATTTTAATATTTGGATGAGTATTTCCTGTATCGAATTGGGATTTGGCCAATTCATAAATTTTAAAATTTCATTGTTTGGTTGACAAATGGAATTAATTAATTCCATAAATTTGTTAAATTCCTATGTTTAGTTGAAGTGGGAATTGAGGATTAGTATATTACACAAAATAATAATTTATATGTAAATTAATACAAAAAATATAACAAACTTAATATAAACTTTGGTAATTTAATATAATATTATTATTTTCATGTAAAATAGTTTTTAATAAACAAAAAATAGTTTCTTTTTGAAAATATTTTATTTTTAAATAATTAGAAAAGTATAATAATGTTATTATTAAATATATAAAAATAAAAAAAAAATATTTTTTAAAAAGGCCAAAAAATAGAAGGTTATGTAAGTAATTATAATCAATTACAGATTTATTTCATATAATTTTATGATTATCTTGTCAAATAATTTTTAATAAACATAGAAAATATATACTTATTTTTTGAAAATAATTTATTTGTAAGTAATTTGAGAAATAAAATAATTTTAATTTTGAAATTATTGAAATAATTTTAAAAATTAATAAGATTTTACAAAAAGACCCAAAAATGAAGGTCTATATTATAAGAATTCAGTTTCACTATATGTATAAATATTATAATAAATAGAGATAATTACCTATAACCTCTTGTAATTAGCCTTAATTACCTACAATCCCCCGTAATTTCCGGAATTACCCACACCCCCTGATTGTTATTTAATCAAAATTTTTTCAAAAAATTTCGATTTTACCCTCAGTTATTTTTACAATTAAACCCCTAAAAAAATTTTCCTATTATTTAACATCCCAAAATTATTTCGATTTACAGAAAAGTCCCCGAAATTATTGCGACAGCGGTGAGGGTGACGGCGTGCGAGCGGCGACGTCAGAGGCCGGCGGGCCGGCGCACCGGCATGCGGGCGCGGACGGCCAAGGCCGAGGCCGTCCACGCCCGCATACCGGGGACAGAGGCCGAGGTTAGCACACCGGCACACCGGCACACGGGGACGCGGGCGCGGACGACCAAGGCCGAGGCTGTCTGCACCCGCATGTTGACGCGCCAACCTCGACCTCCGTCCCCGGCACGCAGGCGCAAACAGCCTCGGCCTTGGCCGTCCGCGGCCACGTGCCAGCAAGTTGGCACGCCGGCCTCGGCCTCCGCTCCTACCGCCAGCCTCCGGCGTTGCCCTCCGAGCACTGCCACCCTCACCGCCGTCACAATAATTTTGGGAACTTTTCTGTAAATCGGAATAATTTCGGGATGTTATTTGCAAAAATCCGAATTTGGGGACTTTTCTGTAAATCAGAATAATTTCGAGGTGTTATTTAAAAAAAATTGAATTTCGGGGTGTTAAATAATAGAACATAAGTTTTTAAGGGTTTAATTGTAAAAATAACCAAGGGTAAAATTGAAATTTTTTGAAAAAATTTTGGTTAAATAACAATCAGGGAGGTGTAGGTAAATATTTTGAGAAAAGGGGGGGTGTCGGTAATTCCGAAAATTATGGGGATTGTAGGTAATTAAGGCTAATTACAGGAGATTATAGGTAATTATCCCTAATAAATATTAAGATGATTTGTATCTAGTACAAAAATGACTTAGTATATTAATAGAAAAGACAGTTTACTAGGTTAATAGAAAAGACCACTTAATATGTTAATACAAAAAATCGCTTAGTGGGTTAATAGAAAAGACAGTTTAGTAGGTTAATACATAGTTTAACTTAGCAGGTTATTACAAAATATGTAACTACATATCTATATCATCCATAAACTCCTAAAACCACTCAATTCTGGTCTCATCATCCATATCATCGACAAATGTCATGTCATCAACCTCGTCCTCATGTAAATGCCTACATACATGTTTTAGAAAGGCGATACTAAATGGTTCCCCCTTAAATCTCATCAAAGTTGGATATACGACTTTCTTCCAAGAATCTTTTCTAGCTGTTCGAATGGCGCATGCAATCACGCATGTTGTTCATCAAGTCTTCCATCATCATCTGATCAATAGTTTTTCCCTTTCTCTTACATGACCTCGATGTATCTTCCAAAGAAGAGGTTTGCTGCTTATCTTTCAACTGACTACCATCATAATGTTTGGTAGAAGGTCACTCTCTACCAGCTGCATTTTGGGTATCCTTGCCTATAGAATATTGTTGTTGAATCTTCTCTCTATTAAAATTTCTCCAAAATTGTTAAATGCAGATATAGCCATACTGCCAGTAGCATAGTTTGATCCACAAATCAATAGCAACTCCTTGTAAAATGGTATATGTGTGTTCAAAATATGTTTAGCTTCCAGAATTTGCTACAAGATTATATTTAAAATATATTAGATATAACATGAACTAATAATATGTTTAAAACATAATAAAAAATAGGAAAATATATTTCTTTCTTATGACTACGATATCAACATAGACTTATCTAGATGATGTGATCATCTTCTCATCCTCAATCCACCCTATCCCACTAAAGTCTTGTACCTTTTTGATGACTACAACCTGCTTCTTTAATGTCTTCTTATAATGGCTTTCAACATTATCAGCGTTGAACTCAGTATTGAACTGTGCATTTACAGCATTTGTAGCTATCACAAATGCTTGTCTCTTGAAAGACTTGTCTTGCTTTAAACCTGCATGCACTTGTCCAACTAAAAAATTAATAAGAAACTCAGAGTTGCTTTTAGACCACACTTTATGTGGTCTATGATTCATGGTTTGTTTAATAGTCTTGGTTGTTCCTTGTTCGGCAACTGCTACTTCCAAGTTAGGACTCATTATGTCAGCAAATGAGTTGGAGTCCAGTCCTTCACATCTATCTGAGCCCATACCTTTTAAACAATAACATAGGCTTCAGTAAACAAGTATAATAATACATATATATTTAATAATAAAGAATAAGCATAATAACAAGCAAACAAGTGTAATAATAGCACATCCACAATACAATTCACGTAAATACTTCAACAAGCGAAATAGTTTGATATTAGCAAAAAAGGATAAACATAAAAATATGTTTACGAACACAACTAAATCCTAATGATGATTATAAGCCTCCCACATTTCTACAGCTATGTTATCCCTTAAACGAATCAACTGAAGATTCTCCTCACGTTGCTCCCTGATTGTTTGACTAATGTAGAATGACTCATTCTCTGCTTTAACCTCATTCTCATCATCCACATCCATATTCTTGTTCAGTATTTCGTCATTTGGATCAATAGTCATGACATAATTATGGAGGACGCAACATGCTAGAACTATATCAACTTGGGTTTTGAATGAAAAGAAAGGAGTCTCATCCAATATACGAAAACATGCCTTCAAAATCCCAAAAGCTCATTCTATTTTAGACCTTAGAGATGCATGACTGTAATTGAATAACTCCTTTGTATTTTGTAGTGGGTGACCCAGTTGTTCCTTCAGATGGTATCTCACACCCCTATATGGTGCAATAAATCCAGCCATTGGTCCCGCTTATGGGATCAAATCAATATGTTCTAAGAAGAAATATTTGAATATCAATCTCGTCGATCTCATAAGTATCATACCAAATCCCATCAATCGAATCACTTTTTCGAGAAATATGAGACATTTAAGTCATACAAGTAAAGAGTTCTATTCATTGCTAAGAAAAAGAAAAAATGTGAACGGTGATTGGATTGATGATAAAATAGAATCCTAGGTCACGAACAGTGATTCAATTGATGATGAATAAAGAGAATTCTTGATTTAGTTCTCCACCTTAACAACAGAAAAAAGGATTGCGTAACCAGCATCGACAAGGTAATATTTTCCTTCTATCTACTTCAGATGACCAGGAGGAGGTCATGAAATAACATCTCTTAAGACCATAAAATCATTTGCAGATCCTTTTCATCATGCCAAAACATATAAAAATTTAAGGTCGGTGTCAACTGTAGCTAAGAAATTTTGTGTGACACCCTTACGTCCATGAAAACGTGCAATCATATCCGACGGTACTCTAGCATGCACATGTGTTTCATCAACTAGTTTAATATAATCCTACATAAAATATAATCAAATATTAAAGAAATATTTTTAATCAAATAAATCTAATGAGTTATAACAACATACCTTAAACTACGGATAGTAGTTACTATTGTTCTCTATGATAGGATGTGTCGAAGCAACTGCTTGAGACATGAATTGATCTTTGATTCCACATATATCTCGAAGGCATGTATTAAAATATTGACTAATTGTCTCACCAGACCTTAAAAAAACTATCTTCATGCTTCTATTCCTTGAGTGAAAATCAATATAATGAAAAAATATCGCAAGTTATTCCTCAACAGTGACATGTCGTGTATCGTATAAAAGATTTCGTTCTCGCAATATGCTGACCAAATGCATGAATATAGGCACATCCATCCTCAAATAGTCAACACAATTACTTCTATCACCATATAAAATATTTTGAAGATTGCTACCCTTGAGAGACTCTCTATTGGCTATTAGTTCAATATGTAATTGGGTTCTTCTTCTTCTAATCAACATTCGTACTATTAAACATACAGCCATCAAGTAGCAATATCCAGCATCTTATATTCTCAACAAATCTAAGTCCTCTTCATCCATCTAATATTCGCATATTTGTCAAAACAAGAGTTATATTTTCAACTAGTAAAATGTAAAAGTTTATTCATACATAGTTTATTCACGCATTCTTAATTGACTTTTTAATATTTTTAGCACTACGAGTGAAGCGAATTAATGTATTAGCTTTACAAATCTAACCTGATCAACAAATTGATTTATTATGATCCAATCCGTTTCTTCAGCCCTTCTCTTACACCATATGCAATTTTTGAATCAACTAGTCCATTTGCAAAATTTCAATATAAACACACTTATTAGCCATATTTCATGGATCAGGATTGAAAAAACATAACTTGTGAATTCAAAATTACAAGTAGAACAAAATTTGAACAAGATGGCAACTTTCAATATATGTACAACAAATTTGTAGGTTTCATGGATCAGGAGCTGCAAAATATAACCATGAGAATTCAAAAAATTAGAAATAAAACAAAATTAGAAAAACCCTCATCATTAAGGTATTTACAATGAGATAAGTTCAATAAAGAAATAGTGAAAAGTTCGAGGGGTTATTTGCAAAAACCCATACCAATCATCCTCCACCTCCTGCTGCTCCTGCTCCCTTCTTCCCCACAGCGCACGACCAATAGATCGAGCTCCTTCGCACTAATCGTGCTCCTTTGTGCTGATCGTGCTCGATCACTAACGGAGACGCAGATCGAGCACAGGGCACGGTCGAGCATGGGACACAATTGAGCATGGGGTGTGGCCAAGCAACTGTAGATCGACCACAAAAGGCACAATTATCCTCTGGTAGCCGTAGATCAACCACAAAAGGCCCAAATCGAGGACGACCGGCGTTGGCTCACTGTGGAAGGCACAAATCGAGCTCCTCCATGCTGATCATGCTCGATCACGGACGGAGACACAGATCGAGCATGGGGCTCAGTCGAGCACGGTGCGCGATCAAGCACGGGGCACGATCGAGCACGGGGCACAGCCAAGCAGCTGTAGATTGACCACAAAAGGCACAATCATCCTTTGGCAGTCGTAGATCAACCATAGAAGGGCCAAATTGAGGACGACTGGTGTCGGCTCACCGCAAAAGGCACAAATCGAGCTCCTCCTCACTGATCATGCTCGATCACTGACGGAGACGCAGAATGAGCACGGCGCGCCGTCGAGCATGGGCGCTGTCAAGCACGAAGACGAGCGGAAATGAGCTTTTCCCGAGGAAAAACTTTCGCTCCCGTGTGGGAAATCACTAGGAATTCGGCGATGGGACTCATGCCAAGTTTGGGGGAATTGGCGTCTTCCCCACCGAAACGCAAGGAATTCAAAACCGAAATTCAGAGCTGTTAGGAATCAGCCGATTCCTTTGATTCCGGAACATAGAATCGAACCAAACACAATAATGCAGGGAATTGACTCTCAATTCCTTCAATTCTCCCGATTTTGGGTTTCAGGGATCGAACCAAACAGTCCCTAAAGCCCCTTGCTTGTAAAACAACTAAACAATAAAAATTGATCGACATAATAATTAATACGAATTTTGTATGTCATGTTATTATAAATATTGATTTTATGTTTTCACCAATTTTTGAAAATTAAAATATTTGAGGATTATTTCTATAACTCGTGATAAATTCATGAATGGGCAATTTCAATAGCGATAAATTTATGTTGACATCAATTAGCGATTATTCATGAATTTTCAAATAATATGCTAAATATTGTGACTATACATCAATTTTATAATTATTAGTACAAAACTAATTACATTATATCAATATCTACATAAATACTTTCACCTAACCATATAATCAATTTCAGTGAATATTTTAACGGTTTTAGATAGTTTTTAGCCATCCAATTAAATAAGAGTGGCCAAAATGTAAGTACCATCCTTTTTGTGCCTTTTGAGGTCCTTCATGCTATCTGATATTGATTCGTTTGATTGATTTTATGTGATATAGATTTAAATATAAATTTTAAAATTTTGAGATTTAATTTGTAAAATTAGAGTTTTTCATGAGTTTCAGCACATTCAAATTATTTTAAGTTGATGTTTCAAAACTTTAATCACAAAAATCTAATTTTCAAGGATGTTTGCGCAAAGTTATTTTCTCCATAGGCCTATTTGCAAATTTTCACATTTCAAAACTCAAATTGCAAAAGAATTTAACTTTTCGTCATTTTTATTTAAGTTTAGAAGTTTTATGGATCTTTTTATAAAATTTTAAAATCTAGGGATTTATTTATAAAATCACAAAGAGATTAATTTATTCAAATATTTGAGTGACAGATTGATCAGTTTGTTTACCAATCTCAAAGTATTTTTGAACGTTAATTTTACTTTTGGATCAAAATATACTTTAAAAAATGTGCTAAAATTCCATATTTGAGAGGTTTTTTTTTTTGTGTGTGTGTGTGTGTGTGTGTGTGGGTGGGGGGGGGGGGGGGGGGGGGGGGGGGGGGGGTGGGTTGGTTTGTGTGGGGGTGTCTAAACCCCATGTTCCTAGCATCCATAATGGTCTAGTCGCCAGATATTTCGCATCCATACTTAGACAGATGCCATGTGGCTTGGCTTCCTTTTGGGAACAGATGCTAGCCACTTGGCATCTATTTGGTTACGAATACTAATCCTCCAACGTCCATTTCTTCTTGACCTTATACTCCAATTCTCTATATTTTTAGGATTTAGAACTTACCTAAAATTTTTGAGAGTTTTCCCATAATTTTATGTAATTTTCAAAGGAATTTAGAGGCAAATTTTCCTTCATTCTCGAGAAAAAGTTTAAAAAAGCTCTCCTTGTATTCTATTAACTAGGAGCCAAAATTGCCAAAATTTCTATCATGATTTATGATGAGACTTTAAAGAAATGAAGGTTACACAAGCGTGAACAAAATCTCGTTCGTTTTTACTCTTTTCTTTTCATTTCATCATCATCTTCCACCCTTGTTTTCTTTTTTTCTTCAAAACTAGGTTACAATTTCTAATCTAGAAAAACTCTAAAATACATCACATATAGTTTACCTAACCTCTACAAACCTAAAGGCGTTAGGAGGGATCCTTGATCCTTCCTTGCTCAGGTGGTGGGTAGGCTCCTATTGGGGGAAGTTCAAAAGTGTTAAACTGGGTTAATATAGTGAGTCAAACACTAAATTATCTCAAAAGCCTAAATTGATGGGATATATATTTTTCTACTATATATATTAGACTCTATTTATTCAATATTCGATATGAGACTTATATATCATATTTGACACTATAATAATCTCCCTATTCAGGTATGATCTAATCACATTAATTTTAACACTCTTAATTAAGAAATCTTTCAACAAGTGCTACTAGAAAACCATCTAATGCTAGTCAATAATCTCTCATTTGAGCGGTAGCATCCAGAGATTCACTACTAGCTATACGATCTCCACTTGACTCAATTTTCAAGTCTAACACTAACACTTGATTAACCACATTCAACATAATATCTATTAATCTGAGCCTGAGACCAATATGTGACTTAATCACATCATTGACCATCAAACTAGTGTACTCTTCTATTATATGACTCATCCATGCACCATTTGCAAATGGACCTTATCTCAATCTCTAACTCCAAGAGAGATCACCATGTGACTTGACTCAATTGCATTATTACTATAGTAATTCTGTTCTTAGAGAGTTTGTATATCGTCGAATCTAAAACTCTGATACCACTTGTTTGGGGGAGTCCAAGAGTATCAAACCGGATCAATATAGTTGATTGGATATCAGACTATTCCAAAAGCCTACGCTGATAGAATATGTGCATTTTCACTATATATATTAGGCTCTATTTATCCAATATATGATATGGGACTAATCTATCATACTTAACATTTAACATTCTCCCCTTTCAAGTGTGATCTGACCACATTAATTTTATTGTTATGGTTCACAATGGAAGGTTCATGGATCACCATTCTCAAATAACATAAGAAAGAAGAAGTAATATAAAATAAAATAAAAATACAAGAAGAAGCATAGTAATATACATGGTTTACCCAAAATCGGGTTACGTCCAGGGGAGAGCGAGAGATCCATTATCAATAGACTTTATAAAAATTTATAAGAAATACTTCACTCTTTCTTATGTAACTAAACTCTTCACCAAACCTCGATGATGCCTCTACCTTTAAAAAGAATCTCCAAAAGAGTACCATGAGAAACCACTACGAGAGATAACTAAGAAGTACCAAAGAAGTACCAAAAAAATCCACACACGAGAATTGTCACTCTCTTTGTCTTTCTCCTTCTCTGTTTCTCTCTCTCTATTTCTCTCTAGTTCAACCTTAATACTACACCTAAACCCTAGAGTATTTATAGGTCCTTGTTGAGTATAAGTTCTACTCTAATTACAATTTCTAGTATTATATAATAAGTATTCAAAATCAGACATAATCTAAATTTAAATTTGATTTTTTACTTTAACTCAAACTTTAGTCCGAGTTCAATGCATCTAAACTCAATAGACTCCCACCAATTTACTTTATTTTTTTTATTATTTTGAGTTAGATCCTATATGCAAGAAACTCATGGGATCTTATTATCTCTTTGTAAGTACATGGGGAAATAAATCGTATACGACCAAGGTGAGTATATCTCACATTTAGTGAAGAGGAGTCTTAGAACCATCTCATAAATGTTGAGTACTTTGTAGATAGGGTGTGTGAATCTCAAAAAACATGCAAGCATCATGGATCCCCAAAACAATATGATCAAGACCAACACATCACACTCCACATAATAAAATTTTTGTCTTTAGCCCAATTTTATTAAGTGATGGGGAATAGGTCTACTATACCAACTAAAGCCCATCTGACTAATGCCCAAGTCAAGTCAACACCTAAGCTAGGTCGGCAACCAAATCAGGTTAGCACCTCAGCTAGGTTGACATCTCATGAAGTTGACCCCCTCATTACATGAACAACAACCAAGAGAGTTTAGCATTGACCACATGGCTTGCACTATGAAACCATCTACAGTATTCCCTCGCCTGTTGTTAAATAGGGATAGCGACTGTAGTTGGACATTAAATGCCAAAATCACCATCCACAATAAGAAATTAATAAAAATATCTAAATCATAAAATCCCATGGTAGAGTCAGATTTTCTAACAAACCACCATCACTGGTTATTAATATTAATGGTGACAAAAAATACAGGGAGAAAATTTTTTAAAATTCCTTTGGAAAATTTACCTCGAGGTCACCTCAAAATTCAACTACCCTATGGAGCTACCACCTCTAGCCTAGACTTGTTTTACAAGTAAAAGATTGAGCTTCAACAATCCAGAGCTTGAACCTAATCTGATCTTGAATCAAGGTGCAATAGGTTCATGCTCCATTAGTAAAGTAACAATCTTACAATTTTTGGATGTCTCATAATTGTTTTTTTTCTATCTTTATTAATTTATGGAGTTGAAACCATTAGTGAGATAATCAAAGTATAAGCCACTTTCAATCAAGTACAGACCTCATGGATGCCCTATTTTTAATATTAAATCTTGCAGAAAGTGGTACCTTGAAAGTAGTGTAAGATTCGGATATACAACTCAAAAGCAGGTAAGTTTTATCTTGATTCCCTTTAAAGAGACTAAGGGATTACACCCCCACTAGATTCAATAACTAGGCAAAAGGATTAGTGGTTCATTGAGCATCCTTACAAGCCCTATGTCGGTTTAGAGATGCACCCAAACCTAGAATAAAATTATCGTAATAGGATCACCACAAGAAAGTTCAACATGTGTTATAGGGAATGTAACTCACGAGTTGATTGTATCATCTTTTTTGGAGTAGTCACTTGTGAACCCAGAGATTGAGGACATTGAAATAGAACCTTAGAAATAAGTGAGTGTCACGCATCCTACAAAACACTAAAAAACCCAAGATGAACCCTAAAAACAATGACAATTGAGTGATAATCATGACTAGTGATAATTCTAATATGCATATTCTCAAGTTTTCTGAGAATATGATGTGGTTAGTCAGAAGTAGAATTTAGATAAATTAATAAAGTTTGTTGTGGGGAGACAACAAATTGTTGGCAGGTCATCTTTTTCAATCATATCAAGTGGTAGCCCTATAAACTCAATGCATACAATAAACCCATCAAGTAGGTAGCTTGTGCTAGATGAGCTAACTAAGGACTAGGTATTACAACTTTTCACAAAAATTGTTTGTGCAAACAATTTTGCATGTCGTTATCCTGACAGTGACTGATATTTGATCCTTTATAGTGGTGTTCCCTATTATCTTCCATGTGCCAAAATTTCAGCTCTATAATAGGATGCGAGATCATAACCATCACATAGTTGACTTCCTCTTGAATGTGTAGGCTTATGGAGGAAATAAACTGATGATGATCCACCTATTTCAAAAATCCCTAAGTCATGCCACACTCAATTAATTGTTTATCAATCTCACACATAAGAAGTTATAGCCCCTAGAAGTTATCTCACATCCTTTCAATAGTAATCACTGCATAATTTTGAGGTATTCCCAACATTTAAGGGAGGGCAATTACCTCAATATCAGGAATAACCAACATTTTCAACATGAATGTTGGAAATTCTTGGTATTATTCGAGGAATGCTAGGAATTATCTACATTTTTAAAGAAACACCAAAAATTTTTTATGCTTATTTATTGAATGTCAAGAATTCCTAATGTTCATATAAAAATACTGAAAATTCTTTGCATTTATATAAGAGATGCCAGGGCTATAAGGTTCAGTTGGCCAAATAAGTAAGTTTGGGCATTCGAACTTTGGTAACAGAAAATAACTCCCAGTTGTTGTTATGTTCAAACATCCAAATAGGTAAATTCAGACGCCCAGACTTGTGAAGCAAAAAACATTTTCTGACATTTTTAACTTAAAAAATACAAAGAAAGCCCCACTTTAAAAGTCTTCAAGAGCTCCTTCTGTCTCAATCTCTAGCACAAGGGTTTCTCTCCATCTTCCCCTTTCATTCTTCCTTGGTGCGTTCAACCAACCAAATCTCTATCTCTATCTCTAATTTGGTGCCTCCTTCTTCTTCCTTGAGAGCATCATGAGTTACACTCCTCCTCCTCACAAGGTACCCTAGATCCTCCCCTCTCTTTCTTCTGAACTCAAATTTCACATTCCATGCTTGAACTTCTTTTTCCCATCTACTTTCAAGAATATCTTCATTTGGTGGTAGATGTATTTGAAAATCTAAATTTCTATAGATTCTAGGGCTAGTTGTAAGTTATTGATACTAATGGTTAATTTTGGCATCAATATGTCTAATTGTTGATGGAAAAGGTTAGGATTAAGTGAAACTATTTATTGGAAGTAAATGGGTCTCTTGTATATGGGAGAACATGGGTCAGACACAGTATAAATATTGACAAATATGGGGCAATTATGGGTGAATATGGGGAGAACATCAAGTGAACATGGGTAGTATACAGGAGGATATGGAAAAACATGGATAGGATATAGGATGGACATGGGTGAACACAGATATAGAGATAACACAAGTAGGATACAGAGTGGATATGAGAGAAGATGGGTAGGCTATGGAGTAGAACATGGGTAGACATGTTAATTATATGCTAATATTGTCATGCATACATGTTGACTCAGGTATTTCATAAATATTATTTATCTCATTGTTTATTAATAGTGTTTACATATTTTTTTATTTTGTAGGGAGATCAAACTTGTACAAGGATTCAAGGATATATCCACAAGAAACAATAGAGGATGGATGGACCTTTGAAAAGCAATGGACAAGTGTGTAAATACAACATATGTTTTGTAAAATATTTTTTTCTTGTTTCTATAATGTTCGAATGCCCAAACCAGTAGGTTTTGGTGCCCAAACTCTAGAAAAAAAAAATAATCACTTATTTTCATTATGTTTAGACACCTAAATATGTAGGTCCAAATGCTCAAACTGTCAATTCCTGGCATTTTCTTGAGAAAATGCTGAGAATTTCCTAGCATTTCTTAGAAAAGGCCAGTAACTATTACCAACATTCTGACCATAAACATCAATAATGATTGATGTTTTTTCAATAAATATTGAGAAAAATTATATACTCCTTACACTTGTAAATCATCGCAAAATATGCCAAGAACATTTGGGACATTGGTTTCATGCACATTTATGAAATGTTGAAAAAAATATCAAAAAAGTATTTCCTACATTTTTTATTTTATTGGCAGTATTTTGTAAATGTTGAGCATACCTGTAAATGGTGTAGTAAATATGCCCACCATGTGAAGTTATCTCATGTTGGGGAGTCGCAAGAGTATCAAACCAGATCCATATAGTGAGCCGGATACCAAACCATCTTAAAAGCTTAAGCTTATGGGATATGGGTCTTTTTCACTATATCTATTGGACTCTATCTATCCAATATCCGATGTGGGACTAATTCATCACACCTAACATTATAATAATCTCCCCGTTCATGTGTGATTTGACGACATCAATTTTAACACTCTTAATCAAGAACTCTTTTTATTCGACCACTTCCACCATGTGACCCATGTCCTCGCACTGACCTCTAGTGCCCGCGCTCTTGCGTTGTCTTCTGGCACCCACACTTGTGGGCTCGCCATCATGGCGCTAGCGCATGCGCCCTCTCTTCGGCCTCAAGCCGGCCTCGCGCAAGTGCCCGAGCCCTTGGGCCTGCACTCATGCCCTTGCTAGCCTCGCGCCCGCGTCCTCTCACCGGTCTTTGCCATAAGACTAACATGCGACTCAATTCAGTCGCATCATCACGATAATTTTGATCTTAAGAGTTTGTACAGCTTTGAACCTGAAACTCTGATACCACTTGTTGGGAAAACCAAAAGAGTGTCGAAACGGAATAATATAGTAAGCCGGACACCAAACCATCCCAAAATCTTAAGCTCATGGGATATGGGCCTTTTTCACTATATCTATTGGACTCTATCTATCCAATATCTGATGTGGGACTAATTTATCATATCTGATATTATAGCAATCTCATAATCTTTTGGCAGCAATACATCCACCATGTGAAGTAATCTCATAGGCTTTCAATAGCAATACACCTACCAAGGTGGCATATACATCGAACATCATTGAGTTGAAATGGAGAAGAGATGCACAGGGGATACTTTCATGGACTAGACCAACCAATGGAGAGAGAAAGTCATGCGATCTTAGGTCTCATTGATAGAGAAGTAAAAAGTTAGCTTAATTATTGAAAATAATTTGTCATTCTTAAATATGGTTGCTTTATAACAAAAAGCACACATGTGGGAGTAATTCATCAAGGAATATGGCAGCCAATGGACAAAAGATTCATGAAAAAGACTGAATAGGCATCAATCAAAGGGGTAGGTCATGGAGGGGATAAAGCTCGGGTCAATTAGGTTTCAACTCTAAAGTCTGATCTTAGATACCCATAACCTCAACCACCACAAGCCTACCTTGTAGAAACCCAACACCCTATCAACCTTTATCTCTGCCTCCTAACCATAACTAAAACCCTCATAGAAACAAGCTGTGGGATCGATTTTAGCAGTCTGAGATAGTGAAGACTTAGGGGAGCATCTTGAATCACAAATTAGAGTTTGTTTTAATTTGAAGTACGCTATCAAGTATTGTGGAAACATTAATTACCCCAACAATTATCAGAAATCTTGTAAAGTAAGAAACCTAATTAATAAAATAAAAACATGTAAAAAAAAGAAAGTATTTGATTGATTTAAGAAAGGACACATGACTTAAACAAGAATATATCCTCACTTTACAATAAATTTCAGCATAGAATTATAAAAAAATATAAAAGGAATAAATAAAAAGAAAGAGTAGAGAAGAAGCTTTGATGTGCATTGTTACCCTGCTCCCCTTCTGCTGGACCATATGGCTCCTAATTTGGATTAACTCAGTCTTCGGTAGGTATTGATGGTATCATTCGATGGGACATGAAAGAAAATGGGAGAAGTTCAAAGTATTTTGAATAACTTTGAGCTTTAACAATAATTTTATGATTTGAAGTGTTTCGTTAGCCAATAAGATATCAGTGATAACTTCATTTGAGTTGGAGTGTTTCCATTATCCAATAAGGCATTAGCGATAACTCTGTTGACCTTGAAGTGTTTCCATACCCAATAAAGCATAGACAATAACTTTCTTGATTTTTGAAGTATTTTCATAGCCAATAAGGCATAGACAATAACTCCTGACCAATAACTTATGGGGTTAGATATAGCTTTGGAAATAGCATCATCAACTGCTTTTGAGCTTAACTAACTTGAAGAAACATGGCATCAATTGCTTCTATGATTGACTAGTTTAAAGGATACATTGACAACTATTTCTGGAGTTGACAAGCTTGAAGTGTGCGTTATCAACTGTGATTATGGTTGACTAGTTTGACGGATGCATTGTCAACTGCTTGTGAGGTTAACTAGCTTGAAGAGTGTGTCATCAATGGCTTCTGAGGTTGACTAGTTTAATGGTTGCATCATCAACTACTTATTAGGTTAACAAGCTTGAAGTATGTATCATCAATTGCTTACGAGATTGACTACCTTGAAGGGTGTGTCGTCAAATATTTTTAGGGTTGACTAGCTTGAATGATGCATCATCAACTACTTGTAGGGTTGGTAAGCTTGAAGGGTGTGTCATCAACTGCTTCTGGGGTTAACTAGCTTGAAAAGTAAGTCATCAACTACTTATGGAGTTAACTACCTTGAAGAATGCATCATTAACTACTTATGGGATTGACTAGCTTGAAAAGTGTATCATCAAATACTTCTAGGGTTGACTAGCTTGAAGGATGTATCATTAACTACTTATGAGACTGTCTAGCTTGTAGTGTATTCAATGACTTTAAGCATATTATTAGTTGACTTCATTTGAATAAGACATTGTGGCTGACTGTCTATGTAAGTTCAAACCTACCTTAATTTGGTTTGAATTGAAATATTGGCAATACATTTGGATTGGCTTAGTTTTGAAATGTGACTAATAGTTTTGAGAATATTGAAGATTAATTTCTTTGATTTGGTAGCATTACCAATGACTTAGGACGGCTAGGTATAGCTATAAGATATTGGTAAAGATTTTTATAGCACGCCAAGCAAGACTCAATTTGACCTTATTTAGTTCTATTTGAACTAATTCTGGTTCAGTTCAGGGTGGTGACATCACCCTTTGTTCATAACCTTGAAGTATTGTTGAAGGTTCAATACACCGAGTAGGACTCTGTTTGACCCTATTTAGTTTTATCGAGACTAACATGGTTAAGATTTGAGTTTAATTTCATTTAGTTTGAGTCCAATTTGACCTTGTGTTGGACCTTTATAGAGTCCAAATCCGTTGGACTTTAGCTCAAGTTCAAGTCAATCTAGTTTGACTTAGTTCTAATTTAGGCTCAGCCTAGCCTAGTTTTGGGTTAACTTAGAGTTTACCCCTTTTAATTTGGATTTAATTTAACCTAATTAGGGTTTGATTTGAACTTAGTTCAATTCATATTCAACTTGATTTTAAATTGACCCAATTTGAACCTGATTAGACTTTGAGTCCAGTTCAATTTGGATTTTAATCTATTGTTTAATCAATTTACATCCATTTAAGTCTACTTGATCTTTGTCCGTTTATTTTTGTTGAGTTCAATTTCAATGTAATTTATTTTATGTTAAGCAATTTGATTTGAGGGTATTTGGATATTCATAATAATTTTAAGTGGACCCGTAACTTGACTTTATATTTGCGAATCTGAGGGTTGGCTAAGATGGAAGCTCGAAGGCTGATTAAGTGTCAACCCGAAGGCTGGCTAGGGTGTGAGCCTGAAAGTTGGTTGAGTATGAGCGCGAAGACTGACTAGCATGTGAGCCTGAAGCCTTGCTAGATGCAAGCCTAAAGGCTAGTTAAGTGCAAGCCCAAAGACTGGCTAAAGTGTGAGCTCAAAAGTTGACTTGGATGCAATTTTGAATGTTGGCTTGAATGAGAGCCCGAAGGTTGGGTAAATGTAAACACGAAGGCTAGCTTGGTGAGATGATGATTCACCATCTTTAAGGGATCGTGAGTGGTCATAGAAGGGTTATGGATTCGTTGTCTTTATCACCAGTTTGTAGGGATGGCTGCAGCAGTATCAAGAGTTTGTCATGTTTGAGGGAGTTACGGGTGACTGCGGCGACATGATGGGTTCATCGTCTTGATCGCCATCTTTTTACACAATAACTTTTGTTTTTTGTTTATTTTCTCCCCTCCCCATCTCATCTCTTTTCGTGCACCTTATTCTTTTCCCTTTTCTTTGTCTTGTTAGTCATGTGGCCTTATAGACTATTTATTAATTTATTTTTAAGATAAGTTTGATTGTGCAATTCGGGTCAAACAGTTTAGAAATGTAGTGAATGGCTCAAATTTGATTGTCTGATTGATATTTGTATGATAATGGATGATAGTATAGACGGAGCCAAATTTTATATGTGTGTACTCATTTGGGTATTCTGTGATGGGTCGAAACGTTTTACAGTATACCCAGCATCTAGTTTGAGGTTGCCTGATTGGAGGAAGATAAATTATTTTTTTTGAATTATTTGAGATTTGGACCTTTTTATAAATATTCGGCCTTATTTGTAATTACATAACTTTGATTTATAATTACAATGAACTTTGGGGGCCTGTTTGCAAAAAGACAAATATAAGTCATTACCATTCACAAATTCAATTGAATTGAGAGAGAATTGAGAAACAGAGAGTTTTCTCTATTTTTTGATCGTTCTCAGGCCCGTGAAGGGATTTTTATTTTGAAAATTTTTCCTCCTCTTCAACTCTTTCCCATCAAAGAGTAACAAAAACTCAAGATAGATCAACTAGGAATTGAAGATAAAAGTTTTAGATTTTCATTTCAGATTCTAAGGTATGTAAATCAGTTTAATTCAGTTTTAAACTCAATTTTCTCATGGGTCTTGCATCAAAAGGTAAAATCAGAGCCCGCAATTGGTATCAGAGCCTTCTTTTGATGGTTGGTTCACGAAAAATCGAGTTATAATTATTTTCAGTTGAATTTCTCAAAACCCAATTTGGGAAAATCGAGTTTTTGTCTTGGACTTGAATTGAAAATGATATTGAATAGCCTATTGGTATTCAAAATTTTATTGGTGGAGAAAAATTCGAGTTTGGTTTCCAAAATTTTGATTTATGGTGATTTTTCAATGTGTTGAATTTTTGAAATTATTTATAAATTAAAATTTGGAAAGGGCTTTTATGTAAAGTTGCAATTCAATGCAATTCCATTGGTTTGGGCTATGACTTGCAATTTGATTGGTAATTGAATTCAATTGCAATTGGGTTCAATTGGTTTAGGTTGTGTATTGCAATTTGATTTTAAATTGAATTGCGATTTTGGATTCCAATCTTGGTTCAGTTTATTGCTCATGTTAATCAAATTAATCTTGTTTAACATGAAGCTTATGATTATTTAAATTATTGAAAAATAAATTTTTATTATTATTTACTCGTGGTTATATTTATGAGTTAAAATAACCAAATATTTCCCAAAGGGTTTTGAGGTTATTTTAATTTATAAATATTATTGTTCTGTATTTATTTTTAACTCTAGTTAATTTGACCCAAAGGTTGACTTGGTGTAGAGAAGAAATAAATATAAAATATTTTGAAAATTTATTTGTAACTATTATGGATTTTATTAGCGGGATCTCGTGGTTTGTATTATTCTCCTAAAAGAGGTAGTATAAGATCACAATTTATCCCGATTCTGATTTTACTGGTGATTGATGGAATCTCGTGATTTGTATTATTTTTCCAAAGGAGATAGTACAATATCATAATTTTATCCGGATTCTGATTTTATTGGTGATTGGTGGGATTTCATGATTTGTATTGCTTTTCCAAAAAAGATAGTATAAGATCATAATTTAATCTCAATTCTAACTTTGCTTGTGCTTTTTGAGATATCATGGTTTGTGTTAGTTTCCCAAAGGAGCTAATACAAGATCACAGTGATAATCCCTATTTGAATTAATAGGATCAATGGAATCATGGATTATTTATTATTGAAATGTATTTGTTGTGTTTTTGAGCTATCCATTGCAAAATCTGCATTATAAAATATAGCAGTCAACTCTTCAAGATCGAGATCTTGAATAGATCAAATTACTCGACTTGGAGAAGTGAACTAGAAGCTCATTTGGCATTTCAAGGTTTTGACATTGGTCTTGATACTACCGAACTGCCTATTGGGTCAAGTTAGTTTGAAAAATGGCACAGAGCAGATAAATTAATAAGACTGATAATTAGAAGAACAGTTTTTGAAATAGTTCATGCCAGTTTGCTAGATATTTATTCTGCCAAAGAATTACTTCAGAGTATTCATGATAGATTTGTTGGGTCCTCTAAAGCTAAGAAATTGTCTTTAACTCGTAAACTCACAACACAAAATTGGCTGAGCATGGGACTGTTCGAGAGCATATTCTGACGATGTTTTCAATTGCACATGAGTTGCAAAGTTTGGGTTTGAGTCTTGATGATGGATATGTCACATATTGTATACTAGACTCGCTGCCTGCATCCTGTGAGACTTTGATTATCAACTATAATACACATGATCATCATTGGATGATGGATGAATTGTTGAATTAGTGTGTCTCAGAGGATGAAAGGAGAAAGGCAGTTAAAGCTAAACTTGTGAAAATTGAATCAACAAATTTGGCTGAGAAAAATAGAAGTTTAATTCTCGGTCCAGAAAGCCCTTTAAGAAGCAAGCCTGGAAAAGAAATTTGTAAAGAGTAAGGATGATATGAAAGAAAAAGCACCTGCTTAGTTAAAAGAAAAGGTTTGCTTTTATTGCAAAAGGAAAGGGCATTTTATAAAAGACAGTTACAAATAGAAGTTTCTACAGGAAAAAAAACAAGGGATTCCTAGACCTAAGGAACCCAGATGATAAGGAGAAGTATGTTTTTATGGGGAATAATGAGTGAGTTAAGGTCGTCGGTGTTGGGACATACACTTTGGTTTCTCATGGTGGTCATACTATTTTACTGTCAAATACAGTTTTTACACCAGCTATCAGGCGTAACTTACTGTTAGTCTCCAGACTTACAGAAGCTAGTTATTATTTTGCTTTTGGCAAAAACTGTGTATTTTTGTTGTATGACAGTGTTGTTGTTGCTATTAGTACTATATCAAATGGTTTGTATAAATTGCATGTAAAACTGAAAGTTGACTCTACAATACAATGTTACAATGTTGATTTCAAACATATATGTCCTTGTGATCCGAATGTGCAATTGGATAAGAATTCTTCTCGTTTATGGCATTGTTGTTTAGGTCATATTGGTAGAGACTCTGCCATGCTGGAATTTTACATAATATAAATTTTGATGACCTTGGTATTTGTGTGGATTGTATTAAAAGAAAGATGAAAAGAGCATTATTTCCAAAGACATTAAGATCTAATAATTTGTTAGATCTAATCCATATAGATATTTGTGCTCCGAATGGGGTAGTCACAAAGAATGGCCAGAACTATTTTGTAACATTTATTGATGACTACTCACGATATGGATATGTGTATCTGCTATACAAAAAGTCGAATGTATTTGAAATATTTAAGGTGTATAAAGCTGAAGTTGAAAATCAGCTGGGCAGAAAGATTAAAGCTATCAGGATGGATAGAGGAGGTGAATACACTTTCGATATTTTTTGACAATTTTTACAGGAGCATGGAATCATTGCAAATACAACCATTGTAGGAAATCTAGAGCAAAACGGAGTAGTAGAAAGGAGGAATAGGACTTTGATGGATATGGTCCGTTGTATGTTAGTTTTAGTGAATTGCCAAACTTTTTATGAGATGAAACACTGAAAATGGCTACATATATTTTAAATAGAGTACCATCCAAATATGTTCCTAAAACTCCTTTTGAGTTATGGCTTGGTAGAAAACCCAGTTTGAATCATCTTAGAATCTGGGGTTATGATGTAGAAGCTAGGATTGTTGAACCTAGTATACCAAAAATTGTAGGTCAAAGTTTAAGCTGTAAGTTCATTGGTCTTCTGGACAGATCTAAGGGTTACAGGTTATATAATCCTATTCAGGGCTCCATATTTGAAAATAGAGATGTCAAATTTCTTGAACATGACACATCTGTCACAAGATGCAAGAGGAAAAGAATTGAAGTTGAGGATGAGCCAGATAGAGCTAGACAAGATGAAGCAACCATGGCTGTGCCAGACCAGCTAAATGAAAGACCCAGAAGAATTTATAGATCAGTTCTGTTAGATGACTATGTTGCATATTTAGAGGAAACTTGAGATATGCATATTTAGCGTTTAGATAATATAGATGAGATGTTTATCTCATTGATCACAAAAAATAATGATTCATTGAATTTTTTAGAAGCCATAAGCAGTGAGAATGCAAAATTCTGGTTGAATACAATGATTGAAGAAATTGATTTAATGCAGAAAAATGATGTTTGGTCTCTAGTGTCAACTCTTATAAATTGCAAACCAATTGACTGTAAATAGGTCTATAAGACTAAATTGAAAGCCAATGGTGAAATTGACAAATATAATGCAAGGTTGGTTGCTAAAGGATACACTCAAAGAGAAGAAATTGATTATGATGAGGCATTTTCTCGAGTCTCTAGAAAAAATTCATTGAGAATCTTTATGGCATTGGTTGCACACTATGATTATGAACTCATTCAGATGGATGTCAAAACAGCATTTCTGAATGGAGTTCTTGAAGAAGAAATTTATATGATTCAGCCAGAAGGATTTGTCAGAAAAGGTGATGAAACAAAAGTCTGCAGACTACATAAATCCATATATGATTTAAAATAAGCCTCTCGACAGTAGTATATTAAATTTCATGAGACAATCACAAATTTTGACTTTCAGGAGAATACAGTTGATAATTATATATACCTGAAAGTCAATGGGGGTTATGTTTAGATATTGATATTATATGTTGATGACATCTTATTAGCAGATAATGAACTAAATTCCCTCAGAGAATCTGAAAGGATGTTGTCTACAATCTTTGAAATGAAGAATCTTGGCAATGCTTCATATGTCTTGGGTATTAAAATATACAGAGACAGAAAGTGTCGATTGCTTGGGCTTTCTCAAGAGACATATATTGCTAAAATTCTTCAGAAATATGGTATGAACGATTGTAAAGTTGGAGAGTCACCTATAGTCAAAGGTGATAAGCTTACTCTTCGGCAATGACCTCAGAATGAAATTGAAAGATAGGAGATGCAGAAAATTTACTATGCTTCAGCTATTGGTAGTTTAATGTATTTGATGATCTGTATCCGTCCAGATATTGCTTTTGTTGTGGGACTTCTTAGCAGATATCAGAGTAACTCAAGAATGACCTATTGGAGAGTAGTTAAGAAAGTTTTTCATTATTTGAAGAAAATCCAAAATTATGTGCTCTTATTTGATAGTTATAAACTATTAAATATTCTTGGATATATAGAATCTGATAGGAAAGGATGTGAGTACAGTTTGAAGTCTACACCTGGATATGTATTTACTTTGGCAGAGGGAGTCATTTCATGGCGTAGTATAAAATAGACTACTATTGCTTTATCAACTATGGAGGCAGAGTACATAGCTTGTTGTGAGACTAGTAAACATGCTATGTGGTTAAAATATCTCTCTGACCTCTAGGTGGTTGATTGTATTGATAGGTCAATGCAAATAGTTTGTGATAATGATGCAACTATATCCTTTACTAAGGATGCTAGATGTCATTCCAAGGCAAAGCATATTAAGTTGTAATTTCATTATGTCCGTGAAAAAGTTCAGCAAAAGGATATTATTATTTTACGAATCTCATATGCAGATAATTTGGCTGACTTAATGCTAAAAGTCTGGCGGTGAAAATATTTAAAGAGTATGTTTGTCATATGAGGATAGTTTGTAACATGATGTCATGTTTGATCGTTACTGTATTTTTATCTAGTTATAGTTTATTTGTTAGTAAACTATTGCTTTTCCCATATGAAATAATTTCATTGATGTATTTTGTTCTTAATCTTCCAATGTGGAAGATGGAGCTCTTGGGAATACTATTGGTCACTAGATATGTTAGTGATGATCACCTACATGAGAGCTTAATGATCATTTGTAAGTGATTCCTGAAATACTTGAGATAAAGGTATGATTGGGTATTATATTCATTTTATATCTCTTACTTAGATGAAGTGCATTGGCACTTGTGATTCTCAGTACAGTTTGTACCATGGTTTACCGTTTCGGTTTCGGTCTCGGTTTCGGGACCGGCCGAAACCGATACGTTTCGGCCGTTTCGGCCGTTTCGGTTTCAGTTTCGGTCGTTTCGGTTTCGGCTGAAAGAATTTTTTAAATTATTAATTGGGCGTTGACCAGAGTTTGACTATATTTTGACTGTCCTTTGACTTCAAATTAAAAATACAATAAAATATTTGAAAAAATTTGAAAAAATTTGAAAAATTATGAATGAATTTATACTTAATTTTACAATAATTTCAAATATTATTTAAACTAATTAAAATTAATTTTGATAGTTAGTCACTGATATTGTCTGTTTTTAATATATATTAGTGTATTAAAAAATATATAAGAAATGATATGAATATGATTAAAATTTAAAAATTAATATAAGCAAATTTAACTTTTCATTAAAATGTATTTCACAAGTACATAATTTATAAATTCTAAGATAATACAACTAATCATCATAATCATCATCGATTGAGTTTGGAACATCTGGGTGTGTAATTACAAATTTAGTATCTGAATGATCCGGACGAGCATTTATGGGCATATGAATCAAAACAATTAGTTCTGCGCGATCTCATAGCAGCGGTTCTGAAATATAACCATATATCGAAGGTCTAAAATAAAAATTATATTTTGACTAAAATTTAATTTAATTTTAATTATTTTTTAACTTCAAATTAAAAAATTATAATATATTTAAATTTTTTAAAAAATAATGAATAATTACGTGAATAATATTATGTACGTAAATAATATCTGACTGAAACCGATAATGACGTCGAAATTAAATTGGCGACAACACTGGCCCCAATGTAAGGTCAGTCAAATTTTACGGGAGTACGAGTCAGATTAGCGAGGGTACGAGATAGACGAGAGAACGGTGGTAGACTAATAAGAGCGCAGGGTTTTTGGGTTCGAACATGAAGCCAGTGCGAGGTCCTCCCCCCGACCCCCACCCACCCCGCCCCCAACCCGCGCGAGCTCGGCGAGCTCCCGCCCGCCCGCTGTTCGCCCGGAGCTCCCGCCTGCCCCGTGCGCGCGATCCCGGCGAGCACTCACGCCCCCGCGCGCGAGCTCGCGAGCTCCCGCCCGTGCGATCCCGGCGATCTCACGCCCCCGACCCGAGCTCCGCCCCCCCGCGCGAAGCCCGGCGAGCTCCCGCCCGCCCGCGCGAGCCCGGCGAGCTTCCCCCGCCCGCGCGCAGAGCCCGGCGAGCTCCCCGCCAGCCCTCAAGCGAGCCCGGCGAGCTCCCGCTCGCCTGCGCGCGCCCGGCGAGCTCCCGCCTGCCCGCGCGCTCGAGCCCGGCGAGCTCCCGCTCCCGCGTGCGTTCGTTGGCGAAGATGAACAGTAATGAACAGTACCCTAACCGATACGAAACCGCAGGTTTCGTTGCGGTTCCGGCCGAAACCGAAACGTTTCGGTCGAAACGTTTCGGTTTCGGCCGAAACTGCGAACCTTGGTTTGTACATTTAAGTGACGTGTTTCTCCAACCAGATCAGGCCATCCTTCGCTGCAGCACGACAGTTAATGTTTGCTCGATGACCTCACCCTCAATGATCTCTGCCTCCTCCTTAATCTGAATCCCAATGGTCTTGCCGAAGGCCTAGGTAAGGGCCTCAGTCTTGGAAAACTGAAGGGAGAAGAGCTCCAAGGCAGAGAGGATGGCAAAGGGGGTCTCCAGGCCGAGGGACTTGTTAAGGTCCATGGCGATGGCGGTCTTGTCAATGCCGAGTGGGCTGGCGAGGAGGATGGCAAGGTCGGCAATGCGGCCCTCGCGGACGAGCTGGAGGATGAGGCTAGAAGCACGATGGGTAGGAACCTAGCCAACCATGTCATCAGAGACGGAGTGAGCCTCGAGGAGGAGTCGAGGCCAAGGCCAAGGATGTGGGAGTGAGCTCCGATCTGCTCTATCTAGGTCAAGTCTCGGCTCTCAAAAAGCTTCTCAATCTTCGCCATCGTTGCTACTGATGGTGGCGATGGTCGGCAATTGGGGAAGAGGCAATTGGGTGTTTGCAGCCACCGAGGGCCTGTGGCCTAGTCGCAGTTGAAAGCATGGCAGTGGCTTGGTCGCTGGAGAAAGGGCGAAGGAGGCGCAGGCAAGGTGGGCAGCTCACGGGCGAAGGAGATCCTTGCAAGGGAGGGACCAGAGAAGAAGAACAAGAACAAAAAGAGGAAGGTGCAAAGGTACTTGTGTATTATTTCCTCCGGTCTCTGTTCCTTCTTGATGGCTCGCTGATCTTCTCTCCAATCCCTCTCTCTCTCGTTCTTTGTTGTTCTGATCTCCTCTCCGTGTTTTTTTTTGTTGCCTGCAGTCATCAATTTATAAGGAGAAAATTTACCATCAAATCAAGAAAATTTGAACCCAAAATTTTAATTGATTTGATTATCAAATTCAGTTGGACGGTGATTGACTTGTTACAATGATTATAATATTAGATTGAATTATATTTTTCATATTTTATAATTGACTGTAATTCACTTGATTGGGATTTATTTCTCCAATAAGGATATTCAATTTTTTGTATTATTTTCGAATGATAAATTTTTTAGCAGTTTATTTACAAATTTTTCAAAAAAATTAGACAAAAATATAATTTTATAAATTCTAAAGACTTCTTTGCAAAAAGGATATATTTATCATAATATTGAAATTTTTAGGTTTTTTAATAAAATTTGGATTTATTTTTAAAAAAAAAATTTTGAGGGATTTATTTGAAAATTTTCCAAAAAATTAGATTAAAATATAATTTTGTAAGTTTTAGGGTTTTTACAAAAAGAACACATTTATAAAAATTCTAAAATTTTTAGGGTCTTTTTTGAATAAAATTGAGAATTATTTACAAATAAAAATTTTTAATGAAATTATTTGTAATAGTCAAAATTTTGAAGGTTTATTTGTGAAAATTAGAAATTTCAAAATTTTATTTACAAATATAAAATATTGAGAGATTTATTCGCAAACTCTATATTTGCAAGGATTAATTTAAAATTTTAAAACTTTTAAGGACTTTGCCATAAAATTTTCATCTCAAAGACTTATTTGCAATGAAAACCCAACCAGGGACCCATTCGTGAAGTTTTTATAATTTTCATTTTGACCATGATATTTGATGAATTTCAGTCCTATTTTTAGTTCAAGTATTGGTCCCAATTAGCTCTCTTTAATTTAAGCCCAAATTTTTAAACAATTTAAATCCAAACTAAATCCAATTTTTAAGCAAATTTGACTGTGATTTCGGTTCAATTGAGACCAACGTTTTGATCACAATTCAGCAACATTCAATTCTATATTTTGGCTAAACTTTGATTAAATTTAATTTTTGGTCAAAATTGACTCAAACAAATGCCCACTTTGCAAGTTTTCTCAATGAAGAGAGAGGATGCGAACAACATCCTAAGAATTGATCATGTATGTTTGAACCATTATGTGAAGCAGCCTTGAATTATTGTAGGGAGTGAATTTAAGCTACCACGTTGAGTGGATTTGATTTTTCCATATAATTTGGATTTTTACGTGAAAGTGTATTTGACTTGCCACGTGAAGGTGGATTTGGTTTCCATGTTGAGCAGATTTATATTGTTACGTGAAAGTGAACTTGATTTGCCATGTAAAAGTAGACTTGGTTTGTTACATAGAAATAGATTTGGGTTATCACATAAATGTAGACTTAATTTGCCACATGAAAGTGGATTTAATTTGCCATATAGAAGTTGATTTAGATTACCACATGAAAGTAGAGTTAGGTTATCACATAGAAGTGGACTTATGTTGCCATGTAGGAGTGAGCTTAGGTCGTAACGCAAAAGTGAATTTAATTTGCTACGTAGAAGTGGAAGTAGACTTATATTGATATGTGAAAGTGTACTTGACTTGTCATAATGAGTGAACTTTTGCAGGAGTGTGGATTTAACCGTTACACAAATTGGGCAGGATTTTATGTCCATATGTTATCTCGAGAAATATGGAGTGCATGTTTGATTGGATATTTTCTTTTGAGAAAGTCAGATGTTCTGTCATAGACAAAACATAGATACTTTTGGTTATTAGTGTTATCGCCCTCAGGGCCTAGGCATAATATCTTTTGAGAAATTAGCCGTTGATTAGTGGCATAAGCCTTTCCCCTTTGTTATTGATTAGTTGGTAGGATCTCCCTTCAAATATACTTTCGACCATATAAGGGCTTTCCCAATTAGGTTCGAGCTTGCCTTTCTTATTTTAGTTTGGGATTATAAGTTTCTTAGGACAAACTATTTCTCCTTTCTAAAAAGACCTAAGTCAAGCCATTTTGTTGTAGGCCTTAGACATTTATGCTTGATATATTTTCATGTTTTGCTAGGTCATAAGCCTTATTTTATCAAAGGAGTCTAACTCGTCAAGGTGAAGACAAACGTTGTCTTCTCTTGTAATTTCTTTTTGCAAGACAATCCTTAAAGAAAGGATTTGCACTTCTAGTAATAAGACTACCTCAGTTCTGAACACTAATGCATATGGCATTGGTTGGGTCGGGGTTTGATATGTGGTGCGATAGGCCCACAATGCCTTAGTAAGACTTTGGTGTCAGTTTTTTTTATTTCTGGCAATAACTTTTTTCAAGATCTTAGAAGGGGTCTTGTTGAATGCCTTAGCGAGCTCGTTGGCTCTTGCATTATAGATGGATGAATATTTCCAATCTATCTTGTGATGATGTGTGAATCATCTTATCTTGAAGCTTCTGAAGGATGGTCTATTATTAGAATGATCCTTTAAAGGATACCAAATCAATACAAAATATTTTTTTTGAAAGAAGTGGATAACAGTATCCGCTTTTACCTCTTTCAATGGAATTGCTTCAGCCCATTGAGAAAAATGATCAGTTGCTACCAATATAAAGTGGTGGCCTCTAAAAGAAGATTATTCAATTGGCCAATGATGTATGTACCCCATACCTCGAATGGCCATGAGGATACTGTTGGATGTAGTGGATTTGGGTGTTGATGGATGAAGTCATCATGAATTTGGTATAGGTGATATTTTCTTGCATATTTGATGCAATCTCCTATCATCGTAAGCCAATAGTAGTCCGTACACATAATATTTATCATCATTTTTGGACTCGACATATGAGCCTCACAAACCCCAGAATGTACTTTATATATAACTTCTTTAGCTTCTTTGTTTGAAAGACAGTGCAAAACTAGTTGATCGAAGGACCTTCCACAAAGGGTGTTGTTGATGAGTAGAAAGTGCATGATCCTCTCTTTAAATTGTGTCCGTATGGATTTATTTCATGGGAGTTCTCCACTTTTGAGGTAGTTGGTGAATGGTGTTCTCCAATATGCGGCCTCTTCTGCCAATTTAGATCTAGTCCTCTTGTGATTGATGTTGGAGACTGAGCTCATCACTTGTTTACTACGAACTGTAATTAGAATTTTTCCTTGCTCAGGATCAGCTAGTACCTTGACTAGTTTAGCTAAGGAGTCAACTTTTACGTTGATAAATCGGGCAACTTTAGTTATTTGAACATGCCAGATTTGTCTTATAAGCTATTAAGTCTTTTTATAGTATTTCAGAAGCTCAGATTTGTAGAGTTTATATTCGCCTTGAACTTGGCTGATAATCAATTATGAATCATTGAATTTATGTAGGCATGATATTTTCATATTAAGGGCTATTTTTAGTCCTGCAATTAGGGCCTCATATTCAGCTTTATTATTTACGCATGGTTTCGAGAGGGAACAGGAGTATCATAAAATGCCCCCATTTGAAGTGACATAAATTAGTCCAATACCTGCTTTGATTTGCACAAGCTTTGATTTGATCCCTAGCTTAATGGATGATGCTCCATCAAAGCATAACTTCTAGTAAGGTTCTCCTTCTTCGACCAAAAGGATTTCTTCATTAGGGAGCTCATAACTCAGAGGAGACTCGTCTGCTATTGAATAAATTGCTAGAAAATTGGCGAGGGCTTGCCCCTTAACTGCCTTTTGGAGAGTGAGTTTGATATCATATTCCATGAGGATTGAAGCCCATTTTTCTAGCCTCCCATTAAGTATAGACCTAGTCATCAAGTACTTTATAGGATCAATCTTTGATATTAAAATGACTTGATGTAAAAATAAATAATGTCTCAGCTTCTTGACCCCAAATATGAGTACCGGACAATGCTTTTCAATGAGAGAGTCGTTGCTTTTTGCCCCCACTAGCATTTTACTCAAATAGTAGAGTATATTTTCTTTACCCTCTTTATTATTCTCAGTAAGAAGTGCCCCCAGGGATCCTTCTATTGCTATCTTGAAGAAGATGAAAGGCTTATCAAGTAGGGGTACTGTCAAGACTGATGGCGTTAGAAGATACCACTTGATCTCTTCAAAGAATTGTTGGCAATTTTGATTTCGAATAATTGGGGGCTTTCCTTCTTCGTCAACTTGAAAAAAGGCTTATATTTTCTAGAGAGGCTTGAAATGAATCTTCTTATATATGCAAGTCAGCCTTGGAGCAACCTCAATTGCTTTAAGTTGTTGGGTGGTAGCATATCCAAGATAACTTTAATTTTAGATGGATTGATTTCAATCTCCTGATGTGTGACAACAAAGCCAGGGAATTTTCCCAATGATACCCTAAAAACACACTTTGTAGGATTCATCTTTAAGTTATATTTTCTAAGGTGATAGAATCCCACTTTCAGGTCTTGGGCATACTTGTCTTTAGCCTTAATTTTGACCACCAATTCATCCACTTAGCATTCCACTAACTGGTGTATGAGATCATCAAATATTTAAGTCATGGCGCTTTGATAAGTGGCGCCTACATTCTTGAGTTTAAAGGGCATCATCTTGTAGCAGTAAATGCCAATTAGTGTCTTGAAGGCCATATATTTCTCATTATTAGGATACATCTTGATTTAGTTATATTCTAAAAAACTATCCATGAAAGAGAATATTTTGAAGTCGATCGTATTGTCAATCATGATTTTCATTATTGGCAATGAAAAATCATCTTTTAGACATATTTTATTCAAGTCCCTGTAGTCCATACAAATGCAGATTTGGTTATTCTTCTTCTTGACTAGCACAATGCTTACCACCCAATTTGGATATTTTTCCTCTCTGATGAAGTTTGCTTTGATCACTTTTTTTATTTCTTCTATCACTTTATGTTCTTAGTCGAGCTTTATCTTCCTGGATTCTTGTTTGACAGGTGGAAACTTGGGATTGATGGCCAGGTTGTGGACTACAACTTCAGGATCTAGTTTAAGCATCTTCTTATAGCTCTATGCGAAGCAATCAATATATTTTTGGAGCATTTCTTTGAGTTGGGTTTGACTTTTCTCTAAAAGTTGAGTGCTGATGAAAGTCAGCTTGGGTCTTCCTCAAAGCCTAGATTAATCTCCATCAATTTGTCAACTATGGTTTGCCCCCTGTTCTCAAATTTTGGTGAAGCTTTTTTTGGTTTGAGGATTATTTCTTTACTAAGTGATTCATCATATCGAGTGAGGTTTGGCGAAGGTTAGTCTGAGGGTGTTTTGGCAACATCATACTCCCTTTCTTTTGGTTGTGATAAAATTCCATTGAGGATGTCACCTCCTTGTGATGTCCAAAAAGTCACAGTCATCTTAGCACACATGCCAAGGGGTATTGATGTCATTTGGTTATCCTGAATATTAGAGAGAGGTCCAATGGTGACCATAAAATATGTGTGGATGTTTGGGATAATATAGCCTAGTCCTTTAGTGTTCTTGCTTCCTATTCCAGGAATGTAAGCACATTCTTGGGGTAGATCTTATATATTCCTAGACTCTCTCTCTTTGTTTGTGAATGTCTACAACCAGATTTGTTAATTATCTGATGAAGCTAATTTGAGTCTAGGCATGACTATCAATTGATAGTCACCATCATCTGCCAAATCTTCAATCCCCAGGATTTTATGTATACTTGGAGTACAAGGAATTGCCTTGTAAAATAGTATTTTCTTTTCTCTTTTATACTGTAGAGGAATGTAGAAAGTTATTAGTTCTTCCATGACATAGATGCTCAGCTCATCTAATGGCTTAACTAAGCCTTTCAAAACTTTAGTAATAAGGAGAGTATTTTCTTTTTGACCTTTGTTATCATCTTCTTCAGAAGCATAACCACCCAAATAGACTTGCGAGGCTTCTTTATTTGAAGAGGCTAGGTCAGAATCGCTTCCTAGGTGAGGAGGAGCAAAGATCAACGTCAAATCTCTAATAGAATTTTGCATCATTATAATGTATGTCATGCACAACAAAAGGGTGTATATCTCCATCGATTTAGTGTTCTTCATCATCCTCGAAGTATTTAAAACATTGATATAAGGTTAATGGCAGTACTTTATTTTCATGTAGCCAGGACCTCCCTAGTAGTACTTTATACGACGCATTGGTATCAATCACATAAAACTTGGTATCTGTTATTATCTTGCCTACTTTCAGAGGGATAGTTATGATTCTTAAAGCTCTTTGGCTATTTTGATTAAATCCTTATATGGTTATAATCTCAGACGATAGGTGACACATGTCCAAAGTCAAAGCTCTTAGAGTTCAAAGAGTCATCAAATTAACTGAGGAACCTGGGTCAATTAAGATATGATTGATCTTGATCCCATCACTATTCCCTATGACATATAACGGTCTGTTGTGGTATGTTATTCTAGGTAGCATGTTATTACTTATAAAGGTGATGGCGGGAGTTTGGCATGGACATATAGACTCCTTCATCTTCTTTTTAGCAAAGTATGCTTGGTAGTTAGCCAGATTCTACAAGATATGTATTAGTATATTCTTGAGTTCTTGTAGCATGATCAAGGCATCAAATACTCTTAGCATAGCAAGGATCTTTTTGAGGTGGGCTGCTATATTGTATTTCATCCTTTTGGGTGCAAGTTTAGCTTGGGAAGGCTTAATACCCTCATTTATTTGAATTTCCTTTTCTATGTCCTTAGGAATATTCTTATCCCTAGGCATTGGAGCTTGTCTTGAAGGTAATACCTTTCCACCTTAGAATTGTACCTAATTTACTCTACTTAGTTGAAATCTTGCATTATGAGACCAATAAAGTTTGTCTTTGTAATCACTCCCAACACTAATCTTGCGATAGGAGGTAGTGGACCCTTACCCCCAGTCAGTAGTTCTTTGAATGTCCTTGGAGGATGTGACTATCTAATAATCATCCCATTCAACATCAAAACTAGGCACGTGGGGTTTTCTCATAGAGAGATCTTCAAAAACTCTCTGGATGACCCTTCTATTTTGTCTGCTAGCATAACCTTCTTAGGACTTTATATTTAGGATGTTTCTTCCATGGATATTCAAATTGGCTTGATTGTGAATATTCAAATTGGCTTGATGTGAGGGCAAAATAATCTTTAGAATTAGCCTGCTTGATCATTTCCTAAAATGCCTACTTCTTCCTTTGGTGCTTACTGGTGTAGTACCTTCCAAAGCGGTCATAAAATTACTCTGAGTCAGACATAGAGTCATATTCATTTTTCATGCCTTGTATGCATAATTTTTCTAAAGTTGACAAAGTGCATCTTTCCGCAGCTCTAGGACTGAGACTTCACTAAACCTAGTGAGTTGAGCATTTGTTGTTAGATTGCTTGATGGATGCTGGAATAGCAACTTGCTGACATGCACAAATGTATAAGTCACCATGCAATAAGAGGTCAAAGACTTAGATAACTCTCTTTGATAGTGTCTAGTTTTTTTGACCCGCCTTTAGAGTAAGTGGTACGAGTGATTGCTTTGATTCTGAGGAGGGTCAGTAAGTGATTTCTCACCACCCCTCTGAGGCCTTTTGTGTGACTTTGTCTTTTCTTCCAGCACATTCTCCATCTTTTCGATTTTCTCATAGAGCATGGCAGTCATATTTGTCACATTTTTCATGTGGATAGCCATAGCCTTCATGTGCTTGTTCAACGTTTGCATTTGCCTCCTAACAAACCTCATATTAGTTGTAGCTAACTCTTTCATAGTATCTAGCTATAATTTGAGCATACAATAATTGTACTCATGGGTGAACCACTACCTAAGATAATCATCTCAAGAGCAGCCCTTAGGAAGACTTGTGGGATCTTTCATTTCATTAGTAACATCTCTATTGAATCTATTCACTTCTTCTTGTTGCACCCTAAATTTTCTCATCATTAAAGTAAGAAGGCAGGAATTGGCTTGGTTGTAAACCTTCGACGGTAAATATGGCAGGAGCATGTTATCATCGAAAGTTCACTTTCTTTATTCTCTGCATTAGGGTTCTTTAGTAAAGGTTTAAGTTTATCAGGGAAGAATTCTTCTGGAGTTACTTGGTTTCTTTCTCCCTACACATATTTATCCAAAGTATTGATGTATTCTTGGATGACTGATTTTTTGACATCATATTTATCTGGCTAAACCAACTTCTTCTTCTTGCTTCTATTCTTTCTCTTCCTAATGCTTCGAGCAGGTGAGATAGCTTGTTTTGATGAGGCTTTTCAGGATTTTTAGTTATTTTTTTCATCAGTTTCTTTAGCCTTTTTGAAATGTAGATATTCTATAAGTGCACTTGTTCGGGAGTATATTGTGCTTCTTCCCCCAAAATAATTTCAACAAGTGGTTCATAGTCTTCAAACATAGTAATATGATTAATGAATTCGGTGGGTGTTTCAAATAGGGCTACCTTTGAGAGAGGTAATGCCTTCTCGGTATTGCTTCTCATCCCAGTCCTTAAACACATAGCAGTCTTCAATGGTATATCCCAAAACTCTATGGTAAACACAATAGTTTTGGTGATTTATTTTAGGCCTCACCTGGCCGCTTGGATTCTGGCAATTGGAGGTTTAACTTCATTGTATTCTAGAATATTTTACCTATTATTTCTTTTTTGAAAGAGCATTTTTTTTCGTAGCCTTTATTAGAGATCATTGGATTATTCCACTTCTCTATCTCCCCTAAGAGTTGGTGGCTTCTGAGGATTACCCTTATTTATAGTGAGGTTCGGAGGTTTTTTTTGCTTAGTTGCTATAAATACAACTCTTATATTTTTGTAAGGCTCTTCGCGCTTTACCTTATCTTTTTCTGGCTTGAAACTTTTTAACTAGATAAGATTGGTGGGCCAATCCTTTCAAGCTTTTTAACATACATGATGAGATCTTGGAAGGTATGGATAGGAGAGGCGCTCAAGTATGGTATCATCCATTCTCCCCTTATGTTGCCAAGGACTAGGTTCACTGTCTCAAATTGGCTCATAGGTTGTTCACACTTAATGTTGAGATTTCTCTACTATGTGATATAATCCAGAATTGACTCATTATCATATTTTGATGTTGAGATAAAATATGCGGTCATCTCTAAATCTAATTCAGAAAGCCTCTTTCATTTGTACTCAAGTTTATATGGATTTTGGTTGCAAACTAACATACCACTCGAATGCTACTCTTGTCAAACTCGCTAAAAATTACTGAAGTAACAACAAGAGAGTATTATAGAATCACAAAGTGAGCTATATGCTATTCAGGATTATCCATGCCATTAAATTATTTGAAATTAGGCACTATATACCCTCTAGAATATGGCACTTGGTTGTGATACTTAGGGTATGGTTTGTCAACATCATTTACCTTACCCGTTTCACTTTCTTCTCTCAATCGTGCAGCTACCATTCATTGTACTTGCTATTGTATGCTTGTTGAGAGTTTCATATTGTCAAAGATTCCTGAAATTGGGGATTAGATATCCCTTATTGGAGGAGTTACTTGTGAAGGACCTATATTTTTGTGGATCTCATCTATAGAAGATGCACCTTCCATCACTTCTATTGCTTGACATGGCTGCCGAGATTGCTCTAACTTATTGAGCTTCTGACTCATTTATATTATCATCTTCATCAACTCCATGATCTTCTTTTGAGCTTCATCTTTCTCTTTGCCTTACTATCTAAATTGTTCTTGTAGTACTTATATGGTCACTTCTTGATTAGAAGTTTCAATTATGACTAAGGCTTCTATCAGAATATGATAGTCCATATTTTGAGGATCAAATTTAGGCTTCAGGTTAAAGCTAACTTCTTCTATTGGTCGAGTCATCTCATTCAAGAGTCTAATATGGAGCGGGTCGCTACACCTTTTCTTTGGTGTGGTAGCAAAGAATGATTCACAAGAGCCCTCTCCTCTTGGATTTTTTTCATCTGTTAGCCTTACTTGGACAACCTTCTTTTGGCGTTTGGCCGGCTGGGGTGAAGGCTTGCAGTCCCTCCCAAAGTTATGATGAGAAATGACTCTGATAGTATGGGTGGTCTCTTTTGGCAAACCCTCGTATTGGGTAGTAGCTTTTGTGATTTTATGTGGTGATTCATCATTTGCTACAGTCTTAAGATAAAATTGTACCCCTTGTGATTTGCTCCTACTCTTCTCCAAACTACTTAATAAAGCAAAGAAGTTGAAGGTAGGAATGGTAATGACTGACTTCGTTCGAGAGGTAGGTTTCCCAAGTCAGCTAAAGATTCTAACAATTTTTCCTTTACTTATAACAGTCCAAATGAAATCTTCTTCCTTGATGCCTGTGTCTAGATTTGTTTTTGATTGCCCCTATGAGGTGTTGGGTGAAGGTGGCCAAAAATTGAGTTTCATTTTAGTCCTAACCTCCGAAAGACTGATATCCTTTAAGGTATGACTTTTAGCTCTTCATTTGAACAGTCATTTTCATTGGGGATAATGATATTTGGCCTCCTTTTCCTTAATGGAAGGTGAAAAATAGACTGATTTTGCATGTCAAAAACTTTAATTGGTGTATTAGTAGGTGCCTTCTTGAATTGGATGACCTTAGAGATGGTCCTGAACTAGAATTGAACTTCAACCACTTCTATAGCAATCATTGACTAAGAAAAATGCATAGTTAATCTTGCCCCCAAAATGATGGTGTATCTTGGGATGGAGATGTTCTTCATTGTTGTCATTTAATTCATTCTTTTGCAAAGGAGAATACAATCGATTAGTTTTTAATCATAATTCTATCTTACTAATGTCTCTATTATATTAACTAGGTTTTACATTTAGAGGAGAAGTCATGTCCCACTAGGTATGCCAAATTTTGTGGTATAGATTTTGATGGTCCAGAATGATGGAGAATCTGAGGAGTAATCTCAAATCACAAATCAAAATTTGTTTTGATTTGAAGTATACTATCAAGTGTTGTGGGAATATTGAATTTCAATAGGTGCAAGCCTCTATTATTAATTATCTCGATAATTATCAGGAATCTCCTAAAACAAGACATCTAGTTAATAAAATAGATACATAAAAAGGAAAAAAAGAAAGTATTTGATTGATTTTCAGATAAGATACATGGCTTAAATAAGGATATACCCTCACTTTACAATAAATTTCAACATAGAATTATAGAAAAATATAAAAGGAACAAAGAAAAAGAAAGAGTGGAGAAGAAGCTTTATTGTGTATTGCTACCCCACTCCTCCTATGTTGGACCATATGGCATCTAATTCGGATTAACTCGATCTTTGGTAAGTGTTGATGACATTATCTGATGGGACATGAAAGGGAATAGGAGAAGTTTGAAGTGTTTTCAATACCTTTGAGTTTCGACAATAACTTCATAATTTAAAGTGGTTTTGTTAGCCAATAAGGTGTCGGTGATAACTTCATTTGGGTTAGAGTGTTTTTATTATCTAATAAGACATTGGCATTAACTCCATTGACCTTGAAGTATTTCCATACCCAATAAGACATAAGTAATAACTTTATTGATTTTTGAAGCATTTTCATAGCTAATAAGGTATAGGCAATAACTCCTTTTGGTTTGGTAGCATTACCAATAGCTTATGAGGTTGGATACAGCTTTGAGAATCATATCGTCAACTTCTTCTAGGATCGATTAGCTTGAAGAGGTGGATCGTCAACTACTTTTGGGGTTGACTAGCTTGAAGGATGCATTACCAATTGCTTCTGGGGTTGAGTATCTTGAAGAATATGTCATTAACTACTATTGGGGTTGACTAGGTTGAAGGGTTGTTAACTATTTGTAAGGTTAACTAGCTTGAAGAGTGTGTTATCAATAGCTTCTAATGTTGACTAGCTTGATAGGTGTATTGTCAGCTACTTATGGGGCTAACTAGATTGAAGTGCGCGTTGTCAATTACTTACGGGATTGACTAGCTTGAAGGGTGCATCATTAACTTCTTTTGAGTTTAAGTAGCTTGAAAAGTGTGTCATCAACTGTTTTTGGGATTAGCTAGCTTGAAGGATATGTCATCAACTACTTGTCAGATTGAGTAGCTTGAAAGGTGTTTCGTCAACTGCTTCTAGGATTGACTAGCTTGAAGGATGCATCATTAATTGCTTTTGGGATTGACTAGCTTGAAAAATACATTATTAACTGCTTCTAAGGTTGACTAGTTTGAAGAGTGTATCATCAACTACTTTTGGAGTTGACTAGCTTGAAGGGTGTATCATTAACTGCTTGTGAGATTGACTAACTTGAAGTATGACCAACGGCTTTAAGTATGTCATTGGTTGACTTTATTTGAATAAGACATTGTGGCTGTCTAACTAAGAAAATTTGAGCCTACCTTAGTTCGGTTTGAATCAAAATGTTGCCAATGCTTTTGGATTGGCTTAGATTTGAAGTATGGTTAATAACTTTAAGCATATTGGTGATTAACTTCTTTAATTCAATAGGCTTATCAACAGCCTAGGGGAGCTGGGTATATCTATGAGGTGTTGCTAAAGGTTTTTATATCACACCCAACGAGACTCAATTTGACTTTATTCAATTCTATTTGAACTAATTTTGGTTCAAATCAAGGTGGTGACATCACCCTTGGTTCATAATCTTGGAGTATCGTTAAAAGTTCAGTACACCCAGTGGGACTCAGTTTGACCCTATTTAGTTTTGTCAGGACTAACATGATTCGGGTCTGATTTGATTTTATTTAGCTTAAGTTGAGTTTGATCTTGTGTTAGACCTTTATAGAGTCCAAATCTGCTAGATTTTGGCTCAAGTTCAAGTCAATTTAGTTTAACTTGGTTCTAAATTTAGGCTTAGCCTAGTCTAATTTTGGTTTGACTTAGAGTTTACTCCTTTTAGTTTAGATTTGATTTAATCTAATTAGGGTTTGATTTAAGTTTAGTTCAATCTAGATTCACCTTGATTTTGGATTGACCCAACTTAAACTTAATTAGACTTTGAGTCTAGCTCAATTTGAATTTTAGTCTATTTTTTTAATCAATTTAGGTCTATTTGAGTCAACTTGTTCTTTATCCATTTGTTTTGGTTGAGTTTAATTTTAATGTAATTTATTTTATGTTAAGTATTTTGATTTGAGGATTTTTGGATATTTATGATAATTTTAAGTGGACCTGTGATTTAATTTTAAATGTGCAAACCTGAGACGCAAGCCCAAAGGTTGACTAAGTGTGAGCTTGAAAACTAGCTTGGATGTAAGCTCGATGGCTGGTAGGGTGGGAGCTCGAAAGTTAGTTGAGTGTGAGCTCGAAGGCTAGCTAGGGTGGCAGCTCGAAAGTTGACTGGATGCAAGCCTGAAGGCTAGTTGAGATGCCAATTTGAAGACTAACTTAGATGCGAGCTAAAATATTAGCTTAGATGCAAGCAAGAAGGTTGGTTGAACGTGAGTCTAAAGGTTGGCTTGGTGGGACGAAAATCCATTGTCTTCGAGACACTACGGGTGGCTGCAGTGGGGCCATAGATTTGCTATCTTCATTGTTGTCTTCAAAAGAGTCGCAGATGGCCATGACAAGTTTATGAATTCACTGTCTTCATTGTCATTTTCGAGGAGCACGGGTGGCCGTGGCAAGATCATGGATTCATCATCTTCATCGCAGTCTTGAGAAGCCGCAAATGGCTATGTTGAGGTCATGGATTTGTCATCTTCGAGGAGCCATTGATGGCCATGGCGAGATCATAGTGACAAAAATCAAGAAAATAGAAAGTCTTTTTTTTGCAAGTTAATCAAGAGAAAAAAGCAACAAAAGGGGTGTTTGAAGCTATAAAAGGGTATAATATACTAGAAAAGCTAGTTAGGACACTTGCGAAGATCTCGCTCCTAAAACTTATAACAGTCTCACCCGAACAGTATAAAGTTCTACTTAAAACACTTAATAAGATGGAGCTCAAGGGTGACACTTCCCTTGAGAAATTGGCAATAATCTACAAGAGCATATTCCAAAATCCAACCAACAATTTCACCTTCAAGATCTACTGGAAGAAACCCTGCACAATTAGTTCAGATTAGGAGCACCATGGTGGACTCAATGCTAATAGACACAAAGGCATCATTGAATAAACACACCAATCTTTGAATATTCCTCAAGAAAAGATGGTGGAGTCAAATGCCATTCATATAACAACTCCAAAAGGAAATGCATTGGAAGAATCTACTTGGTAATCAAATGTGGATCCATGATCATCTAAGAAAAATTCCACATGCTCAACATACCTTCTTGATATTTGAGGAAAGGTGGCTTATAGGCATAGGAGAAGTTTCTTTTACCCACCACCAATGCTTAAAGTTTCCCTTTACTGAAACCGTGGTCAAAATCCTAGGGGATCCCACTAGATGAGATTGAGCCTACCAAGCTATTAGTGAAGTGCCAAGATTAATATTCAGGGCTTGGCCACAACGCACATCCAAGCTTTAGTCCAGCCACAATAACCATCCAAGCTTTAGTCCAATCTATATATACTCACCTTTTTGTAGCCCATTTTAACCTCAACATATGACCTTGTGATGACCTAATTTTTTCGTGACATGGGCTTGAGAATCTTTTATCACTTGAGCTGAAAATTCCCCACTATTGGGCCTGAAAATCCTTAATAGTTTTGGGCTGAAACTCCTTGCAGGCTTAGGGTGAATTTCATTCTCCAAAAATGGGTCAAACCTATTGGCTTAATTGTGTCTCGAATCCGAATCTTTCAGAGAGTCTTAATTATATTAGGAAGTTATTTAGTGGGTCTAATTCTTATCTAGATTTATCTTCTACTAGAAGAGTTAAATTAGTATAAGTCTTATTTGAGTTAGTCTTCTACTTTGACTCAAACACAATTAGACCACATTTATAAATATACCATTGATGTAAGGATTTCAAAATATAGAGTGAGAGAGAGATATATAGATTAATACTCTCAATATGTCTTGACGGTTAGACTACTTAACCTTTTGTGAGAGTTGGTGATATTGGAGTTTTGTCTCCATCGTTATAATCTTCTCTTCCTCTTCTCATCAATACAATATCCTCTGGATTGTCTTCGACACATATATCTCTTGTGTGCTATTTTTTCCTCTTTTCTGTTCTTTTTCTATATCGTGAATTGTAGTGGATATCGATATTTTGCGTTACAAGTGGTATCAGAACTTGGTTCAACATATCTACTACGAAGTTCGATATAGAGAAATTCAATAGAAAGCAAGGATTTCCTATTTGGCAAGCAAGAGTTCATGCAATTCTTACTCAACAAGGGTTGAGAAATACATTGGAGGATGTCAAGCCTGAAGATGTCACCGAAAGTGTCTGGGAAAATCAAAAGGCTAGTGCACATAGAACAATCATCCTCAATCTCACCGATGAGGTACTCTATCCATTTCTTGATGAAACATCACCTTCAGAGCTATAGAAACAACTGAAGAAACAATATATGAGTAAGTCTATCTCAAATCGAGTTTACTTAAAGCAGAAGCTCTTCGATTTTTGAATGAGAGAAGGTACGAATATAGTTGATCATCTTAATGCTTTCAATAAACTTGTCTCTCAATTGTTAAGCATTGATGTTAAAATTGAAGATGAAGACAAGATAATTATTTTATTATTGTCTTTACCTCCTTCTCTTGAGAATCTTAAAACTACTCTTATGTATGGGAATGATTTGAAATTTGACGATATTTCTATGGTCCTTCTATCTAATGAATATTTGAAAAAGATTGGAGGGGATGTGCCACACTCAGAAGCATTAATTGTCGGAGGTCATACCAAAGAAAGATCAAGGACAAGTCGTTCTAGATCCAAATCCAAAGAAATAAACTGCAGGTATTGTAAGAAGATAGAACATGAAATTAAAGAGTGTTGGAAGCTCAAAGAAAAGAAAGAAAGAGAATCTCAATCTAAAGAGCAAGCCAAAGAACAAGTATCTGTTGTTGAAGGGAGTTCTGATGATGGTTTTTGTAATGTTCTCTCTATTAGTTCTAATTTTGATTGTTACCATGATATTTAGAATCTTGATTCTGGTTGTTCTGACCACATCTGTCCTAATAAGGATTGGTTTGAAAACTACAAGTCTTATGATGGTGATTTAGTTTTGATGGGTAATAACAATCCATGCAAAACTGTTAAAATTGGAACAATCAAAATTAAGATATTTGATAATATTATCAGAACTCTTATTAATATTAGACATGTTCCTGATTTGAAAAAGAATTTGATCTCTTTGGGTGTTTTGGATTCTGTTGGTTATAAGTATTCTACTGAAGGTGGAGTTCTTAAGGTTGCTAAAGGCTCATTGATAGTGATAAAGGGCCTAAAGCATGAAAATTTGTATGAGTTAGTAGAAAAAATCGTTGCAGGTGGAGCAACAATTTCTCTGGCTTCTTCTTCTGATATGACCTACTTATGGCATATGCGTCTCGGTCATATGAGTGAGTAAGGTTTAAGTGAGCTCAACAAAAGAAAATTACTGAAAGGCCTCAACTCATGCAAATTAGATTTCTGCGAGCATTGTCTCTATGGTAAACAGTCCAAGATAAAGTTTAACACCGGTACTCATTGCACAAAGGCTTAATTGATTATATTCATTCTGATGTGTGGTGCTCTCTTATTCCATCAAAATCTGGTGCTCGTTATTTTGTCAGTTTTATTGATGATTTTTCTAGAAAAGTGTGAATTTATTTTTTGCATCACAAAGCCGAAGTGTTTTTTGTTTTCAAACGGTGGAAAACTTCACTTGAAAAAAGAACTGGCAGAAAAATCAAATACCTCAAAAATGATAATGGCGGAGAGTACAAATCAATAGAGTTTCTCAAATTTTGTGAAGATGAAGGCATCAAACGCCACTTTACCATCCCAGGAAAACCTCAACAAAATGGTGTGGTTGAAAGGATGAATAGAACCTTGTTGGAGAAAGCACGTAGTATGCTCAGTACAGCTAATCTTGATAAAGATTTTTGAGTAGAAGCAATCAATACAGCATGCTTCATTATGAATCGCTCTCCTCAAACAGCCATTAATTACAAGACTCCTGAAGAGGTATGGACTGATCAACCTGCAAATTATTCTTCTTTAATGATTTTTGGTTACCCTACTTATGTGCATGTTGTCAAGGATAAGTTAGATGTACGTTCCAAAAAGTGTATTTTCCTGGGTTATGTGAAAGGCGTTAAAAGCTATCGTTTGTGGTATCCTACTATTTCAAATGTAATTATTGAGAGAGACACAGTATTTGATGAAAGCGTTATATTAAAATCTCTCAAGAAAGGTCCCAATGATATAATACAAGTGGAGGTGGAGCATGTAGTTCCTTCAGAAGAAAATATTCAAGATATGCCCAACTCTCAAGAAAATTCTAAGAATCAAATTTCTGAAAAGACTCAACTTCGAAGATCTCAAAGAAAAATAAAGCCACCTGAAAGGTATGGTTTTGAAGATATGGTAACTTTTACTTTAGTAACTGACAATGGTGATCCTTCTTCCTATAAAGAAGCAATGCAGGATAAGAATTCTTCTCAGTGGCAAGTTGCTATGAATGAAGATATGGATTCTTTTCAAAAGAACCATACTTGGGATCTGCTGAAATTACCAGAAGGTAAAAGAGCAATTGGTTGCAAATGGGTATTTCTAAAGAAAGAGAATTTCTCTGAGATAGATGGTGTTAAATTCAAAGCCCGTTAGTTTCAAAAGGGTATTCACAAAAGGAGGGTGTTGACTTTAATAAAATTTTCTCTCCTGTGGTTAAACACACATCTATTCATTTTCTACTTGCTTTAGTTACTTTTCATAATCTTGAGTTAGAACAGCTTGATGTCAAAACTGCCTTTCTGCATGGAGAATTAGAAGAACAAATTTTTATGCAACAGCCTGAAGGGTTCATCCAAGAAGGCAAGAAAAATTTTGTCTGCAAGTTGAACAAATCACTTTATGGTTTGAAACAGTCTCCAAGGCAATGGTATAAAAGGTTTGATAGTTTTATGCTAGGACAAGATTTCATCCACTGCAAACATGATTGCTGTGTTTATTTTAAGATGCATGCCAATAACTCATTTATTATATTGCTTCTTTATGTTGATGATATGCTTATCGCTATTCAAGACATATCTCTACTGAATGATCTAAAGTTTAAAATGAAAAATGAATTTGAGATGAAAGATTTAGGTGCTATAAGGAAGATTCTCGGTATGGAGATTAATCGAGATCGAAAGCATGGAAAATTATGGCTCAAACAGAGCAAGTATCTCGAGAAGATTATTTCTCGTTTTCATATGTAGAATTCAAAACCCGTCAGTACTCCTTTGGCATCTCACTTCAAGCTTTCAGCTCAACAATGTCCTTCTACAGATGAAGAGTATGCATACATGAAGAACATCCCATTTTCAAGTGCTATTGGAAGTCTAATGTATGCTATGGTATGCACAAGACCTGATATTGTATAAGCAGTCAGCGTTGTTAGTCGTTAAATGGCAAATCCAGAAAAAGAGTATTAGCAGGTCATGAAATGGCTATTAAGATATATCAAAGGTATCCTTAATATTGGCTTATGTTTCGATAGGAACACAGTTAAAGAGGCCAAAATTATTGGCTACGTTAATTCAGACTATGCTGGAGACCATGATCGATGATGATTCCTCATTGGTTATCTTTTCACTCTTTGTGGAGGACCTATTCGTTGGAGGTGTACCTTACAGTCAACTGTGGCATTATCTACAATAGAGTTTGAGTATATGGCAGCTACAGAAGCCGTCAAAGAAGCTCTATGGCTAAAGGATTGGCAAGTGAAGTTTGTTTTTCTCAATATATTCTTCCTATTTTTTACTACAGTCAGAGTGTCATACACCTTGCAAAGAACCAAATGTACCACACCAGATCAAAGCATATAGATGTCCGATTTCAGTTTATTCGGGACATTATTGAAGACGGCGAGATTTCTTTACAAAAGATTCATACTTCAAGAAATCTTATAGATATGTTGATGAAGGTGATTCCAATTGACAAGTTCAAGCTCTGTTTGGACTTGATCAATGTTCAAGGTCGCTGATCCTACCCCATGAGGTAATGGCAAAGACATCTATTGAAGATTCAAATTTAGAGAATAAGATGATTCAGGCCAAGGTGGAGATTGTTGGCTTAATTGTGTCTCGAATCCGGATCTTCCGGAGTCTTAATTATATTAGAAAATTATTTAGTTGGTCTAATCCTTATCTAGATTTATCTTCTACTAGAAGACTTAAATTAGTAGAAGTTTTATTTGAGTCAGTCTTCTACTTTGACTCAAACACAATTAGGCCACATATATAAATACACCATTGATGTAAGGGTTTCAAAATATAGAGTGAGAGAGAGATATATAGATTAATACTCTCAATATGTCTTGACGGTTAGGCTATTTAGCCTTTTGTGAGAGTTGGTAATATTGGAGTTTCGTCTCCATCGTTGTAATTTTCTCTTCCTCTTCTCATCAATACAATATCCTCTGGATTGTCTTCGACACATATAACTCTTATGTGCTATTTTTTCCTGTTTTCTGTTCTTCTTCTATATCATGAATTGTGGTGGATATCGATATTTTGCGCTACACAAACCCCCTCTTCAAAAAAAGAGAAAAAAGAGAATTTTCTACATGCCAACTAGCTAGCATGCAGCTATGGAGTTGTAATCGATCACTCAAGATGGCTAAAGGATCTTAAGAGACAACCTCGAAATAACAAATCAAATAACATCTAGACATTTAGTTTTGGTGGATTTTTATGTCATTATGGATTCATGACTTTTAATAGGTGTAAGTCTCTATTATTAATTATCTTGATAATTGTCAAGAACCTCATAGAGTGAAAAATCTAATTAAAACGAGATAGAGACAAGAGACAAAAAAATATAAATTATTATTTGTATTTTGAATTACAAGGCTTAAGTAAGGACATACCCTTTACAATTTAAATATTTAAATTTAAAATATAAGGAAATAACATGTCATGGAAAAGGATTGAAAAGGCTTTGTGTTCACTGCTACCCCACTCCTGTACACTTGATTGAGTATGACATTGTAGGCAGATTTGTTAGAATTGGTTTGCTTGGATTGGATGCTTAGTTTTGATCTTGAAAGGATGTTGAAAATTTTACTTGATTTTAGAGTATCACTGACTATTTTGGTTTATGTCAGTTAACCCCATTTGGACTTGAAGTGTCGACGATCACTTTTTACTTATTATCAATCAGCTTTGTTTGACTTTGATTTGAGCTTGGTGTTTTGCTAACTGTCTAACCAAGTGTAAGTTTACCTTAACTTGGTTCTAGTTGAAAAGGGTGGTTAGTGGTTTTGGCTAGAGTTAACTATCCTTATTTGGACTTGACTTGATTTGAACCTTGTTTAAGCCTTCGGCTTGGGTTTGGGCTTGATTGTGATTCAATCTTCAATTTAGCTCAAACTTGGTTTATTTCATACTTGGTTTTGGTTCAATTCTAGTTTGATTTGAACTAGTGTCAAATTTGATTTTAGTTCAAGTCTAGCTTTGCTTTGGACTTGACTCTTATTGAGTTTGAGTTCAACCCTTATTGGATTTGGATTTTGCTCTTATTGAATCTTTAATGAATTTTGAATTTCACCCTTATTGGATTTAAGTTCATTCCCTTATTGGATCCTTGTTGGATTTAGGCTTGACCTTTAATGAGTTTGAGTTTGACCCTTAATGGATCTTAGATTTGATTCGTAATGAGTCTTTAACAAATTTGAGTTTAATCCTTAATAAGCTTTGATGGATTTTAGATCTAACTCTTAATAGATCCTTAATGGATTTTGAATCTAACCCTTAATGGATCTCAAATAAACTTTGGGTTTGATTGGACTTGGATTTGACGCATATTGAACCCTTATTGGGTTTTGGATTTGGGTTTGACCCTTATTGAATTTGGATTTGACTCATGTTGGACCCTTGCTGGTTCAAATTTAAGCCACATTGGGTTTGGTTTTGACCCATGTTGAACCTTTATTATGTTTGGGGTTCAACCCTTATTAGACCCTTGTTGGGTTTGGGTCCGACCTAATTCTAATTTAGGTTTGACCTACTTTAGGTTCTAGTTCAACTAGTGACTAATTTATGTTTAACTTAGTTTTAGTTCAGGTTTGACCTAATTCTGGTTCAAGTTCGACATAGTCTAGTTCAAGTTTGGCCTATATTTAGTTTAGGTTTGATCTAATCCTAGTTCAAATTTGACCTGATTTAGGTTCGATTTGATTCTGGATAAAGTATGATCTAGTTAGACCCAATAAGGATTTGAGCTTGAATTGATTTGATTTTGATTTTGGGCTGTATTCAAATTTAATTTGGTTCCATTTTAGGCTAATTTCATCTATAATTAGTTTAATTAGATTTAATTAAAGGTCAAGCCCAAATCGTTTGGTTATTTATTTTTGTTCAACTTGTTCTATTTGATTTGGTTAAGCCAAATCAATCTGATTTGGTTTAAGTTTATCCATTAATCAATTATCAGTAGTCCAAAATCCTAAGAGATTTCCTTATGTTGAAGGGCGGTTTGAATATGGCGAGAATACGATGGAACATGGTCAAGATATAACATAACATAATTGGATCATAGCAGAATATGGCTGAAATACAATAAAACACGGTTGGAACATGACAAAATGTGGCCAAAATGTAATAGAACATAGCTCAAACACTTAGAACATGACTAGGATGCTTAGCATACTGCAAAACATGATTGGGATATTGTAGGATACTGGAAAACATGACTGAAATATTGCAAAATACTATAGAAAATAACTAGAATACTGTAAGATACTGCAAAATATGGGATATAGTAAGACACTATAGAATATGACCAAAATATGGTAAGAATATAACTAAAGTGCAGTAAAAATACAATAAAACATAGTCAAAATACGGCAGAATATAATTAGAATATGGTCAAATATAACATAATATAGCCAAATACCGTAGAATATGGCCAAAATACGATAAACCATGCCAGGATATGGTAGATCATAGGTAGGATATGATAGAATCTGACCGAAATATGACAGAATATGACCAACATATGATAAATCATGGCCTAACACAGCAGGATATGGTTGAGATATGGTGGAATATGTTCGAGATACAGTGAAATGTAGTTGAATATGGTTGGAAGAACTTGAGGGCTATTCCATGATGACCTGAAATGACATTCAGAAGAGATTGAAGGTTTATTATTAGTCGAAAATGACATCCAAAAAATCTTGATGGTTGTTCTATGGCCAAGATGATATTCAAAAGAGTCTAGGCCTCGTTTGGTACGGGGTCAGGGCTAAGTTGACCCCGTCCAGACCAGGTTATCTTCCAAACACCAAATAGTTGACCGCACTAACATTATTTTATTCATTTAATTTTTAACCATGTTTTGTCTAAAATACCCTCACTTGATCTGAACCGTCGGATCTCGATCCAACGGCTCAGATCGGGTAACAGTCGAATACCGTCACTTGATCTGAACCGTTGGATCTCGATCCGACGGCTCAAATCGATGAACAGTAATATCTCGCCAACTGTTCATCTTCTCCGTCCGCGAGCTCCGCGGCGGAGCTGCCCCCCGAGCTCGGCCGGCGAGCTCCGCGGGCGAGCTCGGGTGAGCTCGGGCGCCCGAGCTCCGCGGGCGAGCTCAGGCGGCGGGCTCCGCGGGCGACCTCGGGCGGCCGGGTCCGCGCGCGAGCTCGGTCGAGCTCGGGCGCCCGGGCTCCGCGGGCGAGCTCGGGCGGCCGGCTCCGCGGGTGACCTCGGCCGAGCTCGGGCGCCCAGCCTCCAGGGGCGAGCTCTCGCGGCGGGCTCTGCGGGCGAGCTCGGCCGGCGGGCTCCGCGGGTGACCTCGGGCGAGCTCGGCCGCCCAGCCTCCGGGGGCGCACTCTCGCAGCGGGCTCCGCGAGCGAGCTCGGGCGGCGGGCGAGCTCGGCCGCCCGGGCTCCGCGGCCGAGATCGGCCGGTCGGCTCCGCGCCCCTTCCCCGCCGGAGAGGAAGATGAACAGTAATACGAAGAGGGCATTTTAGTCGATACAAAAATTTAACCATCTGTTGACCAGATCAGGGACCAAACGGAATTTAGTTGACCGCATTAGCGTTTTACATTTTACCCCTTCCTTTAATCTTGACCCTTGACCCCGACCCCGTACCAAACGGACCCCTAAAATCTATTTCTCAATTGAAATAACATCCGAAAGAACCTTAAGATTATTGCATAGTCTAAAATAATATTTGAAGAGCTTGATCTCTTAGTTGAGATGGTGTTTGAAAGAGCTCGATAGTTGTTCCATAGTCTGGTATAATATTTGGAAGAGCTGAAGGCTATTCCTTAGTTGAAATAGTATCTGAATGAGCCTGAAGGTTGTTTTAAGACTGAAAATGACATTTGAAAGAAGAAGGTTATTCTTTAGTTAAAATAATATTTGAAAGAGCCTGAAAATTATTCTATAACTTGAAATGACATTTAAAATAGTTCAAAAGCTGTCCTTTAATCTAAACAATATCCTAAAAATCTCGAAGGTTGTTTGTGACCTGAAATGACATCCATAAGAACTTGGAGCTTATCTCTTAGGTGAAATAATATGTGAAAAAGCCAAAAGACTGTTCATTTGAAGGAGTCAGAAGATTCCTCTTCCGTCATAATAACGTTCAAAAAAGTTAGAGAGTAATTTCATATTTACTTACTCAAGTGGAGGCAACTTCAAGGCTGGATCCAGGCAACTTTATCTGGATCCAACCTCATGTGGCTCCAAGGATGGTGCGGTGGTTGCGAGCAAGTATGGTGGCATTGAAAGGGGCAATAGGTGGCTATAGTGGCGCCCTATGTCGGCTCGAAGCTTGGCGGTGGCACAGATGGTAGGCTAGTAGAAGCGGGTCTGGTGGCCTGTGCAGGGGCAGTAGGATGCTGCAGAGTCGCCCTATGGCGGTATGAAGCTAGGCAGAGGCGGAGCAGTTCGGAGCAGGCTTGGCAACATGCAGAGGGGCAGTAGGCGACTTCAGAGACAGCTACAGGATCTTCACATGGTGCGAATACAAGTTCTCGAGGAGGCAGTAAGAGAGGTAGAGGCACAACCCTGCACGACAAGCTACAAGAGGGCAGAGTGCAAGAGTAGTGCGCAAGCTGTTGCAGGCGGTGAAGCGTGGCACTACATGGGCAGTGCACGGGCAGGCTGTAGGTTTGTGCGACGTCGCCTACAAGGACGATGTGCAAGCTGTTACAGGTGGCAAAGTGTGGCCTTGCTCGGGCAATGCGCAGGCTACTACAGGCATGCGTGGTGACCATGAGTAATGCGGGGCTGCAGGTAGTAGCCAGCAGCGGTGCAGGCCGAGGTGCGGCACGGGGCTGCAGGCAATGGCTTGCAGTGGTGCAGGCGAAGGTGTGACGCTGGGCTACAAGCAGCGGCTTGTGGTGGCGCTAGAGGAAGACGATGTTCTGACTGAGAGTTCTGGCTAGAACAGTCTATGTCCAGCCAAAACCTAGCTGGTGGAGCCATGGGGCTGGGAGTGGCGGTGCACTTGTAGGAGGAAAAGGAAGGGAGGCAAAGAGCTCCAAAGAAACGAAAAAGAGATGAGTCCAAATCATACTTTTCTCGTGTGATTTTTGACCTTGATCTTTGACTTTCTCTTTCTTTTTTTATCATCTCTCTTTTTTCTGATTTTTTTTTCCTTTTCTCGTTCATTCTACAGGTATTTTGCGGTTTTTATAGACTGGGTGAGATAAAGTTTATTTAAATTTTAAATTATGATCACATTATCTTTATCAATAATTTTTATCATGATCGCAATCTTATTTTTTCTTTTGAATCATTGTGGATAGGATTTAGAATTTTTTTTTTGCTTGAATGGGTAATATTTTGATAATTTTATTTATTTTCGAAGAATGACATAATCCTTATTAGTTGGTTTTGATCATTCTTTTCTTTTAAATTTCATAGGGCTGTTGTGATTTTTTATTTTAAATAAATAATATTTTAGATAATTTATATTTATTTGTGAATTTTGTGATTTACACGAGATTTATTTGCAGCTATAATTTTTTATTTTTCATAATTTCATTTTTTAGGGATTTACTTACAAAAGAGTAAATAAAAATGGCTAATTTTGTCAGAGGATTTTATTTGCGATTTCAAAATTTCCTAAAGAAATTCTTGTGCCAAGGTCCTAGTAGTAATATTTTTTAGCATAGGGACTTTGTTGTAAATATTTTCTTTAATGCAGGGACTTATTTATAAATTTATTGTTTTTCCTTTTTGGCCCAAGCTGATCTAGGTTTTTTGGCCCAATTTTGATGCAGTTTTGAGCCACAGCAACTCACATTTAGCCTAAACTAAACTAGACACCAAAATTGGGTCCGAATTCTCATCAAATTTTAATCAAATTTAGGTTAACAAAAACTACTCATCAAATTTCAATCAAATTTAGGTTAATAAAAATTATATAAATAAAGTGCCCCTTTCACATCCTCCTCTTGACCTCTTGAGTTTTTAAGTAAGAGGAGGGGAAGCTAATAACTCTGTGTTTCAGCTCTACCTTGATTATTTTTTAGCTGCTTGATATACAATGGCTTGAAATCTTTTTCCTTTCTTCTTGTAAACTTGTTATATTATTTTTAAGCTTCCTTACACCTTGGATTTCATTATGGGACAAGACTTGGCTAACTTGTGATTTTTCCAAGTCGAAAATTAAAATTTTACTTTCCCTTAATACCTTAGCAAAATACCTCTTCAATGGCATCAAAGTATGTAGCGGAATACCTCTAGAAAAGTATGGCATCAAGAAAAGTATGCATCTTCATAGGAGAGGATTTCATCTTACCACTTGAAAGTAGATTTTATTTGACACGTACAAGCGATTAACTTGCCACGTAAAAGTAGACTTAATTTGCACGTAAAAAAAGACATATTTTGTCACTTAAAAGAGGGTTTGATTTGCCATGCCAAGAAGATCTAATTGATTTAACCACTTCGTAAGCGACAAACCTGATTTCACCATATTAGAGATGGTACATTTTATTTCATCATTTTGGAGGTGGCATGCTTGATTCCACTCCTTTATAAATGGCATCTTTTATTCCACCATTTTAAAGGTATTATGTTTGATTTTACCATTATGTAGATGGTCTATTTGAAGTGTTTGCTAAGAATATTATGAGTTTTTATTTGACTTATTAATTAAGGAGGTAAAGAAAAATATCACATATCTCTTTGAATGTCATGACAACAGATACCTCAGTTGTCCATTCATAACACTTAACTTTCTTTCAAGCATTGTGGAAGAAAATTTTCTTTATTTGCTCCCAATATTTCAAGGTGAGGGAAGAATCATTGGTCTTTTTTGTATTTTTTTTATTCCTTTGCTATGTGCCCTATTTGTGAACATTTGACAAGAGAAACTTGGTTTTCTTGTTTGTAACTTTTTGATGGAGAGGGAATGAATCTCACCCAGTGTTAGCTCGATGAACTAGTTGTTCACCCTAAATGTTTTAGCACTATGCTTTTTCTTAAGCATTCGAAGAAGAAAATATTTGACTTTATATTTTTTAAATTTTTTATGAGAGAACGGATTTAATATTTGACTGAGCATCAATCATAGATGCTTGAGCAATATACCCACCCTTATCATGAGATTTTGAAAAAAAAATATATTATTACATATTCTTAAATTTTATCATGAGATTGCTAACTCTAAATGCTTCAGTCGTGAACACTTTTTAGTAGCATCATTTTCATTTTTGTATGAAATAGCAAAGGAATACGGTGTTTGTTGTTGAGGAAAATGCTCACTTCGGGTTGAAAGGAGTTCCACCTTTGCTTTCTAGTAGGTTTGAACCCTATATCTACAATGAAAAAACTATCACTTGGCAATGACCAGGGAAAGAGATCCCAACCTGTATTCAAGTGGTCTTAGAATCATGGGCTGAAGGGAGAAATTTGCCTTCAATCTTCATTCCTTTATATAGTGATTTTCTAACTTGATCTATCAATCAGAGTAACTCGACTCTAATTACTTAGAAGGTTAACCTAACGACAACTCTAAATTTTTACCTTGATTCTAGTTTAGATTTGATCTGCTCTAGGTTTGGTTTTGGTTTGATCTAGTTTTGATTCAAGTTCAACTTGATTCTAGTTTAGGTTTAACCTAATTCTAGTTCAAGTCTGACCTAGTTTTGGCTCAGGTTCAACCTGATCTTGTTTCAACCTAATTCTAATTAAAGTTTGACATGGTACTAGTTCAGATTTGACCTAATTCTGATTTTGATTCAACCTAGTTCTATTTCTAGTTCTAGTTCAACTTGATTATGGTTTTGGTTCTGGCTTGACCAATTCTAGTTTAGGTTTGATCTGGTTTTAGTTCATATATAACATGGTTAAACGTAATTAGGGTTCATTCTTTAACCAGTTTGGTTTTAATTTTCGGTTGAGTCCGTACTTAATATGAGTCCATTTTAGTTTGATTTTAGTCCATAGTAAGTTTAATTAGGTTTAATTAAATTTGGTAAAGTTCAATTCATTTGGTGATCTATTTGAGTTTAACTTATTCTATACAATTAGGTCAAGCTAGATCAACCTTATTTTGTTCAAATTAATTAATTAATCAATTATTAGTAGTTTAGATCCTAAGAGATCCCCTTATGTTGGAGGGATGTCAGAATATTATAGAAACACAGTGGAATATGACTGGAATACAGTAGAACATAGCTAGAATATGATAGAGTATGATTAGAATACAACAGAAGGTGGCTAGAACATGATAGAACATGATCAAAATATAACAAAACATGGCTAGAACACTACAAAACTTGCCTAGGATGCTACAAGACACTGCAAAACATGACTTGAATACTTAGAACAATGTAGAACATAGTTGGAATGTTATAAGATATTGCGAAACATGATTGAAATACTATAGAACACTGTAGAAAATGATTGAAATGCTGCATGATACTATAGGGCACTACATAACATGGTTGGAATACTATAGGGTACTATAACTGGAATATTGCACGATACTGTAAAACATAGATATAGAATATGACAAAAATATTGTAGGACACTACAGAACAAGATTGAAATATCGTAGGATATTGCACAACATGACAGAACATAGAAGGAATATGGCGAAGCATGGCATATCATGGCTCCTACATGGCGGAACACTATGAGAATACAACAAAATATGGCTAGAATATGGCAAATCATGGCTAGGACATGGTGAAATATAGGCAAGATATGATGAAATATGGCTAGAATACAATTGGAAGAGCTCGAGGGTTGTTCCATGGCCTAGAATGACATTTAAAAGAGCCCGAAGATTATTCTTTAGTTAAAATGGTGTTTAGAACAGCCTAGCTTGAAGGTTGTTGTTCAGTTGAAATAATATTCAAAAGAGCTTGAAGGGTGTTTCATGGCCAAGTTGACATTTAGAAGAGCCTAGAGGTAGTTTCTTGGTTAAAATGGCGTACAAAAGTGCCTAAAGATTGTTATATGGCATGAAATAATATTCAAAAGAGCTTAAAGGCTTTTCCTCAATTGAGATGACTTCCAAAAGAGCCTAAGATTGTTTCATGGCTACTGTAACATTTGGAAGAGCTCGAAGGCTATTCCTCAATTGAAACAACATAAGTAGCCTCAATATTATTCAAAATGATATTTGGAAGAGCTTGGAGGTTTTTCCTAAGTCAAAACAATGCTCAACAAAGCTTGAATGCTATTCCATGGCCTAAAATGACATTTGGAAGAGCCTGAAGGATGTCCCTTAATCTAAATAGTGTTCAAAAGCTATTCCATGGCTTGAAATGACATTAGAAAGAGTTTGAAGACTGTTCCCCAATCTAAATAGTGTTCAAAAGAGCTCGAAGATGATTTCATGGCCTGAAATAACATTTAAAATAGCCCCAAGGATGTCCCTTAAAATAGTATAAAAAAGAGTCTGAAAGCCATTCCAAGGCCTAAAATGAAATTTAGAAGAGTCTAGAAACTACCCCTCAGTTAAAGCAACATTTGAAAGAGTTTGAATACTATTTTATAGTCTAAAATGACATTCGAAAGAGCCCAAAGGTTGTTCTTCTATTAAAATAGTATCCAAAATAACCCTAGGATTGTTCCATGACTAAGATGGCATTTGAAAGGGTTTGAGTGCTGTTTCACATTACCTTACGCAAGTCAAGGAAACTTTAAGACTGGATCTAGCTAGCTCTATTCTGATCTAGCCTCATGCAGCTTCAGGGACAATGGGGTGGCTAGATCTAGCTACCTTTTTTGTTCCATTTGTCAATAATATTTTGCTGATAATTCTTGGGGAGGCAAAGGTGCCATGCAGGGTCATCAAACTCTTATCTTTGGGTCTTCCTTGCCAAGACAATGGGTAAGCCTCCACCAACTTTTTTTTGTTTTATTTATTTATTTATTTGATGTTGCACTCCAAAAGCTCATGGAATCATTTACTTTTCTTGTAAATACAAGAAAAGATAAAACCAAACATCATTAGTGCAAGTATATTCCACGTCTAGTGAAAAATTCGTATAATTATTCCTAGAGATCTCATGCATCTCATAGGTTGGGTGATGAATCCTCAACAAAATAAAAACTTCCATAAGACCTACACAATCCTCACCGCTCATCATTGAAAAACTACATATCTAAACAAGCCTCATATCACCCACTAGTCAACCAGTTTCCATATCATAAGACTCTATCCCCCATCCATGAAATAAGTCCTATCCTCGTCTTCTCTTGAGCTTCACTTAAAAAGTCTTTCACACTCTTCCCCATAAACCCTCATCTATGCTCCATAAAATTAATTATCAGTCAGACCAAGAACCTAAATAGGAAAGTCAAGGAGATTCTGAGTTACTTCTTAAAAATTTTTCCGAAAAAGAGAAAAGGCTCAACTTATCATGAAAGGGATGCTAAAAGAAAGACAAATCCCTATGCTCAATTGATGACTATAATCACTTTGCACTAAGATGGTCTAAGTCCCACATTGTCGTAGGATAATGAAGGCCCACTGCCTCCTCTATTCACACACTCTTTCTCAAAGAAGATTGAGGATTTTTTTTCCCAAAGGCGTTTTGAGCAAGGACATAGGAAGAAGTATAAACTAGAATTGGATCCTTTAATTATAGGATATCAGAGTGTAAATTCCCAACAATTGGGAGAAATGATCAAGTTTGCAAAACAAAAGCTATATATGTGCACTAAGACATCTATTTGAACGTTAGTCCTTGCAAAGTAGCTATAATTGTTGATGACAAAATCTCTAGAAAATGTAGGATTATGAAGTAATGTATGAAAGTAAGTTTTGCAAAGTTTGTATCATTTCTTATCCATACAAAACCATTGCTTAGGCTCAAAAACTTGAAAACTTTCCAATTGTGGTTTTGAGGTGCCAAATATGATCTCCCACACAGAATGTGTATGTGCCACCACCTTCATATGGCTGATTGGAGGATTTTAATAATTATATTTAATCCGGTGGCTTGACATTTATTAATTGTTTGTTGGTTCGTTTTGAGTAGGGTTTTCTTTTTTAGTGATTTATGATTTTTTTTTTTTGCCTTGGAAATGTCCGAAGGAACTAGGGAGATCTAAAATGAATACTTTTATGATTTGCTTTGACTTCGGACAACACCAGAAATGGGACTTAGATTTGGTGGATGGATTTATTGACAAATTTTGGGTGAGGAAATTAGCTTCTTTCAGGTAGAATGTTCCTGAGGTGTTTTGGATGGGGAAAGAAATTACCAATGCAATAGGCTTTGTGGGATCAATTTCAATGGTTTAGGATAGCAGAGACTCTGAGAAATAATCTCAACATATAGATCAAAGTGTGTTTAATTTAAAATGCACTATCAAGATTGTGAGAATATTGACTTTCAACAGACATAAACCTCTGTTGTTAATTACTCCACTAATTATTGATACCTCATAAAGTGAAAAACTTAACTAATAAAATAGAGATACAAAAAGAAAAAAAAGAAAACATCATTCGATTGATTTGAGAAAAAATGTATGGCCTAAGCGAGAGCATACCCCCACTTTATAAAGAATTTTAGAACCATGAAAATATGAAAATGAGAAAAGATGTGGAAAGGAAGAAACTTTGATGTGTGTTGTTATCCCACTCTTGCATATTGCATCGTATGGATTCTTCCTCAGATAGGTCTTGACTTGATCCTTAGAGGATGTTAATAACTTGATTTAGTGACATGATCTAGTGGGGCATTAAGAGATGAAATGAGCAGCATTAGTGATTAAATCCTTTTGATAGTGTTATTGATAGCTTGTTAAATTTAACTTAAAGTGTGGCTAATAGTATTGGGCATATATGTTTAACTTCTTTTGATAGCGTTACAGATGACTGGTTAGATTTATCTTGAAGTATGGCCAATAGCTTTTGGCATTGGCATTTAACTTCTTTTGATGACATTGCTGATGACTTATCATATTTAACTTCGAAGGGAGCATCATCAACATCTTCTAGAGGGGAATTGATTAGTTTTGGATGGTGTGTCTGTGGGACTAAAATTGGCCACTCGAAATAGCAAAGATTCCAAAGAGCAATTTTAAAATATGACTTTCAATAAGTATAAACCTCTATTGTTAATTACCCTAACAATTATTAAGAACTTTCTAAAATAAAAAATCTAACTAATAAAATAGAGACACAAAAGAAAAAGAAGAAAATATTATTTGATTAATTTGAAGAAAGGGATACATGGCTAAAGCGAGGACATACTTCACTTTACAATTTAATGAATTTAAATACATAAATGATATGAAATAAGAAAAGAAAATTAGGAAAAAAAGTGGGAAAGGCTTGATACTCATTGCTGCCCTATTCCCATGCACTTGACTAGATGGAGTCTCATTCAAACAGATCCTTGGTTTTGTCCTTGGCAAATATTGATAAGTTAGCTTAATTTCAAAGTGTGACTAACTATCTAGGTTTGTATACTTTTGATTTGAGAGAATAATTAGTGATTTTATCTTATACTAATCATTATTAATTTAATAATCGATGATCTTTCTTGGCTTATTATTGATTAGATTTGTAGCATCACCAACAACTTCAAGCTTATATTGGTTGTGCTTAAAGTGTAACTAATGGCTTTATATGTATTATCGGTTGACTTTTTTTGAATAAGGCATCTAGCTAACTGATTAAGTGAGTTCAAGCCGATTTTAGCTCAGTTCGAAATAGTTAACAGCCTTGGCCTATATTGACTATTTTTTATTTGATAATCGATAACCTCTTAGGTGTATTATCGATTTAAATTTGAGATGTTGCCAATGATTTTTGAGCATGTGTTAGCTTAGCTCAAAATGTAGCCGAGTTGAATTTTAATGAACTGGGTTCAAGTTTAAGTTGATTTAGGTTCTATTTGGTTTTGATTCGAGCTCAACCTAATTTTAATTTGAATTTGAGTTTGATTTAACCTGATTAGGGTTTAGATTGAACTTGATTAAATATGATTTGATTCCATTAGAATTTAGTTTGAATTTAAATTGATCTTGGATTGTCCCAATTTGGACCTGATTGGGGTTGTTTGAACTGATTTGGTATGGATTAGCTTAATTTGGATTTAAGTCCATTTCAATATGAGTTTTAGTCCATTGATTTAATCAATTTAGGTTCATTTAGTAATTTATTTGAGTCAACATGATTTTATTTGTTCAATATAATTGAATCACTTTAATTTAATTAATTTATGTTGATCGATTTGGTTCGAAAGCTCTCAATTTATCATCATAATGTTATAGCGACTTCACAAATTGGCTATAAGTTGATTGATTGTTGAACAAGATCGTAAACTAGTCTTAAACTATCTTGACTTTTAAAAAGATCACAGGCTGGCCCTAAATCTATTGATTGTTGAGCAAGACTGTAGGTTAGCCCTAAATTGTTTAACTTTTGAGGGAGACTACAAACTGATTTTAAATTGTCTGATATTTGGGTGAGACTACAAGCTGATCCTAAGTGGATTCGGTTGTCGGTGAGACCACAAACTTGTCCTAAATCTTTTGACTTTCAAACGAAATCATAAACTAACCCTAAGTTGATTCGGTTGTTGGGAGAGACCTCAAGTTGGCCTTAAACTATTTGATTTTTGGGCAAGTCCATAAGTTAGCTCTAATTCAATCCAGTTGTCGAAAGAAATTAAAATCTAGCTCCAAATCATTTAAATTTAAGTGAAAGCGCAGACTAGTCTTAAGTCAAAAAGTAATTTTCGAATGAGCCCGCAGACTAACTGTAAACCATTAAATTATTAACGTAAGCATACAAATTAAGACCGAAAAGTTTTCTTTCTTTTTTTTACATTAACCTTTTTGTTTTGTTTGCTTTTTTTTTTTTCTATTTTTTAGTTAGATTCTCGTTTTTTCTCTCTTTTTAGGCCACAGTTGTCTTTTCCATTTTTTTTAGGCCTAATTACCTGCACACCCCCGATATTTCCCTTAATTACCAAAAATCCCCCAAAATTTTCATAATTACCTACACCCCCCACTTTTTGAAATTATTTATCTACAACTCCTTGATTGTTATTGAATTAACTTTTTTCCAAAAATTTTATTTTTACCCTTTGTAATTTTATAATTAAATTCCTAAAAAATTTATTTTATCACCCTCCACTCTTTCTCCTAAACATTTACATATAAACCCTTTGAATATTTTTATTTATAAAAAAATCTAAATATTAATATTTTCAAATAAAGAGTTATAAATGAGCTGAAATATTTTAAATATTTTACAAATAAATCCTAATATTTGTATATTTACAAATAAGCCACTTAAATATTTTTATTTATGAAAAAGTCCAAATGTTAATATTTTTAAATAAAAATTTGTAAAAAAGACCTTAAATATTTTAAATATTTACACATAAACCCTTAAATATTTTTAATATTTTACAAATAGACTCCTTGAATATTTTTATTTATAAATAAGTCTAAATTTTATTATTTTTTAAATAAAATTTTATAACAAAATCATTGAAGGTTTTAAAACTTAAAATTTCAAATTACAAGTTTCATATTTGTATATTTACAAATAGACCCCTTGAATATTTTTATTTATAATATCTTTTTATATCTTTTAATATAAAAATATTCAATGAGACTATTTATAAATATACAAATATGAAACTTGTAATTTGAAAGTTTAAGTTTTAAAACCTTAAATGTCTTTTTTGTATAATTTTATTTAAAAAATGATAAATATTTGGACTTATTTATAAATAAAAATATTTAAGGGGTCTGTTTGTAAATGTATATATATGAAACTTGTAATTTGAAATTTTAAATTTAAAAACCTTCAATATCTTTTTTATACAATTTTATTTGAAAAAAATAAAATTTGGACTTATTTATAAAAAAATTATTTAATGGGTCTATTTGTAAAACATTTAAAAATTTCAAGGATTTATTTACAAATATTTAAAATATTTAAAGTCATTTTTATACTTTTTTATTTAAAAAATTATAAATAAAAATATTCAAGGGATTTATTTATAAATATACAAATAATAGGATTTATTTGTAAAATATTTAAAATATTTCAGCTCATTTATAACTATTTATTTGAAAAATATTAATATTTAGATTTTTTATAATAAATATTCAAAGATTTTATTTATAAATATTTGGAAGAAAGAGTGGAGGTTGAGAAAATAAATTTTTTAAAAATTTGATTATAAAATTACAGGGATAAAAATGAAATTTTTTTTAAAAAATTAATTAAATAATAATTAAAAATAGTAGATAAATAATTAAAAAAATTTAAGTAATTAAAAAAATTTAGAAAGATTTTTAATAATTAAAAAAAATCTTTGAGTGGTGCAGGTAATTAGCCCTTTTTTTATTCTTCTCCCGTGCCTTCTTCTGCTCTTCTCGAAATCCTATCGGAGCTTCCCTCTCCCTTGAACCCTTCCCTTCAAATTTGGGCTGGATCCGGCCTCGATCAGCCAGCAGGCTACTGCAGAAGGTGGCGATGGACCTTCGCGGGCGGCGAGCTTGACTTCGGGCAAGTAGTTGCGTGTTCCGCGGCAGAGTACGGGCGGTGGCGCTGGGGTGAATGATTGTCGGCTAGCAGAGGGCACGGGGTGGCTTAGGCTGTGGGATGCCGACCAATGGGTGGCGGGTTACGGAGGCAGCTGCAAGGCGAAGGTCAAGTGAAGACGGTGGCAGAGCTCGCGGAGGCCGGCGGCGACGCTAGGGTTTCGGCGAGGCTCAAGCTTCGGCGGGGAGGCAGTGCAGATATGGGTTTGGGTGGTCAGAGGCGGGCACCAGCGGGTCGGCGGAAGGAGGCCCCTACACGGGCGCGGGCAAAGGCAGAGCTCGGCAGAGGAGGCCGGACGCAGGTGCAGAAGCGGAGCTCAGTGTTGCAAGGTAGGGGGAGCCATATGTTTTGGCAAGGGGCTCTAGCTGGAACTGCTTCATGTACAGGATGCGGGCAGGTAGCAGGTATCTCAAGGAAGACAAAGGAGGAGCGGAAGCATGTGGAGAACGATGAGATGAATAAAAAAGCTAAGTGACAAAAACTCACTCGATTGCATTCAATTTTCAACTTCTCTGCTCTAGTCTCAAATTCACTGACCTTTTTCTCATCATCATGCTTTTTTTCCTCTCTATTTTGCAAGTTTGGAAAGGTTTTTATAGGGGACTAGGGACCAAGGGGAATTGAAATGGATTTCATTCAAATTTTGAGTCATGAATTTTATGGATTTGTTTTATTTATCTGAATGAGTTTTGTTTGGTGGGTTATTGTGGATATGTTTGTGTGAGATTAGATAAGTTTTGCGGAGAGATATGGATGAATTTATATGTTATAAAAAATATGCTTACTTCGGATGTTAAATTTATAAAAGAATTATTTGTAATTTTTTTGAACAATTTAGACTAAATTATAATGGTATAAATTTTAAGGATATTTTTACAAAAGAACACATTTATAAAGTTTTGAAACCTCCAGAGCTTTTTTGGAATAAAATTTGAATATGTTTGTAAATAAAAATTTTTGATAGACTTATTTAAAAAAATTAAAATTATAGTGGTTTAATTACGAATATAGAATTTTTAAAGGGTTTATTTGTAAATCCTGAATTTCGTAAAGATTAAATTATAATTATCGATTTTTTGAGGAGTTGATTTGTAATTTTAAATTTTGTAGGGATCAATTTATAATTTTAAAATTTTATTATACTATTTTGTAAAATTCTTATCTTAGGGACCTATTTGAAAGAAAAATCTGCCCATGGATCTTTTTGTAAAAATTTATTTGATCCAAGTATTTATTTATAAAATACTTATACTTTTACATTTTAACCTATATTCTGGATGAAATTTGGGCCTAATTTTGATCTAGATACTCAGTCCATTCAGTCCATTTTACCTTAAAATCGAATTTCTTACGAATTCAAGTCGAAATTGAACTCAATTTTTAGTTAAATTTGATCACAATTTAGATTCAATTAAGACCCACACTTGAGTCATAGTTTAGTTATATACAAGTTTCAATTGTGATCATATTTCAATCAAATTTTATTAAAATAAAAATTACCTTAAATAGCATTATCAATTGTTTCTGTGACTGGTTTGAAAAGTACATCATCAGCAGCCTCTGAGATTGACTTGGGTGGTGCATCATCAATTGCTTATGTGGTTAACTAGTTTAAAGGGTGCATCACCAGTGGCTTCTAAGGTCAGCTAGCTTGAAGGGCACATCACCAATGGTTTTTGGGGGTTGAATAGTTTAAAGGGTGACTGATAGCTTTAAGTATATTATCGGTTGACCCTATTTGGATAAGGTGTATTGGCTGATTAGCTGAGCAAGTTCAAGTTCACCTTTTATCCTTTTGATTTGAAGGAATAATCAACGATTTTAACTTATGCTAATAATCATTAATTTAGTAATTAACAACCTATTTTGGCTTGTTACTAATTAAATTTGAAATATTATTGACGACTTTGAGTTTGTTGTTGACTAACTTTGTTTAGATGAGGCATTTCAGCAAACTGATTAAGCAAGTTCAAGCTTACTTTTTATTTGGATTTAATTTAAAAGAATGATCAACGGCCTCGACTTATACTAATCGTTTTTTATTTGGTGATCGAAGGCCTATCTTGGCCTGTTATCGATTGAATTTGATGTGTCATAGATGTCCTTAGGCTTGTTATAGACTGACTTTCTTTGAACAAGTTATTCTAGTTGACTGGCTGAGTGAGTGTAAGCCTACCTTTTGTCCATATTTGATTTGAAAAAATAATCAGTAGCCTTAGCTTATGCTAATTATGTTTGATTTAGTAATCAACAACATATGTTGGCTTATTGTCGATTAAATTTAAGGTATTATCGATGACCTTGGGCTTGTTGTCGACTAACCTTCTTTGGACGAGGTATTTTACTTGACTGAGTGAGTGAGTGCAAGCCTACTTTTTGTCCAAATTTGATTTAAAAGAATAATCAGCGGCCTTAGCTTATGCTAATCAATATTGATTTGGTGATCGATGGCCTATGTTGGTTTATTCTCAATTGAATTTAAGGTATTGTCAATGGCTTTAGGCTTCTTATTGACTGACCTTATTTGGATGAGGTGTTCCAGCTGACTAATTGAGCAAGTATAAGCTAATCTTTTTATCTAAATTTGATTTAAAAGAATAAGCAGTGGTTTTAACTTATGCTAATCATTTTTTATTTAGTGATCAACGGCCTTTGTTGGCTTGTTGTCAATTGAATTTAAGTTATTATCAATGGCATTAGGCTTGTTATTGACTGACCTCATTTGGACGAGGTATTTTGGCTAACTAATTGAGAAGTGCAAGTCTACCTTCTTTTTGAAATTGATTTAAAAGAATGATCAATGGTCTTGACTTGTGTTAATCATCTTTGATTTGGTGATCGACGGCTTATGTTATCTTATTGTCGATTGAATTTAAGGTATTATCGACAGTCTTAGACTTGTTGTCAACTGATCTTATTTGAATAAGGTATTTTGGGTGACTAACTAAGCAAATGCAAGTCTATCTTTTGTTTGTATATGATTTGAAAGAATAATCAGCGACCTTCGCTTATACTAATCATCTTTGATTTGGTGATCGACGACTTATGGTGGCTTGTTGTCGATTGAATTTAAGGTATTATCAATAACCTTGGGCTTGTTGTTGACTAACCTTATATGGATGAGGTATTCTAGCTGACTGAGTGAGTGAGTGCAAGTTTACTTTTTGTCTGTATTTGATTTGAAAGAATGATCAATGTCCATGGCTTATTCTAATTATTTTTTATTTGGTGATTGATGACCTATCTTGATTTGTTATCAATTGAATTTAAGGTATCGTCGATAGCCTTAGGCCTGTTATCATTGACCTTGTTTGGACGAGATATTCTGGTTGACTGGTTGAGTGAGTGCAACCCTACCTTTTATCTAAATTTAATTTGAAAGAATATTATTCAGTTGCCTTGACTTATGCTAATGATCTTTGATTTAGTCATCAACGACCTATCTTAGCTTGTAGTAAATTGAATTTGATATGTTGCCGATGGCTTTGAGCTTATTATCAATTGACATTGTCTAGATGAGGTACTTCAACTAATTGACTAAGTGAGTACAAACTCACCTTTTGTTCGATTAAGTTAAAGAAATGATCAGTGACTTTACCTTATGCTAAGCATATTTGATTTAGTAATCATTAACCCATCTTAGCTTGTTATTAATTGGGTGTCATCGATGGCTTTGGTGACATACCTAGTCAAACTCAGTTTGACTCAATTTAGTTTTATTCAAATTCGCTTTAGTTTAGGTCGGGCTAGTAGTACTGCACAATGCTTATTGAGTTGGGTATAACTTTGGAGTACTGCCAAAAACTTTTATATCACATCTAGTTCAATTCGAATTTGTTCTAGTCAGACTTGACTTGTGTTTTGGTTTAGGCTTGGGTTCGGTTAAGTTTAATCCGGTTTAGATTCAGTTTCACCCGATTTAAAATTTAGACTTGGTTTCAGTTTAAATCTAATTTAGTTCAATATTTAGAACTTGATTTAGACTTAGGTCTAATTTGACTCAGTTCAATCTACGACACTTGATGTGGATCAAGTTCGATTTGATTCAGTTTTATATTTAATTTAAACTTGATTTAACTTAATTATGGTTCTAGTTTGAATTCTGGTTTGATTTGGGGTTGATTTTAGTTGAATTAATTTTGACCAAAAGTTAAATTTAATAAAAATTTAGTTAAAATAAAAACTAAATGTCACTATATTATGATCTAAATATAGGCCTCAATCGAAGAAAATTTTGTAAAAATTTTCTTAAAAGTTCGAAATTTAAAATTAATCCCCATAGAATTCAAGGTTTGTGAATGAACTTTTCGAAATTTTATATTCACAAATAGATCGCTAAAATTTCTAACTTTCGAACAAATAAATCTATAAAATTTCTGAAATTTATAAATAAGTCGTTCAAAAATTTTTATTTACAAATAAGTCCAAATTTTATTAAAAAAAACTCTGAAAATTGTAACATTTTTTCTAACATATTTTTTTTGCAAAAAGCCCCTCAAAATTTACAAAAATCATATTTTGATCCAATTTTTCAAAAAATCTGTAAATAAATTTTTGAAAAGTTTTATTTGTAAAGAAGTCCAAATTTTATTCAAAAAGGATCCTAAAAATTTTAGAATTTTTACAAATATATCTTTTTTCATAAAAAAACCCCTAAATTTTGTAAAATCATATTTTTGGTCTATTTTTTTAGAAAGTTACAAACAAACTCTTGAAAAATTTTATTTACAAATAAGTCTAAATTTTATTCAAAAAGAACCATAAAAATTTCAGAATTTTTGCAAATATATTTTTGTGTAAAAAAAATATATTGGAATTAATGAAATTACACTTTAGTCCAAATTTTTTTGAAAATTTTATAAATAACTCCTTAAAAATTCATATCCAAAATTGGTAGAAGATCCAAATTCTTTATTAGAGAAACAAATCCTAGTCAATCAATTACATCCAATCACAGATTTTAAATATACAATCCTATTACAAATCGAGATCTAATTAAATTCCAAAATGAATCAATCAAAAATTTTACCTCAATTCTCGTTGAGAACTATAAATTGACAAGAACTTGCAGCTAAAAAATAGACTAAGATAAGAATAACAGAGAACGGGAGAGGAGAGATCAGGCAAAATGTTATCGAAGAAGACAATCGGAGAATCATCGACGAGAATCAAGAGTGAGAAAGGTTAGGAAAATTCCAAGTCGCTTTCTCTGTTCTTTCTTTCCTACGTTGCCTTGTGCGCCCTTCTCTCCTGCCGGCAGGATCATTGACCTGCTGCTCCCCTTCCTCACAAGCCTCCTGCCATCCGAGAGAAGGGAAGGCTGCACTCCATCCTCGTCCATTCATCTCTGGCCTTCACCCTAGCCTCTTTGAATCCACCCCTACCGGACCTCTCTGCATATCACTTCCGACGTGCTTTGACCAACCTCTGCCTCCACCACCAAGTGTAGCCTGCCACTACCATCGCTTGCTCTACCCCGTCTATTATGCCAATCTGCACCCTAAATGTCGTAACTCCTCCCGCCCTGTCGTAGCGAAGAGTGGCCGATCCGATCGGGAGATGGCCGGATCTTGCGGGGGGGGGTGGGGGGGTGCCTCCCTCCCCGCCATAGCAAAGGATGATCGGATCCAGCTGAAGAGGAGACCAGGCTGTAATGGCCCAGCCATGGGAAGCAAGCAAGAAGAGGGCACGAGCAAAGTGAAGAAGAAGAAGAGGAAATAGCAAAGGACAAAAAAAAGTTGTTGGGTAACAAAAAAAAAAGAGAGAAATAAATTCTCTTGCCTAGATTTTTTGGTACCACCAACATCGTGGTCACCCACGGTTCCTCAAAGTTAGCGATGAAGATGGTAAACCCATAATCTCATTGTAACCACCCACGATCACTCAAATATAACAATGAAAACGACAAACTCATGATCTTGTTACAGTCACCTGTGACTCCTCGAAGATGATGATGAAGATGGCGAACCCATAATCTCGCTGCGGCTACTCGCAACCCCTCGAACATGGTAAATTCTCATCACACTTAGTCAACCTTCGAGCTTGCATTTAAGCTAACCTTCGGGCTCGTACTTAGTCAGCCTTTGAGCTTATATCTTAGATAGCCTTTGAGATCGCAACCAATCTTTGGGCTTGTACTTAGTCAGTCTTTGGGCTCCTATTTCAATCAACCTTCAAGCTCACACTCAATCAACCTTTAGACTCGCACTAAGCCAGCCTTCAGGCTCATGTCTTAGCTAGTCTTCGGGCTCACACTCGGCCAGTTTTCATGCTAACATCTAAGCTAGCCTTTGGGCTCGTACTCAGCTAACATTTGGGCTCGCACTTAACTAGCCTTTGAGCTAGCACTCAGCTAGCTTTCAACCTCGTATCTCAGCCAGCCTTCAGATTCACACTCAACTAGCCTTTGAGCTCATACTCAGTCAGTCTTTGGGTTTGCACTTATCTAGCCTTTGGGCTTGCACTCAGCCAGCTTTCAGTCTCGCATCCAAACCAGCTTTCAAGCTTACACTTAATTAGCCTTCAAGCTCGCACTTAGCCAGCCTTCAAGCTTACATCCAAACTAGCCTTCAGGCTTGCACTTGGCTATTCTTCAGGCTTACACTCAGTTAGATTTTAGGCTTGAATCTAAGTCAGTCTTTGGGCTCATACTCAACCATCCTTCAAGCTCACACTTAGCTAGCCTTTGGGCTTGCATCTTAGCTAACCTTCGGGCTCGCACTTAGTAAGTCTTCGGGCTCGCATCTAAGTCAACCTTCAGGCTTACACTTAACACATTCGGGTTTGCACCTAAGTTAGCTTTCAGGCTTGCACTCAGCTAACCTTTAGGCTCACATCTAAGTCAGTCTTCAGGCTCGCACTTAGCCAGTCTTTGGGTTTGCATCTAAGCCAGTCTTGGGGCTCGCATCTAAGTTAGCTTTCTAGCTTGCACCCAACTAGCCTTCAGACTTGCACCCAAGCTAGTCTTTGGGCTCGTACCCAAGCCATCCTTTGGGCTCATAGCCAGCGTTCGAGCTCGCATCTCAGCCAACCTTTAGGTTTGCATCTTAGCCAACCTTCGAGCTCGCACATAAGTTAGCCTTAGTGCTCACACCTCAGCTAGCCTTTGGATTTGTATCTAGGCTAATTTTTAGACTCACACCCAATCAACCCTCAAGCTTACACATCTAAGTCATCTTTTGAGCTCGCGAATTAAGTCAACCTTCAGTTTTCATATTTAAGACTAGGCCACAAGCCCATTTAAAACTATCATAAACAACTAAGAACCCTCAAATCAAACTACTTAACATAAAGTAACTCAATCACATTAAAATTAAACTCAGCCAAAACAAATAGACAAAAGTCAATTTGATTCAAATGGACCTAAATTGATTGAACAAATAAACTAACACCCAAATTAAATTAACCTAAACTCAGACTCAAAATGGGTTAATTTAAAATCAAACTGAGTTCAAATCAAATCTAATATGGAATTGAGTTCAGTTCAAATCAAACCCTAATTGGACTAAAATAAGTCCATACTAAAAGGGCAAACTCAAAGTCAAACCAGGACCAAGACAGGTTGAGCCTAAATTGAAACCAATTTGAAGTTAATTAACTTGAACTTGAACCAAGTCCATTAAGATGTAGACTCAGACTGGATAAAGGTCCAATACAAGGTCAAACTTGACTCAAGCTAAAAGTTAAATTCAGACCCAAATCATGTTAGTCTCGATGCAACTAAATAGGAAAATAGAGTTTTACTGAGTGTACTAAACCTTCAGCAATACTTCGAGGCTATGAACAACTAATTCAAACCAAAATTAGATCGAATAAAACTAAATAAGGTTAAAACTAAATTTCATTGGGTGTGCTATAGAAGCCATCAGCGACATTTCAAAGTTAAGCCAACCCAAAAGCATTGACAATTCTTTAATTCAAACTAAACTAAGATAGGCTCGAACTTGCTTAATTAATCAACCACAATGTCTTATTCAAATAAAGTCAACCAATAATATTCTTAAAATTATTAGTTACACTTTAAGCTAGTAAACTGCATAAGTAGTTGATGACACACCGTACAAGTTAGTCAATCCCACAAACAGTTGACAATGTCCATTAAACTAGTCAACCTTAAAAGTAGTTGACGATGCATTTTTCAAGCTAATAAATCTCACAAGTAGTTGATAATACAGCCTTTAAACTAGTCAACTCCAAAAGTAGTTGATAACACATTCTTCAAGGTAGTTAATTCCACAAGTAGTTGATGACATAGCTTTCAAGCTAATCAACTCCAAAAGTAATTAATGACACATCTTTCAAGCTAGTTAGCCTCAGAAGTAGTTGATGGCATGTCCATTAAAATAGTCAACTCCACAAGCAGTTGATAATGTAGCCTTCAAGCTAGTCAACTCCAAAAGTAGTCAATGACACACTCTTGAAGTTAGTCAACCCTACAAGTAGTTGATGACTTATCCTTCAAGATAGTCAACCCCGGAAATAATTGATGATGTACCCCTTCAATCTAGCCAACCCTAGAAGTAGTTGACAATGTACTCTTCAAACTAGTTAACTCCAAAAGTATTTTGTAATGCATTCTTCAAACTAGTCAACCCCAAAAGCAATTGACAACACACCCTTTCAAAATAATCAACCTCAAAAGCAATTGATGATGAGATTCTCAAACCCATACCAAACCTCATAAGTTATTGGTGATGCTACCAAATCAAAAGGAGTTATTATCTATGTCTTATTAGCTATTAAAATACTTTAAATAATGAAGTTATTACCAACACCTTGTTGGATAATGAAAATACTCCAATCCAAACAAAATTATCATCGATGGCTTATTGACTAGTGAAAACACTTCAAATCACAGAGTTATGGCTAATACTCAAAGCTCTCCTTTCATGTCCCATCAAATGATGCGTTAACACCTACCAAAGACTGAATCAATTTGAGTCAGACACCATGTGGTCCAGCATAGGGAAAGCGGGATAATAGTATAAACTTTCTTCTCTACTCTTTTTTTTCTTTATTTCTTTTATTTTTTTTAAATTCTACATTGAAATTTGTTATAAAATGAGGGTATACCCTCGCTTAAACCATGTGCCTTTTTTCTAAATCAATCAAATATTTTTTCTTTTCTTTTTTGTGTCTCTATTTTTATTAGCTAGGTTTCTCATTTTCCTGATAATTATCGAGATAATTAATAATAGAGATTTGAGTGTGTTGAAAGTTAATATTCTCACAATATCTGATAGTGCACTTTAAATTTGTGATTAAAGGACGCTCTCCGGGATCTCCGCTATTCCAGGTCATCGAAATCGATCCCACAAACCTAATTTGAACCCGAGTGGGGTTGAGTTTGAATCAATTTAATTTGGACTAACTCAGTTTGGATTTGAGTCTAATTTAATTTGAGATTAGTACATCTAGTTGATCAATTTATGTCCATTTAATAATATGTTTGAGTCGATTTAGGTTTGTTCGTTCATCCTAGCTGAGTTCACTTAGGTTCGGCTGTCATGATTACTTTGAGAAAGCCACGAATTGGCCTAAATGTCTGAGCCCAAAGATTAACTTAGATGTGCGAGCTCAAGGGTTGGTTTAAGTACAAAGCCAAAGTTGGGCTTAAATGAGCAAGCTTGGGAGTTGGCTTAAGTGTGAGCCCAAAGGTTGGCTTGAGTATGAGCTCGAACGTTGGCTTAGATAAGCGAGCCAAAAGGCTGGCTTAAATGCGAGCCCAAATGCCAGCTTAAACAAGAGCCCGAAGGTTGACATGATTATTTTGAGCAAGCCGCAGATTGGCCTAAATGTCTGAGCCCAAAGACTAACTTAGATGTGCGAGCTCGAGGGTTGGTTTAAATGCGAAGTCAAAGACTGACTTAAATGAGCAAGCTTGGGGGTTAGCTTAAGTGTGAGCCCAGAGGTTGGCTCGAGTATGAGATCGAAGGTTGGCTTAGATGAGTGAACCAAAAGGCTGACTTAAATGTAAACCCAAAGGCCAACTTGAGCGAGAGCCCGAAGGTTGACAAAGTGGACAGCCTGAAGGCTAGTATAGAAGTAGGCCCAAAGGTTGGCTTTGTTGCGAGCCTGAGTGCTGACTTAAATACAAGCCCAAAAGTTGGCTTGAATGTAATCTCAAAGGCTAATTTAGTTGCGAGATGGAGGGCTAACTTGAATGCAAACCTGAAGGTTGGCATAAATGTAAGGATGAAATTAGCCATAAAGGTGAGCCAAAGGCTAGAAAAGTGACAAGCCCAAAGGTTGATATGGATGCGAGTCTGAAGGATAATATAATGGTAAGCCCAAAGGCCAACATTAAAAGTGAGTCCAAAAGCTAGCATAATGGCAAACTCGAATGCTAGCATGAGTGTAAGCCTGAAGACTAACATGAGTACGAGTTCGAGAGCTAGCATAAGTACGAATTCGAAGACTGACTTGAATACCAACCTGAAGGCTATCAGGAGGTGAACTTAAAAGCTAGCATAGAGGCTATGCATGCAGTACAAAGATCTTTGGCATAGAGGCTATTTATGCAGTATAGAAATTGAGGTCAAGTCTTTTTTTTTTGCTAACAACTTCTTTTATTATTATTTTTTTTCTTCTCCTCTTCTTTTTTTCTTTTCCTCTTCTTTTTTTATTTTCCATCTTCTTCTCCTCAAGCCCCAGCCCTACTTCTTTTTTCCTCCTAAATCCTATGAGGCCATGATGGCTCTATCCTCTTCCAAGCATGATTCAGCTGGAGTTGGCAGGATCCAACCAAATCTGGCCAGATTCGGCCATGGTTGCTGGTAGACAGTGGCAGAGGCCATTCGAAGGTGGCTACAGTGGTAAGGTGATAGTGGAAGGATGTGGGCATGTGCAGGGGCTCAGAGCAGTGGCACGAGCTTGGAGCGATGGCGGCTAGGATTCAGGCCGGCTGGGTGGGTTACCAGCAGGCTGCGGCATAGAGAAGAGGGTGGGCCCGCGAGGAAGCGGCGGAAGGTGGTTCATGCCACAGACATGGCAAGAAGATAGGACGAGAGGTTAGGGTTTTGTCAAGGAGGAGATGGCTGGGTCTGGGGAGGAGGTGGTCAACGACCCAGTCTCTTTCCCTGCAAGCGACAGTGGCCGAGTCCGGCCTCCTTAGGCAACGGTAGAAGCAGTCAAACTCAAAGCAGCAAGATGGCACACAGGCATCTTCGGCAAGGCGCAAGCGTCTGTGCATGGTCCAGGCTGCAGGGAAGAGAGCGGAGGAAGTTACTGGTGGTGGGCTATGGTAACTTACACAACGGGACTATGCTCATTGCAGGACAGGGCGGTGCGCTGGCGGAGCTCAATGCGGGGTTCTGCATTGGTGATGAAGCTCTTGGACAGGCAGCTAGGACAGCATGGATGGCCAGACTAAGGATGCTTCCTCAAGCGGACAATGGCGTGGAGCAGGGCAGAGTAGCTTCATAACCCTATAAGAGAGGAGAGACCATGGAGAGAAGAAGAATAGAGCTAAATTTGCACTTTCACCTTTTCAATCTTTGACCTTTCTAAATTAACTCTTTGATGATGGCTTTCTGATTACCTCCTCATCTATCTTCGTTATTTTTCTTTTTAGATTTTCCCCCAATTTCACAAGTCCCAAGAAGATTTGCAACCAAATCTTTAATTGGTTTGATTTTGAAAACATATTGGATTGTGACTTATAATTGGATTATATTTTTAAATTCTTTGATTGACATGTAATTCATTAATTGAGATTTATTTTCTTATTGAAGATATTTAAGATTTGTACCTTGTTTAAATATTAAATTTTCAGGAAAAAATTTACAAATTTTTCCCAAAAATTTGGACCAAAAAATGTAATTTTATTTATTTTAAGGGCTTTTTTGTAAACCAAACTAGACCTATTTATGAAATTTTCAAACTTTCAAAATTCATTGTGTAGAACGATTCTGGATAGGGGCTTATTTATAAAATATATTTAGTCCAAAGATCTATTTGCAATGATTTTATATTTCTCATTTTAGTCAAGATATTTGATGAATTTTTGATCCAATTTTGATCCAAATATTCGGTTGACTCAACTCACTTTAGCTCGAGCTCAAATTTTTATAATAATTCAAGTCCAAATTAAACCTAACTTTCAATTGAATTTAACCACGATCCAAACCCAACTGAGACCTATATTTGAATCATGGTTCGATGGTATTTAAATTTCAATTAAAATCATATTTTAATCGAAATTTGATTTTGTTAAAATCACCTCACACAAACTTTACCACAATAAGAGGACTTGATTTTCTATAATAAGTGAACTTGAATGACTGTAATAAGTGAACTTGGTTGGTCGAGGACTTGATCATCACACAAAATGGGCTGAGTTTTATGTTCATATTTTGTCTCAAGAAATATAGAGTGCATGTGTGATCGGATATTCCGTCATAGACAAAACATAGCTGCTTTCTATTGTTGTTGCCTCTAGAGGCTTACACATAATACCTTTTCAAAAATCAGGCATTTATCAGTAGCATAGGTCTTTCCCCCGAACCGAGGTTGATTTTCATCAGTTCATCAATTTGGCTTGCCCCTCATCTTTGAGTTCTAGTGGAGTTTCTTTTAGTTTGAGGATCATTTCTTCACCAAGTGGTTCGTCATGTTGAATAGGACTTGATAAAATTTCTTATTTTGATTTTGAGGGCATTGTGGCTTATAATGGCCCCTTTCATTAAGTTTTGATAAAGCTTCACTGAAGACTTTACCCTCCTGTGATGTCTTGAGAAATGTGATTGGCAAAATGTACATAGCTTGTGTGTTAGAAGGTGTTGATGATGTTTGATTAGTCTCATTGTTAGACAGAAGTCCAATGGTGACCGTAATACATGCATAGATGCTTGGACTGATGTAGCCCAATCCCTTAGAATTCTTTATTAGTATATTAGAGTAAGATACGCTATAGTAATTAGCTGAATTAGCAAGCAGATGTTCAAGTCAATGCTGGTTGAATTGTAGTAATTCAAATTGACAATTCGTATACTATAACACCAAGTTGATTCATGAGCTTTAAGAAAAGTAACTTTATTAAGTGATGTCCCCTCTTTTCTTTTCATTGTGATGTTGGAAGAAGCAAATGATGCAGAGCCTATGTTTACACTTATTTGAAATGAAATTTTTTATTTTTAGAAATTTCTTTTAGTAGACCGGTGATATATCCCTTCATTTTTAATTAAGGACTCCTACTTGATTTAGTTTGTTGAAGTTTAGGGATGATTTTGTCTCAGGATATGGTAGGTCACCGATGAATCTTTTCTTATACTTTTTCCTAGTGCAACATTTCCTTCAAGAACCTATTTTTTTAATGACTTCACTACTTTCACAATGTTCCTATTAGTTAGTTACTTCTTTGACTTTAACTTTGATCTTAAATGCCTCTCTACCTCAATTTTCATAGTTTACACACCCACGAATGCTATCTAGTACTTATTTTTTTGGGTGATCTTTCTTAGTCAGTAATGCACAGAGATAAGACTAGGTAAATCCTCCTAATTCCAGTATGTGATCCAATTTTCTCCCCCTTTTTTTGACTTAGCATTCTTATTCCTCTTTAGGAATCCAATGTTTGCGGATTCACATATGTCAACTAATTCTTACTCTTTAAGCTTACCTCTCTTGGTTTAATTTTTCATATGAGATTTGTCTATTTAAGATTTTTATTTTTCATTATTTATCTAGAGGTGATCTTTTACCTTTAGGAGAAAATTTTTCAAAGATTATCTTTTGATCTTAACACTTTTGTCTTTAAAGTAACTTTTTTAGTAAGGTTCTAGCTACTTGCATATTGGTTGCCATATTTTGAGGTCTACATTCCTAAAATTAACTTAGGGTGTTGATGAACGGGGAAGGTACAGGGATTCCAACTCCACCATATTTCATGATTGATCATCCTTGCCTTCAAGGATTACTTTTACATATTTCAAAGACCTTATCTTTAAGACAGAAGGTGATTCGACTGAATACTAAGAGAACTTTTCATTTTATATCTCTTAAAAATTTTGTTTTTGCCTCGAGAAGTATGGAATACATACTTGACTAATCAGTTTTGATTTGACTAGATGTTTTGTTATAGGCTAAATATATTTTTTTTGTTCTGTATAACCATTTGACTCTTTCATGCTCATCTATTGATCACCTAATATTAGAAGATAATATTGTTCTTTTCTCAGCTGAAGAAAGTTAGATGCATATTCTTCTATTGGTCTCCTTTAGCCCTTATGGCATTGGAGGTAGGGATTGTAGAATCTAACTTCAAGTTTGATCTGACATCCTGAAGTTGATCGAATATCCTATTGATCCTTCCTCTAGCAAATTGTAGGTAGTCAAAAATTGACTTTTGTCTATTACTTAGTATTTGAAAGACCGATACTTTAGTTTGTGTGAATAGAGCCCCTATTTCATCATCGAGATTTGGCATAAGAAAATTTGACCTTTTATTCCTAAATGAACTCAGCCTTTTGCCTATTGGGTGGACTTGGTCTTTGCCCCTAGGTGGGCGATGAGAGATCAATCTATACTGAATAGGTAGAGCAGTTGACCGAATCAATGGTAATGGCAGCAACATTAGCAATATTAGGAGTAGTGATGCTATTGGTGAATGCAGAAGCACTTTGCATGAATTGGATGGGATTAAACACAACCTAATGGCTGATCTAGAATTCAGTTGCCCTTGTGATAATTATTATTTTTTCATCGAGATTTAGTATAATGACATTTGACCTTAACCCTTTGAATGGGTTTGGCATTTGCCTCCTGGGTGTACTTGATCTTTGCCCTCTAGGTGGGAGGTCTTTACCTCCTGAATGGGAGATGAAAAATTGATCTATATTGGACAGCAGCAACAACTAGATTAATAGTAAGGTAAATCATAGGCGATCAAAAATTGACTTTTGCCTATTTGTCAAGTTTTTGAAAAATTAATACCCTAGTTTGTGCCAATAAAGTTTGTTTTATTTTCAAGATTTGGCACAATAAAATTTGGTCTTTTGCCTCCTAAATAGACTCAACTTTTGCCCCTTAGATGGGAGATCCTTTCCCCTTGGATGAGAGGTGTGGATGGTCATTTTGCTCCCAAGGAGAGTTGGTAGGTGACTTTTTACCATTCATGTAGGGCCTTTTAGGTGGTTTTTTCTTTTCCATTATTATGCTTTCTACCTTCCCAAGTTCTCCATGAAGTATATTGGTCATACTTGACATATTTTGTATATGGGCAACTATAGCCTACAAATGTTTATTCAACACTTGCATTTGTTCTCTAACATATCTCATATTATCTATAGCCAGTTTTTTCATAGTGCCTACCTATAGTTTCATTATGTTATAATCACATTCATGGGCAAACCACTCTCTAATATAGTCATCTCAAATACAACCCTCAGAAAGGCCTATGGGATCTTTCATTTTATTAATTACATTTCCAATGAATCCATTCGCTTCTTCTCACCTTGCATTCTGAATTTCTTTATTATTTAAACAACAAGATAATGATCAGCCTAGTTGTAAACCTCCAATAGTAAATTTTTTAGTGCACATTATCACTAGAAGTTCATCTTCTTCGTTTCTAGCGTCAAGGTCTTCTAGTGAAGTTCTAAGTTTGTCAGGAAAAAATTCCTCAAGAGTTACTTTTTTTTCTTTTTTCTTGGATGTATTCTTCCATGGAATCGATATTTTCTTGGGTGGTTAATTTCTTGACATTATATTTATCCAATTGAACAAGTTTCTTTTTCTTTTTGATGCTTTGAGCAAGTGGGGAAGTTTATTCCAATGAAGCTTTCCTTATTATCTTTTGAGGATCTTTTGGGTCCTTGACCATCTTCTTTATCAGTTTCTTCAGTCATTCAAAGATATGGATCTTCCACAGGTGCTCTTGTTTGGGTGTGTATTGTGCTTCTTCTCCGAAAAAGAGTCTAGCAAGTGGCTCATATGTCTCGAATATAGTAATGTGATTGATGTGTTTGATGAATATTTCAAAGAAGACTGATTTTGAGAGAGTCAACTTACCTTGGTATTATTTTTGATCCAATCTTTAAATACAAAATAGTCTTTAATGCTATGACCTAAAACTCTATAGTAACAAAATAGTTTGGATGACCTATTTTGTTAGCTTCACTTAGCCCTTTGGATTTTGGCAATTAGAGACCTAGTTTTAGAGCATCTTAGAAGATTTCACACACTCTCTCTCTTGTAAAAAAGTACCTTTTCTTAATTTTTTATTGAAAATTGTTGGATGACTCCACCTCGCCATCTCTCCCAAGGGTGGGTAACTATTAAGAATTACTTTCATTTGTGGTAGAGCTTATGGGTTTCTCCTACTTACTTACTGTGAATGTTATCCTCATGTTTGTAGAGGGCTCACCATGTTTTGTCTTATCTTTTTCTAATTTAAAATTTTGTGGACTGGGTAAGACTAATTGGCCGATCCTTTCTAATCTCTTGACCTGTGTGATGAGGTCTTGGAAGATATGGATAGTAGAAGCACTTAAATAGGTTATCATCCAATCTTTCCTTATGTTGCCGAGGGCTAAATTCATAACCTCAAACTGGCTTATGAACTTCTACACCTAATGATGAAATTTCTCCACCGTATGATGTAATCCAATACTAACTTATTATCATAGCTTGGTGTCGAGACGAGGTCCACAATAGTCACCTTATCTCTAATCCCTCCAAACCTAATCCAAAAAGTCTCTTTCATTTGCAGTCATGTCTGTATAGATTATAGTTGTAGACTAATATACCACTTGAATGCTACCCTTATTAAGATTCCTGAAAATTGGAGGAGCAACAAAGGTTTATTATAGGAATCCCCATAGAGTCACAAAATAAGCTATATATAATTTTGGATTACCTATACTATTAAACTATTTGAAGCTAGGCAATATGTAGCCCTTGAGGTATGTCACCTGATTGTGATGACTAGATTATGATTTATCTGTGTTTTTTATCATACCCATGTTACTTCATTGTTTTAGTTAGATAGCCACCATTTGTTACATTTGCTATTGTATATACACTGGTAGCTCCATATTATTAGAAATACCTAAGATCAGGGATCGGATATTCCTTGCTGCTAGGGGAGACACTTGTGAAGGTCCTGCATCTTTATGAATTTTATTTGTAAGAGGTATGTCTTCCACTGCCTCTGTAGCTTCCTAAGGTGTTTGCTGAGATTGCTCAAACTTGTTGAACTTTTGTCTCATTTGCATCATCATTTTCATTAATTCTATGACCTTCTTTTGAGCCTCATCCTTCTCTTTTCCTAGTTATCTTAATTATTTTTGTGGTACTTCTATGGCCATTTTTTCACTGGAACTTCAATTATGACTATGGCTTTTGTCAAGTAGGGCTGTCAAAACAGGCCTTTGCTCCATGGACCAGTCTGCACAGTATGCTATGGGCCATGCTTGGCACTATTCAAAATTTACAATGTCCGTATCATGCTTGGCACAGCCCATATGCCGAGTCATGCCTAGCGTCTCCCTCGCAGCCCATGAGTCAGGCACGACATGATATGCAAATTGTAATTTTTTTTTATAATTAAAAGGTGAGAAGGAGAAGCTTCCTTTGACTAGGTCAAAGGGAGCTCCTGAGTGCAAGTGGAATGGCTCCTTGCAAAAGCAGGGAGCTATTGTAGTTTGTTTTTTAAAAAATAATATTTAATTTAAATATATATAAATTAAACTTTTATAATAATTACATTTATTTTTTATTTTAATATAATTTATAAAAATTGAGCCATGCATGGCACGGCTCACAGGCTTGTGGGTCGTGCCATGCCTGGCGTCCAAATTTTTTATGGGTCATATCAAGCATTGCCCATTACTATTTTGAGTTATGCCAATATCGGCGGCTAGCTCAAATGGGTTGTGCCAGCCCGACACAACCCGTTTGATACCCCTGCTATCAGAACATGATGACCCACATTTTGAAAGTCAGACCTGAGTTTAGTGTATTTTGGATCAAGGCCAGCTTCTCCCATTAGGCAAGTGGCCTTATAGAGAAGTGTACTCATGGAGCCAGTAGCTACATCTTCCCTTTGGCATGACAACAAGGATTGATCTACAAGGGTTCTCTTCTCCTGAACCTCTTTGTTCATAAATCTTGTTTGTGTAATCCTCTTTCAGCGATTAGCCAGCTGAAGCATGCGCTCATGGTCTCTTTTAGAGTCATGAAGAGAAAAGACTCTAACAATGTGAACGATTTTTCTTTTAAGGATTTTATGCTAGGTTGCAGCCTTATGATGACTTTTGTTACTTTGTTTAGTTATTTGACCCTTAGCCACAGTCTTGAGGTTGGGTTATGCCCCCTATGTCTTACTTCTACCCTTTTCTAAACCATTTAGTGGGGCGAATGGGAATGGTGATGACTAACTTTGTCAAAGGAGTAAGTTTCTTGAGTCGGCTAAAAATTTCAGCAACTTTTCTTTGTTGGTTATAATCAAGATGGTTTCTTCTTCATCCATGTATGTGTCTAGATTGGTTTTTGTTTGCCCCCTATCAGAAGGTGAGCAAAAATTGAGTTTCATTTTAGACCTAGTCTCTGAAAGACTAACATCCTTAGTGGTTTAGGCGTAGCTTCTAACTCTTCATCAAATTGACCTTTCTCATTTAGAATGATGACATTGGGCCTCTTTTCCCCGATAGAAGGCAAGAAGTGGGCTAATCTTACATGATAACAACTTCAATTGGTATAGCTACAAGTGTCCTCTTGAATTAGATGACTTCAAGAATAGTTCTGAGTTTGATTTAAGCTTCAGTTCCTCCTGCAAGGACTATTATCTGAGATAGATGTACAACGAATCTTGCCCCCAGTATAATGGTGTAGGTTGGGGTGGATATGCTCTTTACTGATGTTGTGTAGTGCTTTCTTCTATAAAGGAGAATATAATTAATTATTTTTCAATTGTAATTCTATCTTATCTCTCTATCATATTAACTAGGCTTCTCTACTTGGAGGAGAAGTCAAGTCTCACTGGATATGTCAAAATTTACAAGATTGATTTCAATAGCCTAAAATGGCAGAGACCCTAGGAAACAACCAGATTCATAAATCAAAGTGTGTTTAAGTTAAAATTTTATTATTAGATATTGTGAGAACATTGACTTCTAACAGGTGTAAACCTCTGTTATTAATTACCCCTACAATTATTAGAAACCTTCTAAAGAGAGAAATTTAGTTAATAAAATAAAAACACAAAAAGAAAAGAAAAAAGCATCATTCAATTGATTTGAAAAAAAAAAATATGGCTTAAGTAAGGGTATACCCCTACTTTACAAAGAAATTTAGAACCATGAAAATGAGAAAAGAGGAGAAAAGAAAGAAGATTTAATATGCATTACTATCTCACTCCCACATATTGGACCATATGGATTTTAGCTCAGAGGGTCTTGACTTGATCATCAACGGATGTTGATAACTTCATTTAGTGATGTGGTCCAATGGGACATGAAGAGATGAAATTAGGAGTGTTAGCGATTAAGTTCTCTTGATAGCATTATTAATAGCTTGTTAGGTTTAGCTTGAAGTGTGGTTGATAACCTTGGGCATAGGCGTTTAACTTCTTTTGATAACGTTACCAATGACTAGTCAAATTTAGCTTAAAGTGTGACCGATAGTTTTGGGCCTTGGAGTTTAACTTTTTTTGATGGTATTACTAATGACTTGTTAGGTTTAGCTTCGAAGGGAGTGTCGTCAATGTCTTTTGGGAGAGAATTGATTAGTTTTGGAAGGTGCATCATTAATTGTTTCTTTGACTAGCCTGAGGAATGCATTATCAACTATTTCTGAGGTTGACTTGGGTGGTGCATCATCAACTACTTCTATGGTTAACTAGCTTAAAGGGTGCATCACTAGTTGCTTCTAGGATCCACTAGTTTGAAGGACACATTACAATAGCTTTTGAGGTTTCTCTAGCTTAAAGGGTGATCGACAATTTCAAACATATTGTCGGTTGATTTTATTTAAACATGGCGTACTGGCTAACTGACTGAGCGAGTTCAAGTTCACCTTTTGTCCTTTTGATTTGATGGAATGATCAGTGGTTTTGACTTATACTAATCATCTTTGATTTAATAATTAATGGCCTATCTTGGCTTGTTGTAAATTAAATTTGAGATATTATCAATGACTTTGAGCTTATTATTAACTGATTTTATTTGCACGAGGCATTCCAGTGGACTGATTGAGCAAGCTCAAGCCTACCCTTTATCCTTATTTGATTTGAAAGAATAATCAGCGGTCTTGGCTTATGCTAATCATCTTTGATTTGGTGATCAATAACCTATGTTGGCTTATTGTTGATTGAATCGATGGCCTTGGGTATGTTGTCGACCAACCTTATTCATATAAAGTATTCTGGCTGACTGACTGAGCAAGTGCAAACCTATCTTTTTGTCCAAATTTGATTTGAAAGAATGATTAGCGGACTTGCCTTATACTAATCATTTTCAATTTAGTGATTGATGACCTATATTGACTTACTATCAATTGAATTTAAGGTATTATCGACAGCATTGAGCTTATTGTCGATTGATTTTATTTGGATGAAGTATTTCAGTTGACTGATTAAGCAAATACAAGCCTACCTTTTGTCCAAATTTTATTTGAAAAAATGATCAGTGAGTTTGACTTATGTTAATTATCTTTGATTTGGTGATTGATGACTTATTTTGGCTTATTATCAATTGAATTTGAGATATCATTGACAACTTTGGGATTGTTGTCGGCTAACCTTCTTTGGATGAGATATTCCAACTAAGTGACTGAACGAGTACAAGCCTACCTATTGTCCAGATTTAATTTGAAAGAATAATATGTGGTCTTGACTTATGCTACTTATCTTTAATTTGGTGATCGACAACCTATGTTGGCTTATTGTCGATTGAATTTAAGGCATTGTCGATGACCTTGGTCTTTTTTTTGACTGACCTTCTTTAGACAAGGCATTCTGGTTAACTGACTAAATAAGTGCAAGCTTACCATTTTTCTAGATTTGATTTGAAAGAATAATCAGTGAAATTGATTTATACTAATTATTTTTTATTTGGTGATCAATGACCTATGTTAATTTGTTGTCAATTGAATTTAAGGAACTATCGATGACCTTTGGTTTGTTGTCGACTGAGCTTATTTGAATAAGATATTCCAACTGACTAACTAAATCACTGCGAGCCTATCTTTTATTCAGATTTGATTTGAAAGAATAATCAGCAATATTGACTTATACTAATCATCTTTGATTTGGTGATCGATGATGGCCTATATTGGCTTGTTGTTGATTAAATTTAAGGTATTGTCAACGACCTTAGGCTTATTATCAACTAACCTTATTTGGATGAGAAATTTCAATTGATTGATTGAGCAAGTACAAGTCTACCTTTTATCTGAATTTGATTTAAAAGAATGATTAGTAGCCTTGACTTATGCTAATAATCTTTGATTTGGTTATCGATGATCTATCTCAACTTATTGTCAATTGAATTTGAGGTGTTGTCAACAGTTTTGAGCTTGTTGTCGATTGATCTTATTTGGATTAGTTATTATGGCTAACTAACTAAGCTAGTGCAAGACTACCTTTTGTCTAGATTTGATTTGAAAAAATGATCAACGGCTTTGAGTTATATTAATCATCTTTGATTTGTTAATCGACGATCTATCTTAGATTATTGTTGAATGAATTTGAGATGTTATTGACAGCTTTGACCTTGTTGTCGACTGACCTTATATGGATGAGGAGTTCTGGCTAACTAACTAAGCAAGCTAAAGCCCACCTTTTGTCTTTTTTGATTTGGAGGAATGTTCACTGCCCTTGACTTATGATAATCATCTTCAATTTAGCAACCAACGACTTACCTTGACTTGTTGTCAATTGGGTCTGAAGCATCACCTTTGGCTTTAGTGGCATACCTAGTGAGACTCAGTTTAGTTCTATTTAAACTCGTTTTAATTAGGTCAGACCAATACCACTATGCGCTATTTATGGAGTTGCGCATAATCCTAGAGTATTGCCAAAAGCTTTCATAGCACGTCTAATAAGATTCAACTTGACCTTATTTTAGTTCAATTAGAATTTATCTGGGATGGACTTGACAGATGTTTTGGTTCAAGTTTGGGTTTGGTTAAATTTGATCCGGCTTGGATTCAATTTGATCCAATTTGAAATTCAGACTTGATTTCGATTTAAGTCTGATTTAGTTCAACATTCAAAACTTGATCTAGACTTAGGTCTAATTTGGTTCAGTTCAATATTTGAGACTTGATGTGGATCAAGTTTGATTTGATTCAATTTGATGTATAAAACTTGATTTAAGTCAAGTTTAATTTGATTTAATTCAATATTCAAAATCTGATTTCAATCAAATTTGATTTGATTCAATTCGATATTCAAAACTTGACTTAAATCAAGTTTGATTTAATTCAGTTTAATATTCATAACTTGATTTTGATCAAGTTTGATTTGATTCAATTTGATGTTCAAAACTTACTTGGATTAAATTTGATTTTATTGGATATTCAGAACTCAACTTTAATTTAAGTCTAATTTGATTTAGTTTGAATCAAGTTTAGCGTTACTTTGATTCAAGCTTGAAATTTGGAGTTCAATTAAACCTGATTAGGGTTTAGTTTAAACTCGATTTGGCTCATTTGAGTTTGTTTTAACCTAATTGAAGTTGGTCTTAACCCAATTAGGGTTTAATGCAAACTTGATTTAATCCAATTAGAGTTTTAATTTGAATTTTGGTTTAATTTTGGATTGACATGATTTGAACTTGACTGGGATTGAGTATGAATCAATTTGATTTCGACTAACTCAGTTTAGATTTGAGTTGTAGTCCATCAATTTGATCAATATTGGTCAATTTGATAATTCGTTCAAGTCTATTTAGCCTTGTTTATTCGTTTCAGCTGAGTTTGCTTGGGTTCGACTATCATGATAATTTTGGAGAAGCTCACAAATTAGCCTAGATGTGTAAGCTTAACGACTAGCTTAAATAAGCGAATCTAAAAGCTGATTTAAGTGTAAACCTAAAGACTGATTTAAATATGAGTTCAAAGACTAGCTTAGATGAGCAAACTCAAGAACTGATTTAAATGTAAATTCGAAAACTAACTTGAGTATGAATATAAAAATTGGCTTAATTACAAACTAAAAATTAATAAAATAATAAATTTGAAAACTAACTTAATTGCGAATTAGAAGACTAATTTAAATATAAACTTTAAAATTGACTTAAATAAGATCTCAAAAATTAACGTAGAAGTGATGCACGTTGCACCAACATCGACACCAAGACTTTTTTTTACTAACAACTCCCTTATTACTATTATTTTTCTTCTCGTCTTCTTTTTCTATTTTACTTTTTCTTCTCAAGCCTAAGCCCTGCTTCTTCTTTCCTCCGGAATCCTACCGGGCCATGATGGCTCGGTGCTTTTCCTAGCCGGATCCTGCCATGGTGGCCAGCAAACAGTGGCAGAGGCCGCTCAGAGGCGGCTATGGCGGTGAGGCAGCAGCGGAAGGCCGCAGGCGTGCACGGGTGCTAGGAGTGGTGACAGTTGGGATTCAGGCCAGTTGGGTAGGCTAGCAACGGGTTGCGGCACAGAGAAGAGGACAAGCCGGCGAGCAAGCGGCGGAAGTTGGTTCGGGCTGCGGACATAGCGAGAACACAGGCCGGCAACTTAGAGTTCCAGCGAGAAGGAGACGGCCGGGTCCAGAGAGGAGGTGATCGATGACCCGGTTTCCTTCCCTGTGAGCAGCAGTGGCCGAGTCTATCCTCCTTGGGCAACGGCGGAAGTAGTCAGACTCAAGGCAGCAAGGCAGCACGTGGGCATCTCTGACGAGGCGCAGGCGCCTGTAGGTGGTCCAAGCCACAGGGAAGAGAGTGGAGGAAGTCACCGGCGACGGGCCATACAGGGATAGTGCTTAGTGCAGGAGAGGGCGGTGCGCGGGCGGAGCTCGGTGCGGGGTTCTGAATCGGTAATGAAGCTCGCTGGCGTCTAGGATAGCATGGACGATCCGAATGATGGTGGACATTAGGATGGAGCGGGGCCGAAGCAGCTTGATAACCATACGAAAGAGAAGGAGAGCAAATAAAGAGAAGAAACAGAAAAAAATAGAGCTAAGTCCAACTTCGGCCTTTTTAGTCTTTGACCTCTTTCTTGATAAAATAATGGCCTTCTGATCGATCCCCTCCTCTTCTATTTTAGTTGTGTTTTTTTTAAGATTTTCACTAATTTTATAGGTCCTAAGAAGATTTGTAAACAAATCTCTAATTGATTTGATTTTGAAAACATGTTGAATCATGACTTGTAATTAGATTATATTTTTAACTTCTTTATTGACATATAATTCATTGTTTGAAATTTATTATCTTGATAAAGAGGTTCAAAATTTTTATCATATTTGGAGAATTTGGATTGACTTAGTTGTGTCTTGAATCTAGATTTTTTGAAAAATCTTAATTAAATTAGAATTTATATTAGGAAGTAATTTAATGGGCTTAATTCTTATCTGTATTTATCTTCTACTAGAAGACTTAGATTAATAGAAGTCTTATTTGAATCAGTCTTCTAGTTTGACTCAAACTGAGTTAGGCCATATCTATAAATACCCTATTCATCTAAGGATTTCAGTAGAGTAAAATAAAAAAATATAAATCAAAACTCTCAAAACGTCATGTGATAGTTATACTACTTAGTCTCTTATAAGAGTTGGTGCTATTAGAGTTTTGCTTTCATCATTATAATCTCATCTTTCTTCTTCATCAATACAATATCCTTTGGATTGCCTTCACCAGTAGAGTAGGTCGTAGACCAAACCACATAAATATCTTGTGTGCTATTTTTTTCTGTTTTTCTTTTACATTGTGAATTATGGTGGATATTAATATTTAGTGCAACAAATTGATATCAGAGTTTGGTTCAATATATATATTATGAAGTTCGATATAGAAAAATTCAATGAAAATCAATGATTTTCTATTTGGCAAGCAAGAGTTTGTGCAATTCTTACTCAACAAGTGTTGAAAACACATTAGAGGATGTCAAGCCTAAAGATGTCACCGAAAGTATCTGAAAAAACCAGAAGGCTAGTACACATAGCACAATTATCTTCAGTCTCACCGATGAAGTACTCTATCTATTTCTTGATGAAACATTACCTTCAGAGATATAAAAAAAGTTGGAGAAATAATATATGAATAGGTCTATCTCCAATCAAGTTTACTTAAAACAGAAGTCTTTTCATTTTCAAATAAGAGAAAGTACAAATATAATTAATCATCTTAATGCTTTCAATAACCTAGTCTCTCAATTATTAAACATTAATGTTAAAATTGAAGATGAAAATAAAGCAATTATTTTATTATCATTTTTATCTCCTTCTGTTGAGAATTTGAAGACTACTCTCATGTATGGTAAGGATTTAAAATTTAATGATATTTCTACTGCCCTTCTATTTAGAAAAGATTGAAGGGGACGTGTCACACTCAAAAGCATTGATTGTCAAAAGTCGTACTAAAGAAAGACCAAAGACATGTCATTCTAAATCCAAATCCAAAGAAATAAATTATAGGTATTGTAAGAAAATGAGACATATAATTAAAGAGTGTTGGAAGCTGAAAGCAAAGAAAAAGAAAAAGTATTAGTCTAAAGAGCAAGTCAAAGAACAAGTATCAGTTGCTGAAGAAAGTTCTGATGATAATTATGGTAATGTTCTCTCTATTAGTTCTGATTTTGATCGTTACCATATTTGGATTCTTGATTCTAGTTGTCCTTACCATATGTGTTTCAATAAAGATTGGTTTGAAGACTACAAGTCTTATAATGGTGGTTTAGTTTTAATGGGTAATAACAATCCATGCAAAACTATTAAAATTAGAACAATCAAAATTAAGATGTTTGATAATATTATTAGAACTCTTACTGATGTTAGACATATTCCTGATTTGAAAAGGAATTTGATCTCTTTGAGTGTGTTGGATTCTTCTAGTTATAAGTATTCTACTGAATGTGAAGTTCTTAAGTTTGCTAAAGGCACATTGATAGTGATGAAGGGCCTAAAGCATGAAAATTTGTATGAGTTAGTAGGAAAAATCATTGAAAGTGGAGCAACAATTTCTCAGGTTTCTTCTGATATGATCCACTTATGGCATATGCATCTTGGTCATATAAATGAACAAGGTTTAACTAAGCTCAACAAAAAAAAATTGTTGAAAGGCCTCAACTCATGCAAATTGGATTTCTACGAATATTGTCTTTATGATAAATAATTCAAAGTAAAGTTTAATATCAGTACTCATTGCACTAAGGGCTTAATTGATTATATTCATTATGATGTATGTTGCTCTCCTATTCCATCAAAATCTGATGCTCGTTATTTTATTAGTTCTATTAATGATTTTTCCAAAAATTTGAATTTATTTTTTGCATCATAAAGTCAAAGTGTTTTTTATTTTCAAATGGTGGAAAATTTCAGTTGAAAAAAGGACTGACAGAAAAATCAAATACCTCAAAAGTGATAATGATGAAGAGTATAAATCAATAAAGTCTCTCAAATTTTGTAAAGATGAAGGTATCGAATACTACTTTACCATCCCAGGAAAACCTCAACAAAATGGTGTAGTTAAAAGGATGAACAGAACTTTATTGGAGAAAGTACATAATATGCTCAGTACAGCTAATCTTGACAAGGATTTTTGGGCAGAAGTAGTCAATATAGCATGTTTCATTGTGAATCGCTCTCCTCAGACAGCCATTAATTACAAAACTCCTGAAGAGATATGGACTTGTGAACTTGTAATTTATTTTTCTTTAAAGATTTTTTATTGCCCTTCTTATGTGCATATCATCAAGGATAAGTTAGATGTATGTTCCAAAAAAGTGTATTTTCTTGGATTATGCCAAAAGTGTTGAGGGCTATCGTTTGTAGGATCTCACTATTTCAAATGTAATTATTGAGAAAGAGTAATATTTAATGAAAATGTTATATTAAAATCTCTCAAAAAAGGTCCCAGTGATATAATGCAAGTGGAGGTGGAGTATATAGTTTCTTCAAAAGAAGATATTCAGTGTGTGTCTAACTCTCAAGAAAAGTCTAAGAATCAAATTTCTGAGAAGACTCTACTTCGAAGATCTCAAAAAAATATAAGGCCACCCGAGAGGTATGATTTTGAAAATATGGTAACTTTTGCTTTATTTATTGACAATGGTGATCCGCCTTCCTATAAAAAAGTAATGCAAAATAAGAATTCTTTTAGTGGCAAGTTACTATGAATGAATAGATGGATTCTCTTCAAAAGAACCACACTTGGGACTTAATGAAATTACCAGAAAGTAAAAGAGCAATTGGTTGCAAGTGGATACTTCAAAAGAAAGAGGATTCCTCTGAGATAGATGGTGTTAAATTCAAATCTTTTTAAATCGCAAATGGATATTCACAAAAAGAAGGGTGTTAACTTTAATGAAATTTTCTCTCCTGTGATCAAACACATATTTATTCGTTTTCTACTTGTTTTAGTTGTTTTTCACAATCTTGAGTTAGAATAACTTGATGTCAAAACCGCCTTTTTATATGGAGAATTAGAAGAGCATATTTTTATGCAACAGCCTGAAGAGTTCATCCAAGAAGACAAGAAAAATTATGTCTGCAAGTTAAACAAATCACTTTATATTTTGAAAAAGTCTCCAAGATAATGGTATAAAAGGTTTGATAGTTTTATGCTGGGATAAGATTTCATCCATTGCAAACATGATTGCTGTGTCTATTTTAAGATGCATGTCAATAACTTATTTATTATATTGCTTCTTTATGTTGATGATATATTTATCGCTACTCAAGACATATCTCTACTAAATGATCTAAAGTTTAAAATGAAAGAGAAATTTGAGATGAAAGATTTAGATGCTGAAAGGAAGATTCTCGTTATGGAGATTAATCGAGATCGAAAGCATGATAAATTATGACTCAAACAGAGCAAGTATCTCGAGAAGATTATTCCTCATTTTCGCATGCAAAATTCAAAACCGGTCAGTACTCCTTTAGCATCCCACTTTAAACTTTCAGCTCAATTATGTCTTTCTACAGATGAGAAGTATGCATACATGAAGAACATCACATTCTCAAGTGTTGTTAGAAGTCTAATGTATGCTATGGTATGCACAAGATATGATATTGTACAAGCAGTCAGTGTTGTCAGTCGTTACATGACAAATCTAGGAAAAGAGCATTGGTAAACTGTGAAGTGGTTATTAAGATATATCAAAGGTCCTCTTAATATTGGCTTATGTTTTGACAAAAGAACAGTTCAATAGGTCAAAATTGTTGGATACGTCGATTTAGAGTATGTTGGAGACCTTGATCGACGACGATCCCTCACTTATTATCTTTTCACTCTTTATAGTGGACCTATTAGTTGAAGGTATACCTTACAATCAACTATGACATTATCTATAATAGATTCCGAGTATATGACAGGTACAGAAGCAGTCAAATAAACTCTATGGCTAAAAGAATCAACAAGTGAAGTTAGTTTTTCTCAATGTGTTCTTCCTATATTTTGCGATAGTTAAAGCACCATATACCTTACGAAGAACCAAATGTACCACGGTAAATCAAAACACATAGATATTTGATTTTACTTTATTCGAAATATTATTGAAGATAGCGAGATTTCTTTACAAAAAGTTCATATTTCAAGAAATCCTATAGATATGTTAACGAAGATGATTTCGATTGACAAGTTCAAGTTCTATTTGAACTTGATCAATGTTTAAGGTCATTAATCTTACCCTATGAGGTAAGACGAAAGCATCTATTGAAGATTCAAATTCAAAGAAGAAGAAAATCCGAGCCAAGGTGGAGATTGTTGACTTAGTTGTGTCTCGAATTCGGATTTTTCAAAGAGTCTTAATTAAATTAGAATTCATATTAGGAAGTAATTTAGTGAATTTAATTCTTCTCTGTATTTATCTTCTACTAGAAGACTTGAATTAGTAGAAGTTTTATTTGAGTCAGTCTTCTACTCTGACTCAAACTCGGTTACTCCACATCGATAAATACCCTATTCATTTAAGGATTTCAGTAAAATGAAATAGAGAGACATAGATCAAGACTCTCAAAACGTCTTGTAACGGCTAGACTACTAGTCTCTTATGAGAGTTGATGATATTGGAGTTTTGCCTTCATTACTGTAATCTACTCTTTCTTTCTCATAAATACAATATCCTCTGGATTGTCTTCACCAGTAAAGTAGGTTGCAGACCAAATCAGATAAATCTTTTGTATGATATTTTTCTTCTTTTCTGTTCTTCTACATCAAAAAGTGTGGTGGACATCGACATTTAGCACAACAGACTCCTACCGCACTGGAGCAAAGAATGAGGTTCGGCCAGCATCAATGAAGCATTCTGCTTGAGAGTAAGAAAGCAACTCCCTTCTTTTGAGTTTGTTGCAATTGTCTTTCCTTCTGAAAATGTTGGTGCCACTTTTGCTTGCATTTACATATGTTTTCAGCCATTTTTAATCATGCAGCCTGAAGATGACTTCTATGTCAGGTATTACACACTTCAGCTTCTTACATAACTCCTGACGCATTCCCCTGATAGGTACTCATAGGGCAACTGATATAACTCACACCTGCTGGGCTAAGGAGCAGCTACTTGCTGCTCTTCTTTTATCGCAGTAGATGTTTTAAAAATAATAGTTTAGATAGGTAACTTTTACTTTAAGTTTTGGAGTTTAAAAATTCATCTGCCTAGTCATTCCCATAGATCAACTTGGAGGATAGCCACATAACATCTTAGGCATTCAACTACCTTGATCTATGCCCAGAAACTATGCGTGCTCTTCGAAATGCTTGTGTAGAATGCAATTCTAATATGCCAGATATTGTGCTTTCTGCAAGGTGAAATTTCTGAGTATTTATTTGCCGAGAAAATGATCACTCCTTCAATTTTATAATCAAACACAATTTTTTGTGGATTAGAAGTTACAAGAAAGGAAGCGCTACTGCTCCTTGGTATCTAACTCATGAGTCTGAGGTAAACCATTTGGAAACTGACCTACAAGACCACAAATTACCAGAACTTGCATAAACGTGTTTTCAGTATTAACATAACAAAGTGTTTTCTTCCATGAAATCCAAAAGATGGCGATTTTTAAAAGTGTGTTTGAGAAGACATTTAACATAATCTTATGTTTTTCTGATCTTCTTAGTGCTTTTACCCACTTCTTGGACCTTATTTATTGGTAAATAGGATTGTACAGAATTGCTGAAGAATCCCAGGTGCAATAATACCTCCAAGAAGGTTTGGGGCCCTATTTATTTTCCTTTTTTGGATTTTGTAACTGTATATTCTGCTGTATAGGTAATACTAAAGGAAGCTATTGGATGTGACACTATAGTAACAATTTAAGCTTTGACGATGGACAAGCTTCAGCACTCTGGTTTAAAATACCAACACATTTATAAGTAAACACAGATCATAACATAAACCGCGCAAAAAGACCAACACCTGATCAATGTTCCACACTGTTGTACAACACTCTAAAAGCCCACTACCACAAATAACACTAAGCATTGAAACAGTGGGAATCAAAAGTCTTTAGATAATCAAACTCTCCAAGGCACACGTAGCAGTCCATTTTACAACCAAGTGGTGACAGTAGCCTCAGTCCAAGCCTTCACGGAACAAAGTATTTCAGTTCTAAGGCCCGTCATGCTGAAATATTCTGACATTCAGATAAGTAGCTTCTCAATGGCGTCCTGCAAATTGATGGAGAGTAATTGGTAAAAGAATTGAATACAACAGTAACTCAAAATGATTAAGTGACCATCCAAAGATGCAAACAGAATACGGAGGTTACCTTAAGTTGCTGGATTTGACTTTTCAACTGGCTACCTTCATTGCTAGTTACTGAACAGGCTATCACAGGCCTCGTGACACCACAGGCTCGGCCAAGAGCTTGCTTCGACGGAACAAAGACATAGGGCACATTCTGCCAAAATGGATTTTTTGAGCCAAGTTATTTCTTTGACAAGTTATTCATGGAAAGAACCTTAAGCCACCAAAAAAAAGAAAAATGAAAGAACCTTAACTAAATTTCACATTACATTTCCTTTAAAACACAGATAGGTGAATAGAGTTTAGAAATACAGGATAAGAAATATGAGCTACGGCCATAACAAAAGCAATTGTGCCAATTTCGAAAATATAACTATTAGATTATTTTTGAGAAATTAGAGCATGCCTAAATAGTTTTGATACACAAACAGTCAAGAAAAAAAGCCTAAAGCAGGTGTATCTCAACCAATCATTAGTGCTATCATTACTATCACTGGGATGAAACAATAACTAACTTTTTCATCAAAAAAACTAGAAGAACCACATCACCACCACATATCCATATTATGTAGTGAGGGTCAACTACTATTTACTTGTATGAAAGGGTTTGAAGTATGAACTTATTGGGACCAATCTGCTGAAAGAAAGCATATTGCATACTTAAGAAAAGCACTTCTAGCAACATGAAATACACCAAAAGATGGCAAAAGAAAACCTTCTAGGAACATGAAATAGACTAAAAGATGGCAAATCCTGAATATTAGTAGAGGGAGAAGTCATCAGAATCTTCACCAAGTGTGCCAAAAAAGGTAGAACCTCAAAAAAAAAAAAGAGAAAAAACAAATGAAGAGAGACAACAGCATGAACACATGACAACATATGCAAAGACACACAAATAAAACAACATATAAGCTTGCATACACATCTAGAAGCATGTTGAAAAGCCTTACAATGGTGAACAACTTCAGGTAGAACAAAAGAAAATAACTTGATCCTGGTTCCATATAAATACTTGTACACAAAAATTTGCCTTAAAAAACAAGGCAAATAATTTGACTAGCCTTCACCTTTTTCATATCTCCCCTTCATTTTAGAAAATAATTAACAAAAAAGAAAACTGAGAGTGAAAAGAACGATAATAAGTGTGGCAATCTATAAATCAGTTCCTCTCCAAGATCGTGGTTTAGACCATACATTACCTAACATATTCTATATTAACCATCACATATCCAACAGAACACTTGTACAGTCCTTGTAGAAATTAATTCAAGAAAAAAAATGCAACTAACATTACACCAAAAAGTCATGAAGCTGAACACCAACAAAAAAAAGAACAAAAAACATGTTCAACCATACCATTATCATTTCAAATCATGTTCTAAGGGCATAAAATTGAACTCTTCAGCTACATTCTACTAATCAATAATATAGTTCGCTAGAACACTAAATTACTGTTTGGTTCGAAATTAGGATGAAGAGTAGTGAACTACTTTTAGAAACTAATATCTTTTTATTAAAATTAACACTTCAATAATTTAAAATTTAAAAAACAATTTAATTTTTTATAATAATTTAATTTAATAATATTATAAAACAAGTAATATTAATTTTGTAAGAAAAAAAATTGTGAAGTGAGGTGATTTAATCCTGATCCCAACCCAACCAGGACCTAAAACCTTACCCCTTCTTACTTTTTTTGAACCAATTTTGATTTTTGAATAGTTTCGTCCCGTCAATATAACAAATTATAAAGCCATAACTGAAAAAAAAAAGACACAGATGAGAAGAAAACCTTATCCTCTGCGAGCAAGGGAAGGTGGAGGAGGATCTCAAGCGGTTCAGTATCCGCCGCCATCACGACGAACTCCGAGATGCCCCTGTTCAGAGTTTTCGTTGCTGTGAAAAGCCACAAAACACATCAATCCATACAAACCCTAACCAAAAATCACCAAGAAAAAAAACCTCAAACAGAAGCGAAAGGAAATCAAAAGACACCCTCATTGGCGCCCTTCTTAAGTTGCTTGTAATTAGCCGCCTGCTGGACGAGATCCATGATCGTGTTGGTGAGGTGCGCATCGGCAAGCGGGTACGCTTTCGGATTCACGGCGTCGGCACTCTGATTTAAAGAAAAAAGACACAAAAATTAGATCGATCGAAAGGAGAAAATGAATCAAAACATCATCGGCTTAAAAGCATAGACGAAGATTTCCGGGCACCATCTCCGTTGAAGTGGATCTATCTGGGATGGGGAAGAAGAAGCGCCGGGATGGATCGGGAGTGGAGCTGCGGCGCAGGGTTTTGGAGGAAACCCTAGAGCTAATACCTAGAATGACGCGGGTTAGGCCGAGTCGTACGACTGAGGAAAAGCGGGCCGGATTCCCGGGTCTGATAAATTGGTTTATTAAAAAAAACCCCTTTTCTCTTAAATAAAATCCAACAAAAATCTTTTATTTTTCAAGAAAACCAATAAAAGCACAAATTAAATTGTCAACTTTGATCCTAGTAAATATTATAAAAAATATAAAATATTTATATAATTTTGGAATACATTTAATAATACTAGCAAACAGACACGTACATATTGTATAGAAATTGTGATTACATTTATAAGTATAATTCTAAATAAGAATGTATACTAAATTAAAACTCAAAGCAAAAAAGATATATAAAATAATGAAAATACAAAATAATTATAATTTATCATCAATATAGAGAAAATGAAAACAAGTAAAAATTGGTCATTTTGAAATAAAAATAAAATAAAATAAGTAATTCAAAAAATATAAAATTTTAATTTCAAAAGATGCCAATTATTAAATATTACATAACATAAGCTATAAAAATATGTTATTTAAAAAACTAAGAATCCCATAAGGGCAAAATTTTTAAAAACTAACAAATATTCAAAAAGTACAAAAGTTAAAAATATTATATTCAAGTTAATAAGAAAAAATAGTTGTAATATAATCCTAAAGTTCAATGAAAGAGAAAATGGACGAATGCAAAAAAACTCAAATAAAAATGATAGATTTTAAAGATATATATTAAAATAATAATTGAAAATATTTCAATTGAAATTTTTTAACATAATGTCTGATAAATCATAATTTTAAATATATAATCAAAATGAATATTAAAATTTATATTCAAAATATTGTCAAATAAATAAATAATCACTAGTGGGGGAATAGTCCACTAGACCAATCTCGAGGCCAAGTCAGTACCTTCGACAAGTTGACACTCCCAAAACGTTGGCATTTCTATATATGGGGACAAAGCTAAAGAGCTTGGTGATTGTCACATGCTTTTGGCACTCCCTTAATATCACAACTTTATTCGCATGATTTTTCTATATTAATGGGACAAGACAACTAACACTAGACATCTAACGATAAAGTCATTAAATAAAAAAATCTCAATCATGAATGTTTAACAACAAACTCAAATTTTCTAACAAGCCAACTATCACTTACTATTAATATTGACAATGAGTGAGGTATCAAAAAGAGATTTCTCAAGATCTCTTTGATCAACCCCACCCCAAGGTCGCCTCAAAGTTTACCTATTCTCTCTTTGGTCACGTCATACCTCTCTCCAATCACTAACCTTGACCAAGTATATAAGTCTTAGAAGGGCTACACAAAGGATTTTGCATTCTTTATTTTGAGCATTCCATTTTACATATATACACTCAAAAGTTCTTTTTAATTTAATATTGTCATAAGATCTTTACTGGAACCCTATCTCAAGCCTAAACTTGTCTTACATGTGAAGGATTGAGTAGTAGTAGCCTAGAGCTTGAATTGGATTCAATCCCAAACTTGTATATTCTTGCTTCATCATCTAGCCCTAGAGAAAGGGTTGTGCACCAACCCTTCACGATGTCACTTTAATATAAGAATAGGGACCCTCGAGAGTCACCATTGGTCGATGAAGAAGTGAATCATAAAGAATCATCTAACCTTGTTGATATTGTCTCTATGTCCACAAGGCATAGAGCAAGTAATGAGGCAACTCCTCTTCATCAAGCACCTCAACCCCCCTCCCACAGGAAGGACTACACTAGGCAGGCCCGTCTTATCCCCCAATCTCCATTGCTCCAAATTCTATTACTCTGGAGGAGTTCAACAAGATCTCTTCCCAACTTAAGTCCTTATGTAGTTGGTTCAAAGCCAAAACAACCTTCCCAGCCTTCTTTTAGTTCCACAAAAATCTTCTAGTCATACTACTCCAAACTCAATAGCTGCGAATACCCCTCCTTCAAACACAACTTGGTTGACCAACCCTTCTAGGTACTCAATATTATGTTGAATATCAAGACCAGCATGAACCATGTGACCCACAACCTTCAGCGATCAACTCGGAGCTCACTCCCATCTTTCTCAACCTCCTTTAGCCAGATATCTTCTTACACAGCAAGGACCAAGCTATCTACAGTCTCAAGTGGCCTCCTCTTAGCCTATACTGCACTTGTTATTTATAGTCTTTCCCCCATCCCCCCGTGCACTTTAAGCCATGACGTTTACCAACCTTTAGCTCTCTGCTTCTTTGAGCAACCTCTATCTCCCAAGTTTTGACTCCTAGCTATTGAGCCCTACAATGTGGTCACTAACTCGATAGAGTATGTACGATATTATCAGTCCCTCATGGAAGTGCATGGAGCAATAGAGATATTGCTCTATTGCACTTTCCCTTTGTCCTTATATGGCAATGCTGCTGCTTGGTATGCAACCCTCCTAGTCAAATCAATAATGAGTTTTCTAAACTTATTATAATTATTTGCCACCCGGTTTATCTCTTTTTTCTCACCAAAAAAAAGCTCTATTTCACTACTAGCACTCAAGAAGCATGAAGGAGAGTGTCTCCGAGCCTACGCTAACCAATTTAACACAAAGAGCCACCAAATCAAGTAATGTTGATGACTCTACTACCTTTGCAACAGTTGTCAGTAGTTTAAGGCCCAACTACCTCTTCTTCTTTTTGGCCAAAACATTGATCATTAACTTTCATGACTTCATGCAGAGGTGCCAAAAATACATTAATACTAAGGATGTTCTCTCGACTTGCAAGGAGAGTGAATTAGCCCTAAGACCTTAATGGAAGAAACTAGAGATGAAACTTCTAGAGCCAAAGAGACCTAAATTCAAAATGTGTCTATACGAACAACATCAACTTGAGAACCACCCACTTGAAATGATCTCCTTCACCCCTCTTAACAAGCCATTAGTCGAGATCCTACTTCAATTCAAAAATAAGGACTATCTTACCTACTCTCCCCTGATCAAGTGTAATCAAAGTATAATGTCACTTTCATAGTGATTATAATCATATTACGAGGTGCTGTCGGAGCCTCTAAAGAGAGATTGAGAGATTGATATAAGAGGAATTTCTCAAATGGTTCATCTAGGGTACAAAGCTAGCCAACCAAAAAAATAAGGGGATATATCTACATGTCGCCAAGTGGGAGTAAGACATTGGCATGAGAAGCTCTGTAGCGCTAAATATTAATGTCCACCATAATTTACGATATAGAAGAAGAACAGAAAAGAAAAAAATAGCACATAAAATATTTATGTGACAAAGAAGATCCGAAGGATATTGTATTGATGATAAAAATAAGAGAAGATTATAATGATAGAGGCGAAACTCCAATATCACCAACTCTCATAAGAGACTAAGTAGTCTAGCCGTCACAAGACATTTTAAAAGTGTTGATCTATATCTCTTTCTCTCACTCTATATAAAAACCCTTACATGAATAGGGTATTTATAAATGTGACATAATTGTGTTTGAGTCAAAGTAGAAGACTAACTCAAATAATACTTATACTACTTTAAGTCTTCTAGTAAAAGATAAATTCAGATAAAGATTAGGCCCACTAAATTACTTTCTAATATAATTAAGACTCTCCAGAAAATCTGGATTCGAGACACAATTAAGCCAACAAAGCTCACACTGCATTCTTTGCAAATCAATAACTTTAGCCAAAGAGATTAAGTATATTGCATTTCTCTTTATTTCTTAATAAAAATCTCATCTAATTCTCATTCATTATTAAACAGCAAATAAAATGAATTCTTAAAATAAAAATCAAGAAACCAAAAGGAAATTTAGAATGTTGGTTAACTATGTTGTTATGCATGTGCCCTAATATCCAATGAAGCTCACAAGAAAATAACATGTACAAGTGCGAACAACATCAAGTCAATAATTTTCTTTGCTTCTTACGATTTTAATGCTTTAGGGGGTAGGAACTAATTATTGTTAACACCTGAATACTTCATGATCTGAAGATCAGAGCTCTTAATAGGCTAGGCCAAGCTTAGCTAGACCAAGCTCAACTAGCCTGAGCTCTGAGATCAAATTTTTTTCTTATTTTTGAGAAAGGGAAGAGTCTGAAATTCTAATAAAAGATTTTTTTTATACTGGGAATATGTAAAAATTTTGTGTTATCTAATAATAATTAAATATAAAATTATTTTAAATTAAATTATAGAGGAGTGCATATTAACAAATATATTTGTTCATTTTTAGATGAGCTATTTATTTATGAAAATATGTATTATTTAGACATATAATTTAATGAAGGAAGTTTTACAAGTATATAAAAGAAAGCTTATCGTAAGTCAAGACATATTAAAAATACACAAAATATAGACATAAATTACAATTGAATGAATAGAGGTATTCAAACACTCTCCTCAATTTTGCTCTCAATATCAATATTGATCAATTCTAACTTCTCAACATATGCTTAGAATGCAAACTAAACCATCTGGTCATGATGAGCATTATATTCTAGGGATAACTTCCTATAATCTAATATATGACGACTGTTTGAGTTGATTTTGGCTAAAATCAAATCTAATAAAAAAATAGTCAAAATAAATACTTGTATACCACTAAAGTATGGCTGAAATGCACCGAACTGGTTTATTACTTCATAAATCAGTCATCCAATTCTAATGAGCCTGTGGAAGCTCTCTACTGGACTATGGGTTTCTCAACCAGTGAATCAGTTTTCACAAACTAGGTTTGACAACTCTCTGTTGGTCAACCAACTACTAACCAATTGATCAATTCTAATGAACCAATAATGGCAGAAGGTCTCAACCGGATGATTAGTTCCTCAATTGCTCATTTGATTCCTTAACCGACCATCTGATTTATTAATTAATCATTTGGTTCTGACCGATCGTTCGATTCCTCAAATTGTCATCTGGTTCCTCAATTATTCATCTTGTTCTGCTTAGGGTCGAGAGAAACTAGTTCAAATCTTCCAAAAAAATTTGTAAATGAGTACAAGATTTGAATTCCACCATATCCATTATTTGTAACAAATCAAATCCTTATCTATATTTACTACCATTTGAAATTCAAAATTGAATATCACTATCAATCTTATCATTCAAAACAAATTAATAGATTTGAATGGATCAATCTCAAATGATTCTCTTGACCACTTATAAAAATGAAGGACCAATTCCTTGCCATGATGATGTTGCCTCAACCTCTTCCCATGCCATGACAGTTCAGCCTGAACCTGGTGCTTGATGGGAAGAGGTCAAGGCTGCACCATCACCAATCCCAAGTCCGAGTTGGAGCACCACCACCTTGCAAGCCAACCTCACCTACTTGCTGTAGGCACCAACCATGTGGAGAAAAGAACTTGGGAAAGTTTGGTCCATAGGAGAACCTTGAAGCTTGAGGCCTGCCATGGAGGTCTTGGAAGAGAAGAAGAGGAGAAGAGGGAGAAGAGGGAGAAGGAGAAAAGTAGGAAAGAGAAAAAGTAAAAATAAAAGTAAAAAAAATTAAAGAGGGGGTTGTTGCTGGAAGAACCCACGTGGGTTAGCAGCAAAACAAAAAAAAAGGAGAAAAAGAAAAAAAAGACAAGAGAAGAAAAATTATTCTCATTTTGATTTATCTTCACCAGCTTAGGCCCAGCCTGTGAACTCATCTGAAAGCTATTCTGACTACGGTCAACATTCAAGCACACCTAAAAGTCAAATTCAAACTAGGGCCAGCTTACTAACTCACTTGAAAACTATTCAAACTAAAGACCAGCCTGCGAACTCACCCAAAAGTTAACTCGACTTAGAGCAAACATGTAGGTGTGAGATCGAGATTGATTATCCAGGATAGCGGAGATCTCGAGAAGTGATCTCAAATCATAAATCAAAATTTATTTCAATTTAAAGTACACTATCAAGTATTGTGAAAATATTGACTTCCAATAGGCGCAAACTCCTATTGTTAATTAACCCTATAATTATCAAAAATCTTCTAAAATGAGAAATCTAGCTAATAAAATAGAAATACAAAAAAAGAAGAAAAAATTTTGATTATTTTTTAAGAAATGATATATGGCTTAAGTAATAGCATGTCCTTACTTTACAATGAATTCTAACATGAGATTATATAAAATATGAAAGGAATAAAGAAAGAAGAAGAGAAAGGAAGTGGAGAAGAAGCTTTGGTGTGTGTTATTATCCCATTCTCCTATCCTGGACCACATAACATTTGATTTAGATTGACTCGGTCTTTGGCAAATATTGATGATAATGTCTGATGGGGCATGGAAAGGAATGAGATAAGTCGAAGTGTTTTCAATAGGTTTGAGCATAGACGATAACTTCATGACTTAAAGTGTTTCTGTTAGCTAATAAGCCATCAACGATAACTTCATTTGGTTTGAAGTGTTTCCATTATCTACTAAAAGATTAGTGATATCTCTGTTGATCCTGAAGTGTTTCCGTAGCCAATAAGGCATAGGCAATAACTTTATTATTTGAAGTATTTTCAATAACCAATAAGATGTAAGCGATAACTCCTTTTGATTTTTGAAATATTTTCATACCCAATAAGGCATAGACGATTATTTTTTTTGGGTTGGTGGTTGGGTATAGCTTTGAAAATTATATCGTCAATTATTTTTGGGATTAACTAGTTTAAAAGGAAACTACTTTTGGGATTGATTAGTTTGAAGAATGTATCGCCAACTATTTTTGGGGTTAGCTAGCTTGAAAGGATGCATCGTTAACTACTTGTGGAGTTGACTAGCTTGAAGAATGGGTCGCCAACTATTTCTAGGGTTAGCTAGCTTGAAAGGTGCATCATCAGCGACTTCTGGGGTTGACTAACTTGTAGTATAGCCAATAGCTTTGAGCATATTATTGGTTAATTTCATTAATTTGATAGCATTACCAATGACTTAGGGGGTTAGGTATAGCTTTCAAGTATAGCCAATAGCTTTAAACGTATTAGTGATTAACTTCTTTGGTTTGATAGCATCACCAACAATTTATGGGATTGGGTATAGCTTTGAAGTGTGGTTGACAGCTTAGAGCGTATTGGCGATTAACTTTTTTTGTTTAGTTTGAAGCGTTGCCAATACTTTTGTGTTATCTTAGCTTAGAGGATGGGTCATCAACGGCTTCTGAGATTGACTAACTTCAAAATGTGACCAACGACTTTAAGTATGTTAGTAATTAACTTTTTTAGTTTGATAGTATCACTAATGACTTATGAAGTTAGATATAGCTTTGAAATGCTGCCAAAGGTTTTTGTAGCACACCCAGTGAGATCCAATTTAACCTTATTTAGCTCTATACGAACTAATTTTGATCTAGGTCAGGATGGTAATATCACTCTTTGTTTATAACCTCAGAGTATTATCAAGAATTTAGCACACCCAGTGGGACTCAGATTGACCTATTTAGTTTTGTCAAAACTAATATAGTTCAGGTTTGAGTTTAATTTTGTTTATCTTAAGTCAAGTTCGACCTTGTGTTAGACCTTTATTGAGTTCAGGTTCGCATTTTGATGGATTTTGATTCAAGTTCAAGCCAATTTAGTTCAACTTAATTTCAATTCAATCTCAATCTGCCTTGGTTTTGGTTTAATTTTGAGTTTGTCTTTTTAGTTTGGACTTGATTTAACCTAATTAGTATTTAATTTGAGTATAGTTCAATCTAGATTAGATTTGATTTGCGCTTAACTTAATTTTGAATTGACCCAACTTGAACCTGATTAGGGTTGGGTCTGAACTAACTTAATTTAGATTAACTCGGCCTAGACTTTGAGTCAAGCTCAATTTGGATTTAGTCCATTAATTCAAGTCCATTTGATTGAGTTTAATTATAATGTGATTGAATTACTTCATATTAATTAATTTGATTTGAAGATTCTCAGCTATTTATGATAATTTTAGATGGATCTGTAGCCCAACTTTAATGTACAATCCAATGGTTGGCTTAGTTCACAAGTTCGAAAGCTGACTTAGTGTGAGCCCAAGGGTTGACTTAGTACAAGTCTGAAGATTGGCTTAGATGTGAGCCCGAAGGTTAGCTGAGATGCGAGCCAGAAAACTAATTGAGTACAAGCCCGAAGGCAAGCTAAGTGGAAGCCTGAATGTTAGGTTAGATGTGAACCCGAAGGCTAGTTAAGTATGAGCCCAAAGGCTAGTTAAGTGCAAGCCCAAAGGCTGATTAAGTGCGAGCCTAAAGACTGACTTGGATGCAAGCCTGAATACTGATTGAGTGTGAGTCTAAAGGCTGGCTTGGATGCAAGCCTAAAAGCTGACTTAGTGTAAGCTCGAAGTGGCTGAAAGCTAGCTAAGTACGACCCCGAAGGCTGGCTAAGATGCAAGTTTGGAAGCTGGCTTAGATGTAAGTCCGAAGGCTGGCTTGGATTCGTGCCCAAAAGCTGGCTAAGTATAATCCCGAGGCTGGTTGGGTGGGAACTTGGAGACTAGTTGAGTGTGAGTCTGAAGGCTAGCTAAATGTGAGGAGGATTCACTATCTTCGAGAGGCCACGAGTGATCGCAGTGAAGTCATAGTTTTGCCATCTTCATCATTTTTGAGGGACCGCAAGTGGGTACGAGCATTATCAAGAGTTTACTGTTTTCGAGGGACCACTTGTGGCTACAACAGTGTCAAGATTTTGATATCTTCAAGGGAATGGGTGTGGCTATGGTGTTAGTTGAGTTCCATCATCATACCAAGGAATGTGGGTGGCCACAATATTGATAAAGTTACGCCAAAAATCAAGATGAAAAAAGTCTTTTCTCCTTCTTTTTTTTCTTTTTTTAATAAACTCTTCTTTTCTTTTTTTAGATTTTGGCCGAATCTTTTCTCTTTTTTACACAGTAAATTTTTTTATTTCTTTTCTTTTTTCCTATTTCTCCTTTTTCCTCAATATTGAAATCCTTTTCCCCTATTTTTGAGCTAGATTTTTTCTTTTTTTGACACAACTATTTTTTTTTTCCCTCTATTTCTTCTTCTTCCTCATCTAAATCGAATAAACTTGTTTTTTTTTTCAGAATTGGGCCATGACAGCCTATCCTACTTTTAAGCCGATTTGATCGTCTCCAAGACATATCCCGCCGTTCCTCCCGGTGGTGAGGTAGAGGTGGCTCAACGGGCTAGAGATGGAGGTGGCAATGGTCAGCGCAAGCAGAGGGTGCATGATGGATTATTGAGGCTTGTTCGGTGAAGAGAAGCCACAAGATAGGTCCACCAAAGGCAATAATGGCAGTGCAGAGCATAATCACACGAGTCGAACGGTGGCTTGCAATGGGGTAAGGGCCAGAGATTCTACGAGTGTAGTTTAGTGTATCCTGGACTGCAAGCCAACATTGTTCAGTAGGATGAATGTGGAAGACTAGAGATATAATGATGAAGAAGAACTTATGGGAATAGATACAAGAGCAAAGCAGGGAGGAAGAAGAGGAAAAAAAAAGAGAAAATAAGGTAAGAGATCACCTTTTTTTATTTCTCATTCTTTGACTCATTTATCTCTAGACCATTCTGTTATGTATTCATTCTTTTCTTTCAATTCATAGAACTCTCCTCTTTGATCCCTGCCTTTAGGATATGATCTCTCCTCTCTTTTTTTTTTTGCAGGACTTTTAGGATTTTTATAGCCTATGAGTGGATCGAATCATCTTCATTTAAATTTTTAAATTTTGGACATAGATAATGATCCTTTGTTCAAATTTTGAATTTAGATAAATAGATATGGATGAGATTTATTTCTATTTTACTTTGAATGAGAATTTTTTTAGATAAGGATTTATTTAGATAAGAATTTATTTAGATAAGAATTTATTTAGATGAGGATTTGTTTGGATAAGAATTTATTTAGATAAAGATTTGTTTGGATAAGTATTTATTTAGATGAGAATTTATTTAGAAGAGAATTTATTTGGATAAAAATTTATTTGAATAAAGATTTATTTAGATGAAAATTTATTTGGATAAGAATCTATTTGATAAGAATTTGTTTGAATGAGAATTTTATTTGAATGAAAATTAGTTATGAATGATGATTTGTTATTTGAATTGGTTATGAATAGATATGGATATGACTAGATGAGTGTTTATTTACTATAGATAATAATGATTTAAAAAAATATAATTATCTTGGATATTGAATTTATAAGAGGGCTATTTGTAAATTTTTTTTGAAAAATTAGACTAAATTATAATTTTATAATTTTATAATTTTTGGAGAGGTCTTTTTTCCCAAAATATTTATTTATAAAAGTTTGAAACCTCCAATGTCCTTTTTGAACAAAATTTGAATTTATCCACAAATAAAATTTTTTGAAAGACTTATTTGCGAAAAATTGAAATTCTAAGAGTTTATTCAAATATAAAATTTTGAGGAATTTATTCATAAATTCAAAATTTTTCAAGGGCTAATTTGTAATCTTAAGGTTTTATTAAATTTTTTCGTAAAATTTTTATCTGAGGAACATATTTGTAAGAAAAATTTGGCCAAGGCTCCATTTATGAAGATTTATTTAGTTCAAAAACTTATTTATAAATTTCTTGTATTTTATCATTTTGATATAGATTATAGATGAATTTGGGCCTAATTTTAGTTCAAGTATTCAATCCACTCAATCCATTTAGATTAGGCCTATCTTGAGCCCGAATTCTCCAATCTTTCAGGTCTGAATTAAAGTCAATTTTCGATCAAACTCAGACTCAATTTTGAATCTAATTGAGACCCATATTTAAGACATAATTTAGTGACATATAAGTCTCAATTTTAATTATATTGTAATTAAGTTTGATTGGCATAAAAATTACCTCAAGCAGCAAGCTTGCTCATAAGTCAACTCGACTTAGGGCTAGCCTATGAACTCACCAAAAAGTCAACTTGGTTAAGGGATAGTATGAAAGTCCGTTCCAAAACTAAATCAGACTAAAAGCTAGTTTGTGAGTATGACTAAAAGTCTAAATCGACTCAAGATCAATCTACAAGATCGCATGAAAGTCTAAATTGACTCAAGGTCAATCACGGACTCAGCCAACGTCATTATGATAGCCTAAGAGCTCTCGAACCAAAATAATTAAATCGATTAAAATAAATGATTCAATCACATTAAAATCAAATCAAATCAGCTAAATCAAATAAACAAGTTAAGCTTAACCAAATTGACTCAAACAAACCACAAATGTACCTAAATCGACAAAATAAATGGAGTAAAACTTATCTAGATGAGCAAAAAAAAAGCTCTCTGTTGTTCGATCAATACCTCAATCCGTTGACATGCTTTCTATTGGTCAACTAATACTCTCAACTGATCAACCGGTACCCTAATCTATCATCTGATTCTAATAAACCATGAATGGAACCTCTTGTTGGATAATCAGTACTCTAACTGGTCATTCAATTTTGTTGAACTTGGAGTGACACCCTTTCAGTCAGTCGACTGGTACCCTAATCAATCATCTATTTTCGTTAGAAAAAAAATAATGCCTTGGGTTCAGACCCAACCCTAATTGGGTTCAAATCGAGTCAAGCCTTGATTGGTCCAAATCGGGTCAACTTTGTGCAAATCAGGTTCTGATTGAGTCAAGTTGAAATTAAAACAAGTTCGAATTGAACTCTAATTGAATCAAAAGAAGTTGGAATTAAACTCTAGTGGAGTCAAACCGCATTCAAACTAAACTTTAATAAATTCAAATCAAACCCTAATTAGGTTTATTCAAATTAGGTTAAGTCGGGTCCAAACCCTATTTGGGTCAAATCCTAATTGGGTTATCAAGTTTGAATTAAACCCTATTTGGGTTACATCGGGTCCAAACCCAACCTCAATCAAGTTCAAATCAAGTAAACTCAAAATCAAAACAAGTTTGAATTAAACTCTAATTGAGTCAAACCACATTCGAACTAAACTTTAATCAACTTCAAATTGAACCCTCATTGGGTCACTTCAAATTCAAACCAAACCCTAATTGGATTAAATTGAGTTTGAATAAAATCCTAATTAGGTTAAGTTGGGTCCAAAGCCAATCTCAATCGGGTTCAAATCGAGTCAACCCAAAATTAGAATAAGTTCAAATTAAACTCTAATTGAGTCAAACCACATTCGAACTAAACTTTAATCAAATTCAAATCCAAACCATAATTAAGTCAAACCTAGTTTAAATCAAACCTAATTGGGTTTAGCCAAGTTTGAATAAATCCTAATAGAGTTAAATTAAATCCGAACCAAATCCAAATTGGGCTTAACCAGGTTCAAATTGAACCCTAGTTGGTTGGCCAAGTTTGAACCAAAGGCTAATTGGGATAAACTAAGTTCAAACTGAACCTTAATCAAGTCAAATTGAACTCAAATCCAAACCCCCATTGGGTTAAACTAAGTTCAAACCAAACCTTAATTGAGTCAAATCAAACTCAAATTCAAACCAAAACCAGGGTGAACCTAAACCTAAACCAAAATCAAGTTGAACCTAAACCTAAACTAAGTCAAATTTGAACCAAAAAACAAGTCAAACCTAAATCAAAATCAAGTCAAACTAGAATCAGAACTATGTTGAACCAAACCAATTTGAACTTGAACCCAAGTCCATTAAGGTTTAAACCCAAACACAATAAGGGTCCAATACGGGTCACTCCCAAACCCATTAACAAGTTGAATCTAGCTCCATCAAGAACCCAATTAGTGTTGGATCCAAAATCCATTAAGAATCCAATAAAAACCTAATTAGTGTTAGATCCAAAATCCATTATGCATTCAATAAGAATCCAATTAGAGTTGGATCCAAGATCAATTAGGGTTAGTTGACAATAAACTCAAAGTCATTGACAACAACTCAAACTCAATCAATAATACGCCAATAGGCTATCGATTATCAAAAATTTAAAAATGATTAGCATAAAGCCAAGGATGCTAACAGATTTGAATTGAGCTAAGACAAACTTAAACTTACTTAATCAATCAGCTAAATGTCTTATTCAAATAAAATCAACCAATAATACGCTTAAAGCTATTGGTCACAATTCAAATCTAAGCCAACGTAAAGTCATTGGTGATACATCAAATTCAATTAACAATATGCTAATGAGATTATTGATTATCAAATCAAAAATAATTAGCATAAAATAAGGACACTAATCATTTTGAACCAAACTAAGGTAGGTGGTTGAGTCGGTATAAACTTCCTTTACTTTATACATATATATATGTGTGTGTGTAGATGTATACATATGTACATATGTATATATATATATATATACATACATACATACATACATACATATATGTGTGTGTGTGTGTGTGTGTCTGTGTGTGTCTGTGTATAAAGTAAAGGAAGTTGTAGCTAACTGCATAAAAAAGGGAAAGTGGCTGTGAAGTGAAAGAAAAAAGGAAAAAAGAAAAGAAAAGAACAAGAAAAAAAGAAAAAAAATTATTCTCATTAATCTTTACTTAGCTTAGGGTTAATCTGTGAGCCTATGGAAAGCTATTCTAACCTAGGATCAGCATGCAGGGTCACTAGAAAATCAAGTTCGGCCTAGGACCAGTCTGCTGGCTCACTCGAAAGTTAATTCGGCCAAGGGTCAACTCACAGGCTCACCCAAAAGCCAATTTGAACTAAAGATTAACTTGCAAGATTGTCTGAAAGTTTATTTAGACCAAAGGCTAACCCAACGGCTTGTCTAAAAGTCTAATTGGACAAAGACCAATCTGCAGGCTCATCTGAAAGTCAAAAATGACTCAAGTTTAGCCTATGGACTCACCCAAAGTTATTATGATAGCTTGAGAGCTCTCAAACCAAATTAATCAAATCAATTAATATAAATTGATTAAATTAAATAACTCGATCACATTAAACTCAAGTCGATTTAGCTAAATCGAATAAATAAATCAAATTAAACCAAATTGACTCAAAGAAACCACCAAATGGACCTAAATCTACAAAACAAATCGAATAAAACTAGTCTAGAAGAGCAAAAAAGCTCTCTATTGGTCTATCGGTACCCTCAACTAGTCAATTGATTCTGACAAACCAAGACTGAAACCCCCTTTGTCAAATGACCAATACTTGAATCAGTCATCCAATTCTAATAAACCTGGAGTGATGTCCTTTCGGCCAGCCAACTGGTATCTAAATCGATTGTCCATTTCAATCAAAAAATAATGACCTAGGTTCAGACCCAACCCTAATTGTGTTTAGATCAGGCCAAGCTTTGATTGGTCTAGGACAAGCCAAACAGAATCAAACTAGGATCAGATCAAGTCAACCTGAAACTAAAACAAGCTCTAACCAAACTCTGATTGAGCCTAACCACATTTGGCCTAAAACTTAAATCAAGTCAGGTTCAACCAAATTCAAACCAAACTCTAATTAGGTTAATTGGGTCAAACCAAGTTAGAATCAAACCTAATTAGATTGAATCAAGTTTAAACTGAACCCTAATAGGGTCAAATTAAACTCAAATCTAAACCTTAATTGGGCTAAACTAGGTTTGAACTAAACTTTAATTGGGTTAAATCAAACTCAAATTCAAACCAAAATCAAGTCAAACGTAAACTAAAACCAGATCAAACCTGAACTAAAATTAGGTCAAACTTGGACCATAACCAAGTTAAACCAAACCAACTTGAACTTGAACCCACATCTATTAAGCTTCAAACCTGAACTCAATAAAGGTCCAACATGGGTCAAACCCAAACCCATTAATGGGTTGAACCTAGATCCATCTAGAACTTGATTAGGGTTTGGATCCAAGGTTCATTATGGATCCAATAAGAATCTAATTGGGGTTGGATCTAACATCAATTAGGGTTAGTCGACAATAAGCTCTAAGTCATGGATAACACCAAAAAAGGTTGTTAATTATTAAATCAAAGATGATTAGTACAAACCAAGGCCACCAATTATTCCTTCAAATCAAACCAAATTAAGGAAGGATTGAACTTGCTTGGTCAATCTGCCAGATACCTTATTCAAATAAAGTTAACTGATAACACACTTAAAGCCATTTGTCACACTTCAAAACTAATCCAACTCAAAAGCCATTGGTGATACTTCAAACCTAACTGACAACACACCAAGAGGACACCGATTATCAAATTAGAAATTATTAGCATAAGTTAAGTTTGCTACTCATTTTCTTAAATCAAATATCAAAAGAAGTTAACTGACAATATGCAGAAGGTCATCAGTAAACACTTCAAATCATAACAAAGTCAACTAATACAAGTCAAGGCAGCTAACCCCACCGTAAAATCCAAACAAGTTATCAACATCCATCAAAGATCAAATCATTCATCCATCCAAATCAAATTCCACTTGATCAAGTGCATGGGAGCAAAGAAGCAGTGAACGTCAAGTTTTTTCGGTTCCCTTTTTTATTTCATATCATTTATGATTATAAATATATATTCTTTAAAATAGTAAAGTGAGGGTATGCCCTTACTTAAGTCATATATCATTTTCTTAAATCAATCAATTATGCTTTACTTTCTTTGTATCTCTATTTTATTAGGTAGATTTTTTGCTTTAGGAGGTTCCTAATCAAGGTAATTAATAATAGGAGATTGTGTATGTTGGCATGTTCCCAAAATTCCTAATTGCACATTTAAACTACCATCAAATTTTATTTGTTGTTTCGAGATTGCTCTTTAGGGTTTGTAGCTATCCTGGGTACTCAGTTTCAGCTCGACAGTAGGTTTGAACTTACTTGGTCAGTGAGCCAAATACCTTATTTAAATGAAATCAATTGATAATATGCTTAAAGCCATTGTTCATACTTCAAGATAAGCTAATGCATGCCCAAAAGCTGTTAGCAACGCTTCAAAACTTAATTGACAACACAATAAAGAGGTCATCGATTGTCAAATCAAAGATGATTAATACAAGCTAAGACTACTAATATTTATTCAAGTCAAATCTAACCAATGCCATGCTTGAACTCACTTAGTCAATCAACCATATGACTTATTCAAAAGAAGTCAATCAATAACATGCATAAAATAATTCATCACACTTCAAGCTCAACCAACACAACCTTAAAGTCATCGGTGATGCTTCAAATCTAATTGACAATAAGCTAAGTGGCCATCAATTATCAAGTTAGAAATAAGTAGCATAAGCTAGAGTTACTAATCATTCTCTCAAATAAAAAATTAAAAGAAGTTAACTGACAAAAAATAGAAAGTTGTTAATAATACTTAGATCTTGATAAGGTCAACTGGCACAAATTAAAATAGTCAATCACACCTTGAATTCTAGTGAAGTTATTAGCATTCGCCAAGGATCAAATTAAACATCTATCCGAGTCAAATTTCACTCGATCATGAGCATGGGAGTAGGGCAGTAGTAAGCATCAAGCCTCTTCCCACTTCCTTCCTTAGTTCATATTCTTTATAATTATGAATTTAAATCTATTAATTTGTAAAGTGAGGGTATACTCTTGCTTAAACCATGTATTCTTTTCTCAAATCAATCAATCATGCTTTCTTTTTTTTATGTCTCTATCTTATTAGTTAGGTTTTTTCACTTTAGGAGATTTCTAATGATTGTTAGGATAATTAACAATAGGGGCTTGCACCTGTTGGAAGTTATATTCTTATAATACCTGATTGCAAATTCAGCTCACCCTCAATTTTTATTTGTTATTTCGATATTGCTCCTTAGAGTCTTTAGCTACCCTGGGTGATTGAACTTGACTTCATAAATTTTGGCACAACCAGAGGGACTCTTTTCTTTTATTTATGGCAGGCATACATGCTATGTAAACTAAACACCTCATAGCAACAATCGATCACAAATTCTGTCACACCCAGTGGGACTCAATTTCTCCTTCAAGTAGAGAAATCTAGTTAATATAAACATATATCAAAAGAATAAAAGCTGAAAAATAATGATTGATTCATTATTTTCATTACAAAAAAGGGAAATGACCTCATCAAATGATCCTTCTTCCCAAACCTACATTATCATCCTCAGTCAAAGATCTGTGGTACACCTTTTTCACCCAACGATCACTATAAGAACAATTGGAATCTATATAAGCTATTAGGTTATGTCTAACTCCATCTAATTCATGCATGGTGTTTCTGTTTTCATCAATAGCATCATTGTTCCTAATATTGCTAATACTACTATGACTACCATTGATCTAGTCATAGCTCTACCTATCTAGTATGGATCAACTCCTCGCCTCCTATCTAGGAGGCAAAGACTAAATCCACTCAAATGGTAAGGGTCAAACCCATTCAAGGAGTTAAGGCTAAATGTCGTTGTGCCAAACATTTAGCATGAAATAGAGGACTCATTAATAAGAATTAGGGTATCAGTTTTCTAAAGACTGGCAATAGGCAAGACTCAATTTTTGACAACTTAGAACCTCCTTTAGAAGATAAGGATGGTCAATGAAGAAATATGGTGGAGTTAAAATCTCTACACCACCCCTACCCATTGACACCCTAAGTTAACTTCAAGACTATAAGCTTGTATTGATATGGTGAACTAAGTCTACTCTTATGTGACAGACCAAATTCACTTTCACATGATAAACAAAGTCTTTTTTGGTATGGTGATCAAGCTTACATTTATATAAAAAATCAAATCTACTTATATGTGATAAATTAAGTCTACTTCTATGTGACAATTGAAGTCCATCTTTTGTAGTGATCAAGCCCTACATTTATATGAAAAATCAAGTCTATTTTCATATGATAAAATTCAATCACTTTTGCAAAGCAAATGAGTCTGCTTTATATGATAAATTAAAGTTTATTTTACATGACAATCAAGTCTATATTTAAATGATAAATTAAGTTCACTTTTATGTGGCAATTCAAGTCCATTTTTATGTAGCGATCAAGCCCATATTTACATGATAAATCAAATCTATTTTCACATAATATAATAAGTTTATTTTGCATGGCAATCAAGCCAAAATTTTTATGTAGCAAACTAAGTTCATTTTCATATGATAAATTACAATTTATCTTGTGTGGTAATCAAACATGAATTTACATAGTAAGTTAAGTCCACTTCTATATGATAAACAAAGTCCATTTCACGTAACAATCAAGCTTGTATTTAAATGATAAATCGAGTCCATCTTTATGTGGCAAACCAAATCCATCTTGCATAGTGATCAAGTTCGCATTTAATAGCAAATTAGGTTCACTTCCATGTGACAAACCAAGTTGACCTTGTGTGATGATGAAGCCTATATTTAAATAGCAAGTTAAATCCACTTCCATATGATAGACTAAGTCCATCTTGTGTAGCAATTAAGTTTGCATTTACATGACAATTAAGTCCACTCTTATGTGGTAAATTAAGTCCACTTTCACATGGCAAACCAAGTCTATCTTGAGTAGTGATCAAGCTCTCATTTACATGGCAATTAAGTCCACTCTTATTGATAAATTAAGTCCACTTTTATGGGGAAATTCAATCCTAGTTCACATGATAATCAAGTCTACTTTCACATGGCAACTAAAGTCCACCTTTACATAGCAAATTAAATTCTTTCATATGGAAAACTAAGTCCACTTTCACGTAACAAATCAAGTCCGCTTTCACATGGTATGACAAATTAAGTCCACTCCATGTGGCAAATTAAAGTGCATCTTGTGTGGCAATCAAGCACGTATTTACATGGCAAAATAAGTCCATTCTATATTAGCAATCAAGCCAATATTTTAATGAGTCTACTCTCACAAGACAAATGAAATCCACATTCATGTAGTAAATTAAAGTTTATTTTATGTGATTATCAAGTTAGCATTTAAATGATAAACTAAGTCCATTTTTATGTGACAATTAAAGTCTATTTTATAAGGCGATCAAGCTTGGATTTACATGATAAATCTAATCCACTTCCATATGCCAAATTCAATCCACTTTTGCATGATGATCAAACCAATATATGACAAACTAAATTTGCTTTTACATGACAAATCAAGTCTATTCTTCATAGTGATCAAGTGCATGGGAGCAGGGAGTGGCAAGCATCAAGCCTTTTCCCACTTCCTTTCTTAGTTCATATTCTTTATGATTACAAATCTAAATCTATTAATTCATAAAGTAAGGATATATTCTTGCTTAAGGTAGGTATCTTTTTCTTAAATCAATCGATCATACTTTTTTATTTTATTTCTCTATCTTATTAGCTAAGTTTTCTTTCTTTAGGAGGTTCTTAATGATCATTAGGATAATTAATAATAGATATTTTCACTTATTGAAAGTTATATTCACACAACACTTGAGTACGAGTTCAACCCATCCTCATTTTTTATTTGTTGTTTCAAAATTACTTCTAGGGGTGTTTAGCTATCCCAGGTGGTCAATTTCGACTGTAGTGGAGAAAATACTATCATAAAAAATTATTCTTTAATCATAGCATTTTACCTAATATTTATCTCTTTATCTATTGTCTTTATTTGTTATTAATTCTCCATATTTTTTATTTTTTATAATAATTTTAGGATAGTATCTATCCACAAGCCAGTTTGATATTTGTTCAAATATATTCAAGATTTTGGAGAATTATTTACTGTTTGATTGCTTGGTAGTTTGCTAACTTTTTTTAGTTAATCGTGAATCAATGGATGCAATTCTTTTGGAAGAGGTGTCTGGACATGATTTCATGTGTTCTTTGGTTGATGCCAAAGTTTTTATTAGAAGAAATGATATAAAATGTCCTAATAATCAACGAGCATCCAGAAGAAATATAGATGTATTGGTTCAAATATTTGTCTTCTCATGTAGTAAAAAATTGTAGAGGAAAAAACATGTGACACAAATGTGGCATCTCTTCGTGAATGAAGGCAATTGCATCCTCAGGAGATAGGTGTGTCTCCTCTTTAACAATCAAACCAGCAATACATCCTAATTGAAAATGGCATTGTATTGGTCTAATAAATTATTGTTTATTATCAAATTATTATTATTAGTTTTTCTTGAATTGAAAGGAGTTCAAGAGATGCATACAATTTGAAGATAACATATGGAAATAGTTGAGATTCGCAATAAAAGGTTTACGAATCATCTTTTTCTCAAATAACACAAGAAATAAGAAGTAATGCAAGATAAAAAAATAATAATAAGAAAATATATAACGATATATGTGATTCACCCAAAATCGGATTACATCCATGGGAAAAGCGAGAGATCCACTATTAAAAGGCTTTACAAGAGTCTATAAGAAAGACTCTATTTTTTATTACCCAACTAAACTCTTTCACCAAGTCTTAGTAATGTCTCCACCTTCAAAAAGAATCTCAAAGAGAATATCATGAGGAACCATCATGAGAGACCATCGAAAAGTACTAGAAAGACTCATACACGAGGGTCGATACTCTCTCTCTTTCTCTTTTCTATATTCTCTTTATTTCTTTCTTTCTATTTCTCTCTAGTTCAACCTCAGTACTACACCACATCTAAATCTTATATATTACTAGAATATTGATAGACCCTTACTGAGTCTAAGTTCTACTCTAATTTTAACTTTTAATATTATATAATAAATATCCAAAATCAAACATAAGTCCAAATCCAATTATGAATTCCTACTTTAACTTCAACTCTAATCCAAGTTCAAGACATCCAAACTCAATAGAAAATAACTATTGACTTAATTTATGACTGTTTATTTATGAGTAACACAATTATTTTATTTGCTTGTTAATTTCATGTGATGGAGACTTTAAGCAAGACTAAGTTAAATACAAATGGGAGTTTGGAGTCTAAAATAGCAAGGAAAAAATAAAATAAAGAAATATCAAATTCCCAAATCATATGTTTCAAGTAGTAAAAATATTATTTAAATACAACTGAAAGCCCATAAAATGACAAAACTTATTCAAAAGAGATAAGTGATATTTATGTTATTAATGATAATTATTGAAGTGTTATATCTATTTTGAATATCTATTTTCATCTTTTAACTACAGTTATTGGCACTATGCATTAAGATAATTAAAATTTTGATCAATCGGTATCTACTCGTAATGATTTTGATTGATCTAAGATAAACACAATATATTAATAGAGGATTTACACTTTATAAAATTAAAGTTTGTGTTGCTATATTTCTCAATGATAAAGAATTACTCATTGGAATATTTCATGAGTTAGATTGCAATAAAAATACAATTTTAGTATACAACATATATTGAAAAGTAAGAAAAGTGTAGTACTTGTGAGACAATAAAATTATGAGATAATTGAGTAGTATCTATTGAAATGAGATATGACCATATCATGAATACATGGTTTGAAAGTATCTATTGAAATAAGATATGATCATATGATAGATACAAGTTTTAATAAAATATCGATATCAAACATGTGAAAATTCTTTTGTCAAAGAATATTTAGGATGAACTAAAATACTAGCTAAACCTCATTTATACCTTTATTAAAAAAGAGTGCAAGTTTAAGTACAATTAGACTATTCCTGATTCATAGGTATTTTGTTTGGACCCACTTTATCATATCAATGCCAACGTTTCTAGAAAACCCACTCTATCATATCATGCCGACATTTCTAGAAAACTATGTGCAGAGAAACTAGTTGACCCAGGAGAAATATATCAAAAAAATATACATGTCTTGAAACTAAAACATTTTTATCTACTTATTATTTTTAGAGATTTTTGGATATACACTCCTAAAAAGTTCTAATATTACATGTTTACCTTTCAAAAATTGTAATTACCTCAGTATCTCTCAAGTAAATTCTTTGCACAAATAGCACTCTTGTGATAGGCCATTACCAAGGTCTGTGGTTGTTGAATGTTAACCCTGATTAACCGACCATGGGTTTAAAAAGATATTTTTACTCTTAATTTATTTTGTGCTTATAAGAGAGTTTAGGGCACAGACTCATCTTCTTTCTTCATCTTCTCTTTCCCTTCAAACACAAAGCAAATCACGATCACCGGTGATATTGCACATAGGGAAGGTCACGAGCACCAAGGAGATCACACATCATAGAGATTGCGAGTTTCTTCCTACTGCTTCAATCCTGAGTGTACATCAAGGATATAACACACTAGGAAGGTCACGAGCACTAGAGAGGTCCCCTCCCACATGTCATCTGATCATCGACTTCCCACTCTCATCTCCTCGCATGCACCGAGCACTAGAGATCCCACTGGCGGCTAGTGATGGACTCAAGGAGAAGCTCCTTCCCAGATTCATTCTAGGTGGTAGCGATCGCCCAACAACACCAAAGTTTGACATTTTGAGCTTGCAAAAAATCCTAACCATGACTCTAGATTTTCCCATACTCTCAAATTTGGGTCTTTGGAAGGCAACATTTTTTATTTTTCGGTGATATTCACCCAGTGTTCAATGCTAATAAGTATTGGCTTTGCGCTACTATGCATGAGTGTTAAGATATGTGATCTGGGTAGAGCAAGTTCATTGTGTAGAATCTCAAGCTAAAGTTTACTACTATAAATAAGAAGGTATAAAAAATTATTCTTTATTATGTGGAATCGTGATCAACCATTCAGAATGGATAAAAGATCCCGAGAAGTAACCTCAAAATAATAAATTGAGTAACATTTAGTTCTGGTAGGTTTTTAGGTTATTGTGGATTCATGACTTTCAATATATACAAACCTCTATCATTAATTACCCTAATTATTGTTAGAAATCTCCTAAAATGAGAAACCTAAGTAATGTAAGATAGAGAAAAGAAATAGAAAATACATGATTTATTATATAACTTTTGAATCACAAGGCATAGGTAAGGACATACTATTATTTTACAATTTAAGATATTTAAATTCATAACATAAAGAACATAATATATAATGGAAAGAGATTAGGAAGGCTTGGTGATCGCCATTGCCTCACTCCCGTGCACTTGATTGAGTATGATGGGTAGACAAACTCATTGAAATTGGTTTGGTTAGATTGGATACTTGGTTTGATTTGTAAATGATTTTGATAACCTTCCTTGATTTTTAGGTTTTGTTGATTGCTTTGTCTTATGTCAATTAACACTATTTGGACTTAAAGTATCGTCGATAGCTTTTTGTTTATTGTCAATTGGCTTTCTTTGATTTTGATTCAAGCTTGATGTTTGATTGATTATCTAACTGCGTGCAAGCCTACCTTAACTTAATTCTGATTGAAAGGGGTGGTTAGTAGCTTTGGTTTATGTTGACCATCCTTATGTAGCATTGGCTTGATGAACCTTGTTTAAGCCTTTGGTTCAGATTTAGGCTTGAATGAAATTCAATGTTCAATATAGTTCAAACTTTGTTTATTTTATACTTAGTTTGGGTTTGAACTTGATTTAGCTTAAACTTGATTTTGGTTCAAGTCTAGTTCTTGTTAGAACTTAGTTCGATTTGGACTTGATTTCATAATTTTGGGAATTAGATTCAAACTTTGATTCAACCCGCTTAAGATTTGGATTCAAACTAAATTCGACCAAACTAGAATTTGGATATGATCTAAACCCACTTTGGTGATTATATTCAAACTAAATTCAAATTGATTAATATTCAAGTTCAAACTAGGTTTGACCTAATTTGAGTTTGAATCTAATTTAGACCCACTCTAATGATTAGGTCTAAACTTAATTTAGTCCGATCAAGATTTAGGTTGGAACTAGATTCGATCTAATTAGGGTTGGACCTAATATGAACCAACTTTGTAATTCGGTTTGAACATAAATTTAAATTGATTAGGATTTAGGTTGGACTCCTATTGGTTTTTTGTTTGATCCCTTAATATATCCTTATTGGATTTAAGTTCAACCCTTATTGGGTTTGGGTTCAATCCTTATTTGGTTTTGGGTTTGACAGATGTTGGACCCTTATTGGGTTTTGAGTTTGATCCTTAATATATTTTGGGTTTGATCCTCATTAGGTTTGAGTTTGACATATGCGAGACCCTCATTGGGTTTTGGATTTGACCCATGTTGGACCCCTATTGGGTTTTGGGTTCGAACCGATTCAGTTTGGGTCTTGACACAATTCAATTCTAGTTCAGGCTTGTCTTGGTTCTGGTTCTTAGTTCTAGTATAGGTTCGGCCTGGTTTTAGTTCAGGTTTAACTTGATTTTGGTTCAAGTTCAATTTGATTCTAGTTCAGGATTAACCTAGTTTTAGCTTAGGTACGACCTGATTAAACCCAGTTATGGTTTAGGCTTAAACTAGTTTGGTTTTGATTTTGGGTTGAGTTTAGAATTAATTTGAGTCCATTTTAGTTTGCTTTTAGTCCATAGCTAGGTTAATTAGATTTAACTAAATTTGGTTAAGGCCAACTCATTTGATGATATATTTGATTTTAACTTATTTTATTTAATTTGATTAAGCTAGGTCGACTTTCCTTGGTTTAAATCAATCAAAAAATTGATCATGAGTGATCTAAAATCCTAAGAGACCCTCTTATGTTGAAGGAGGTCAAAACATGGCCGAAACACAATGGAACATGACTAGAATATGGTAGAACATGGTCCAAATGCAATAAAATACCAAGGTTTTAAGTATCGGTTTCAGTTTCGGTTTCGGCACCCAGTAAAATCGATACGTTTCCCCATTTCAGTTTTAGTTTCGACCGTTTCGATTTCGGCCGAAAGATTTTTTTAATTATTAATCGCGTGTTGACCAGAGTTTGACTATATTTTGACTATACTTTGATTTTAAATTAAAAATACCGTAAAATTTTGAAAATTTTTTTAAAAAAATTTAAAAATTATGAAAGAATTTATACTTAATTTTACCAAAATATTAAATATTATTTTAATTAATTAAAATTAATTTTGATAGTTAAGCACTATTTTTATATATTATTATATAAAAAAATATATGAGGTATAATATAAATATGATTAAAAATTTAAAAATTAATATAAGAAAATTTAACTTATTATTATAATATAATTGACACATACATAATTTATTAATTATAATATAATACAACTAATCATCATCATCATCAGTTGAGTTTGAAATATCTGGATGTGAAATTATGAATTCAGTATCTGAACGATCCAGATGAATATTTATAGATATACGAGACAGAACAACAAACTCTGTACAATCTCGTGATAGCGATTCACATGGGGGTGAGACTGAAACAAATTTTTTTTTATTTTGCTTTCGATGGAACGGTCATGCATGCATGTACGTGAATAAAAAAATCAATGTGTTTCGATCAAAATCATTTTCATTTCAGTTTCAACCAAAATATTTTTTATTAATTATATTTTGACTAAAATTTAATTTAATTTAAATTATTTTTTAACTTCAAATTAAAAAAATTATAATATGTTTAAAAAATTTTAAAAATAATGAACAGTTACATAAATAATATTATATACGTGAACAGTGTCTGACAGAGACTAGCAAGGGCATTAAAACCAGATTGACGACAGTGCTGGCCCTGGTGCAAGGCCAGCCCCAGCTTGCGAGAGTAGGGACCAGGTCGGCGAGAGCGAGAGACGGGCAAGGGAGCAGCGGCAGGCTGGTGAGCGCATGAGGCCGAATTCACTCCACTCGGCTCATTTACATCGGTATCCAAGACAACTATAAATAGCTAAAATGAAATTGTTAACTCGGGCTTGTGTCGTGGGCTTGGCATGGCCCACGCCTGGATTGGCCCGTTGGCAACCCTTTGAAAATCGGCCAAAATTTTCAATTCTATAAATTGATTTTTGAAAACTTAAAAAAATAAAACATGAATTAAAACAAGTAGAGACTCACAAATATTTTACGTAAAACTAGAAAAACTAGAATAATCCGCATATTTATTCTACAAATGACGTCACACCTCCCGATTCATCAAGACCATATGCCCATGCAACACTCACAATGAAATCAAACATAAATATCAAAGTAGATCCAACGGCTAAGCAGCTCCGCCTTCTAATTTCAGCACATCTCACTTATTCATCATGGAAAGCAAAATGCCGAGGGCGAACGCGAACAAGGAAACAACCAGCGAGGCCCACATGAAGAGCTTTACGTACTTGATGGGAAGCTTGGCCGCAAGGGTGGCACCGGTGGCGGCTCCAATGAAGTAACAGAGGAGCACGAAATCCATGGCCAGGGTCATAAGATTGGCCAAGGAGTAAATTGTGAAGACTGGACTGTTGTTGGCGGTCATCATCACTGGCTCTGTGGTTTTGCCGGCAATTGACAACACCCATTGAACTACGAGCATCAGCACCGCCTCAGGGATGGTGGGTTCCCCTAGCGGAGCAGCAGCAATAGCCTTAGGCATTGGAGACGCAGCCTTGATGTCCATCGTGACGTCGGATGGTTGACAACTAGTAACTATTCCTGACTTACCGACTAGACGTTGAGGCATGCCTGTGTGCACCAAGCTCGCTGCCGGCACCTTGCGCTCTCCCCACGCGGCCTGTGGCCGCCCCGTGAGAGCTACGCTCGCCGCGCTCACCCACGCGCTCGCTCTGCTTACCGCCACCTGCAAGAGACGAACAATAAACCCTAAACCTGAAACACAATATAAGGTTTCGTTTCGGGTTTGGCCGAAACTGAACCGTTTCGGCCGAAACAGCTCAATTTCGGTCAAAACTTATAATCTTGTAAAACACTATGAAACATAATTGGAATATAGTAGAATATAACTAAAATACTACAAAATACAGTAGAATATAACTAGGATATTGCAAAACATGACAAAATATGGTTAGGATGCTGTAGGATATGATTACGATATAACAAATCATAGATAGGATGTTGCAAAACAGAACATAACAAGGGTGGGATGCTACAAAACACAATAGAATATGGTTGGGGTGCCATAGAATATGACCAAAATGCATCAAAACACAATTGGGATATTGTGAACCATTGTTCAAATGTTGTATAACATAGCAAAATATGATTGGGATACTATAGAACACAACAGAAAATGGTTGGAACATGACTGAATATAATAGAACATAGTCAAAATATTACGAAATACAACCAAAATGTGGCAGAATATGGCCAAAATATAGTTGATTATGATTAGGATGCCAGGACATGACCAAGATATGGCTAAATATGATCAAAATACCACAAAAGAGCTTAAGCGTTGTTCCATGGCCTAGAATGATATTGGGAAGATTGTGAAAGCTATTCTTTAATCGAAACAATATCTATAAAAGTTTGAAGATTGCTCCATAGCCTGAAATGATATTCAGAAGAGTCTGAAGGTTGTTTCTCAGTCGAAACAATGTCCAAAAAATCCCGAAGGTTATTTCATAACTTGAAATGATATTCAGAAGAGTCCAAAGGCTATTTCATAAACTGAAATGATATTTGAAAGAGCTTGAAGGCTATTTGTTAGTCGAGACAATATCTAAAAGAGCCCAAGGCTATTCCATGGCCTAAAATGACTTCGGAAGACCCTAAAGGCTATTCCTTGGTTGAAATAGCATCTAAAATAGTATGAAAATGGTTTCATGATTTCAAATGACATCTGAAAGAGCTCAAAGGTTGTTACTCAGTCAAAATAGATTCGAAAGAACTTGAATGTTTTCCATGGCCTAAAAAGACATTTAAAAGAATCCAAAAATCATTTCACAGTCAAAATAATACCTTGAAGAGTGTGAAGGGTATTCCATAACCTAAAATGATATTTGAAAGGGTATAAACATTATTCCACGCCTTGAAATAACATTCAATAGAACTTGAAGGCTATACCTCAATTAAAACAATGTCCAGAAGAGTTTGGAAGCACTATTCCCTATCCAAGATCAGCAATCAATATAATCAACATGCAAATCAAAACATAAAAATAGTAAAAAAGAAAATTTCTTTGCTTTTTTTTTCTTTTTTATTGCCCTTCCTGCAACTCTTTTGTTTCTTTTTTTAAGGAATTTTTATATGCAACCTCTAAGATTTACTCTATTTATGAGAAACTCTCCAAGATTTTAATATTTATATACAATTCTCTCCTTTTAAAATTTATTACTTATAACCCCTCATTGTAATTTAATTTAAATTTTGGCAAAGAATTTCTCTTTCACCCTTTGTAAATTTTCATTTAAACTCAAAATTTCCTATTTTATTTATTTATAAAATATTTTTTATTAACTTCTCATCCTCCTCTTTTCTCTTAAATTTATATAAATAAATTCTCCAAAAAAAATTAAATTACAAGTTTAATATTTGTACATTTATAGATAGGCTCTTCGAATAATTTTATTTATAAAAATATCCGAATTCTATCTTTTTTAAATAAAATAAAAGAGTCCAAATTTTATTATTTTGTAAATAAAATTTTATGCCTTGAAGGTTTTAAAATTTTACAAATAAACCCCCAATAAAAGTTAAATTATAAGTTTAATATTTGTAAATTTATAAATATGTCATCAAAATTTTTTATTTACAAATAAATCTAAATTTTATTATTTTTTAAATAAAATTTTATAAAAAGGAACTTGAAGGTTTTAAAACTTTATGAAAAGTTTAGTTTTACAAATAAACCCTCCATAAATTTTAAATTATAACTTTAATATTTAAACATTTATAAATAGAACTCTTGAATATTTTGAATGATAAATAAGTCCAAACTTATCATTTTTTAAATAAAATTGAAGGTTTTAAAATTTTACAAATGAGTCCTTATAACTAATTTTACAAACAAGTCCCTATTTTTTAAGAAATTATAAATCAGCTCATAAAATAAAAATTTTACAAATAACCCCATATATTTTGTAATCTTGCGAAATACTATAATTTTAAAATCTATATAATTTCATCCAACATATCTCATTTATATCTAAATTGAAACTAGATCACATCTACCCACGTAAATATAGATGAGATATGCTGGATGAAAATATAGAGATCTCAAAATTATAGTATTTCACAAAATCATAAAATATAGAGGTTACTTACAAAATTTTTGTTTCAGGGCTGATTTATAATTTTTAAAACATTAGAAACTTTTTATAAAATTAGTTATAACGACTTATTTACAAAGTTTTAAACCTTCAAGATCTTTTTTATAAAATTTTATTTGAAAAATGATAAAATTTGAATATATTTGTAAATAAAAATTTTCAAGAGGCCCATTTATGAATATAAAAATATTAAATTTTAACTTTTAAAACATTCAAGGTCTTTTTTGTAAAATTTTATTTAGAAAATAATAAAATTTGGACTTTTTTGTAAATAAAAATTTTTGAGAGGCCTATTTGTAAATATACAAATATTAAACTTATAATTTAAAATTTATTGGATGGTTTATTTGTAAAAATAAATTTTTCATAAATTTTTAAAACTTCAAGGTCCGTTTTATAAAATTATATTTAACAAATGACATAATTTAGATTTATTTATAAATAAAAATCTTTGAGTGAGCTATTTGTAAATATTTAAATATTAAATTTATAATTTAAAATTATATCAAGGGTTTATTTATAAAAATTAGTTCTCCATTTTTAAGGTGTAAAATTTTATTTAAAAAATAATAGAATTTAGGTTTATTTATAAATAAAAATTTACAAGAGACATATTTATAAATATACAAATATTAATCTTATAATTTAAAATTTTATGGAGAATTTATTTGTAAAAAATAAAAATTGGGAGAAAGAAAAGAGCATTTAAATGAAAATTTAAAAAAAAATAAAAGAGCATTGTTACGAAAATTAAATTAAATTACAATCATAAGTTATGAGTGATAAATTTTAAAAAGTATATATAGATACTGGAATCTAAAAATTATTTGTAAATAAAATAAATCTTAAAAATTATATGAAGTTTTTTTTTTTTTAATCTCTTCACCTCCTCTCCATTCCCTTCCCCTCCCCGCCCCCCCCCCCCGCCCCCCCCCCGCCCCACACACAGCTTTTTTTTTTCTCAACCTTTACAATTGGCACCAACCCTTAATTTTTTTAACTTTCTCCTCCATCTCTCACCTCTCTCCTCCTTTCTTCCGCCCCATCTTTTCTCCCCCGTGCCACACCCCCTCCCCCAAGCTGGTCGAAGCTCACCAAGAAGCAATTGGAGGCCGGTTGGATGGGTAGAAGGAGCACAGAAGCTAGGCAACAACAATGGTATGAGCCTTCCTGCAAGAAACGAAGGAGAGAGAGGAGAGAGAAGCAAGGGAAGTGAAGCAAGAAAAAAAAACGAGATGAGTTTTGCTACTTGTTCGATTTCTTTCCTACTCTCCAACCTTTGATCTGTTTCTCTCTCTGTGTTTGTGTGCAGGCCATCAGTGAATCATCCAACATTAATTTTGAATTGTAGACATAAATCACAATTTTTCTGTGGATGAAATTTTTTTTAAGTTACTTCAAATATGATAGATGAAATAGTAGAGATTTCGAAATTATAAAATTTTGTGAAATCATAAAATACCCGGTTATTTGTAAAAATTTTATGTTTAAGGATTAATTTATAATTTTAAAAAATTCAAAATTTTTTTGTAAAATTAGTCATAATAATTTATATGTAAAATTTTAAAATTTTGAATATTCTTTTTATAAAATTTTATTTCTAAAGTAATAAATTTGGACTTATTTATACATAAATTTTTTTAAAAAAATTAATTATAAATTTATAAGTTTATAAATTTTTGATTTTTAATTTGGGGTTAATTTTCTAAATGTAAGAAATTTTTTAAGGACTTATTTGTAATTTAAAATTTTTTCCTGAAACTATTTGTAAGAGTTTTCAGTACATGAACATTTGTGTAAAGATTTTACTAAGCTAGGCCTGATTGTGAAGGTTTATTTGATACATGGATTTATACATAATAATTTTTTCAATTAGGGATCTATTCGTTATTAATTTTTAGGCTAGAGACATATTCGTATTAATTTTATTTAATCCAAAAATCTATTTGTAAAGACTTTTTTTCTCTTTTTGGCCTAAGTCTATCTAGAATTTCAGTCTAATTTTAATTCAAATTTGCCTAACTTAAATCAAACTTAATTCAACTTGAATTAGGCCATGATTTTAATACTAATTCTTATCATATTTAGAGTCAAATTTAGGTTAATAATATCTATATGAATATATTGTAGATGCGTTACTCTACATATATGTTTTTAACTCAGGTTTAGTTCCTCATGTATTTGATATGCATTCAATTTCTTCTGTTTTGTTGGATATGGTTGTTGTTTTAAATTATGGTTATTGCAACGCGATCAACTTAAGTTATTAGTTGCAATTTTAGGGCTTCAAAAGAACACATATTTGTGAGATTAATGAGTTATGGATGAACTTTTTTTTATAATTTGACATATATATGTGTTTAAACATCAATTTCTATATTTGTTTTTCACAACACTCTTAATCACAGAGAATGGATGTGAAGTTATGGTGATTGGATTCGACTATTTTTGAGGAAAATTTTGAAACATTCATAGTCAAAATAACTACTAATCTGCTCCCAACTCGCTCCAATATTTTCTACCAAATTTTGACATATACTATCCTTCTAAAGGATAAGCATCATAATAAAGTATTTTATATGAAGTTTTACCTTATTTACTGGATTCTAACTGGCTCCTCAACAATATTCTTTGACACATAGCCCACAGCATCTACTTCCTTAGGTGCCCTTAGATATGCTAGTGTTATCACTAGGATTTTTTGACATTTTCATGTTGCCATCCCTCTTTGGGATTCCTTCTCTTGCCATTGATATATCCTAGTTGAATCCTTTTCTATAACCTCATTGTGTCAGATGAATTTTCACCTGTTAGGTGATGAATGGGTAAGAGCTCCATAATATACTTCAACAATAGAGGACATCAAGGAGGAGGCTTGGGATGAGAAAGTTGAGATTTGAAGGCCCAATTTAAGAAGAGTGGGTGAATTAGGTTTATAAGAAATCTTAATTTTTTTTGCAAATTAAAAGTCCAATTCAATTCTCAAAATTACGATCAATACAATTACATTAATAAGCAAGGTAATGAAAGAATGCACCGAGATTTTAAGTGATTTAGTAACTAATCGTACTTACTCCACAACTCTTTCATCACTTTTAAGGATTTCAATCACACCACTTGTGATGTTACTTTTTGAGATAAAATCAAGTATTTACATTAACTTGTAACTTGAGAGTGTTGCTTCTTTAGGGCGAAGCCAAGCTCATACAAGTTTTTCTCCAACCAAGCAAGTACCAACTCTAATACTGTAGGTTTGCCCCTCACACACCTAGGAGTGTTTTGAAGTAAAATGGAGAAAAAAGTTATAAATTTGTCTTCGTACAAGAGTTTTTCAAGTTTGAGTACAAAAATATAAAGATTTAAAAGTAAAATCTAGATGTAGAACTCTTAATAGAATAGAAGGTTTAAGAAATCTTGTTATCTCTCTCAAAGAATGATCAAAGATGTAAATGTTCTATTAGAAACAAGTTCTAAGTCCTTATAAAATCGTTTAGGAGAAAACTAGCCATTATAGCTATTTTCTATCATGTTTAGGGACCCAAAACTAAAGCTCGATGTCTGAACTACTCCAATAATCAAATAAGACTAGCCCTTTAATGTGTGTCACAGGCTCGAATGCCTAGAACATAGTTTTGGGCATTTGAACCCTTAACTGGCAGCATTCAAAGTTGAGGACAAATAATCAAAGTTGCAAATAACAAAGTAAGAACTTAGGGCTTCTGAAGCTATCAATAAAACCTACTGATTTTCTGAGAGATTCAAGTGTCCAGACCTTAAGGTTCAGGTGATCAAAGATGACAAAAAACTTACACTAAATTATTTACAACTTTAGCATCTTTGATACCAACTCAAAACTTATCTTGGATAAAAGGTAAGTCGGTGAAGATATTTTAAGTTAAGTTAAAGTGTCAATTAGTACCTCTAAATATAGGTTTAATAATTCAAAATTTTAATTCAACTAAAGAAACAATAAACGTCTAAACCTAACGAGTCGAGTCGATTTCTTGAGCCATCTTCAAGCCATCCATAAGTCTTCGGATCACATTCATTATATTACCATCACGCCTCAATCTTTATATTCATCTTTAGTTTAAGACTTCTGAACGGTCTTGAATTTCATTATAAGCTTAGCTAAATTGCAAGTAACCTAATTCAAGAAACTATTAAATACATAGTTTGGTCATCATCAAAATTATAAAGGATAACAATCTCTTTCTTTTTAATGATGACAAACTCTTCACAAAAATAAATAAATGTTATAGTTAACCAATAAAATTTACACAATTTAAACATATATCTACTAGAGCATACATATGAAAAATATCACTTTTAATATGAATATAACTAACAATTAACAAAAGATAACATGCTCTCCTTTATTCTTAAAAATCTCGCTTTATTTGTAACATATCCCCCTTATACTCCTTTTGGCATCAACAACCAGGGTTCAAGCAACACAAATTGAATGCATGGACATTAACAAAAAAAATCTCAACACTCACAAGAATTAGTCCATATATGGTATGAATGTACTAATTTTAAACATAACAAAATATTAGTTACATTGACATCCAATCAAGTGCAAAACACCTATAAAACATCATAATATCCCCAAATTGGTAATAAAAGCTCTACAAGTTATAATCATAAACTATAATACATCCATAATCTCAATAGCAACAACCATAAGTTCCTATCAAAACATCATCAAAATAGAAAATAACATCCTAAGAGCTCAGCATGGGAGGAAAATAACCTAGCAAGGATGCATTATATCCTTAATTTGATCAGCATATTGAGTGGTGTTGATGAAGAACTCCTTAAAACAATCACTTAGCATGTCTAATCGTTGATTGAGAGACTAATAGGAATGAGATGAACCAATAGGATCAGCATATGCGTCATCCTCAGCATTTGTCACCTTAGGCTCAACATGCTTCTCTTAAGTCTCCCCTCTAGTGCCCTCGGTAGCTAGGGTATGACCAAAAGCATGAACCTATTCACCTCCCTCTTGGCAAAAACCCATTCACGACAAAGTAGCTCTAAAGAAAGAGTTAGTAGGGGTATATCAATGACAAGTGAAAGGATCATGAAAAGAAATGAAAATAAGAAAATGGTGAAGGATCCTACAGATAATACTAGGATATCCAAAACTAGTTATACTATAATAAATACTAATTCCCATGTATTGGAGAATGGCATATAGAAAATTAACCTGATAACCAATCAAAAGCCAACAAATAAGATATAAATCTATATAAGATACTTCATCTTGATACCCACTATGGGATCAATTTTGGTAGCTCAGGATAGTGGAGATCTCACAAGCGATTTCGAATCACAAGTCAAAGTTTATTTTGATTTAAAGTGTACTAGTAGGTGTTGTAGAAATATTGACTTCCAATAGACATAAGTATTTGTTGTTAATTATTCCGATAATTGTTAGAAATCTCTTAAAGTAAAAAACCAAACTAATAAAATAGAGACACACAAAAAAATATTATTTAATTGATTTTAAGAAAGATAACACATAAGTAAGAGTATACCTTCACTTTACAACGAATTTCAACACAAAATTATGGGATTGATTAGCTCAAAGTATGGCTAACAGGTTTAAGTATTTTATTGGTTGATTTTATTTAAATAAGACATTATGACTAACTGACTAAACAAGTTTAAATCTACCTTACTTCAGTTTAGATTGAAGCATTACCAATGCTTTTCGACTGGCTTAGTTTTAAAGTATGGCTGATGGCTTGTATAGCATGCCCAACAAGACTTTATCTTGACCTTATTTAATTTAATTTAAACTAATTTTTGTTCAAGTCAGGATAGTAAAGTCACACTTTATTAATAGCCTCAGAGTATTATTGAAGCTTAAGCATATCCAGTGAGACTCAATTTGATCCTAATTATTTTTATGAAAACTAATATGGTTCGGGTTTGAGTTCGATTTCATTTAGCTTGAGTCGAGTTTGACCTTGTGTCGGACTTTTATAAAGTTTGGGTCTAGTGGGTTTTGGCTTAAGTTCTAGTCAATTTAGCTCAACTCAGTTTCAGTTTAGACTCAACCTATCCTGGTTTTGATTTGACTTGAAGTTTGTCCTTTTAGTTTGGACTTGATTCGACCCAATTAAGATTTGATGTTTGACCTTAGTTCAATCTAGACTCAACGTGATTTTAAATTTGGATCTTTGGAGTCCAACTTGATTCAGGCTTTTAGTCTATTTACTTAATCAATTTAAGGTCCATTTAAGTCAACTTGACCTCTGTCCATTTATTTTTACTGAGTTTAATTCTAATGTGATTGAGTTATTTTATGTTAAGTAGTTTGATTTGAGGATTTTTGATTATTTATAATAATTTTCTGTGGACTCATAACTCAACTTTAAATGTGCAAACTTGAGGGTTGGTTGAGTGCGAATCCAGAAGTTGGCTTAAAAGTGTAAGCTCAAAGGCTGGTTGGATGCGAGTCTGAAGACTGGCCTAGATGCGAATCCAAAGGTTAGCTGAGTGTGAGCCCAAAGGCTAGCTGAGGTGTGAGCCTGAAGGCTAGATAGGTGTGAGCTCGAAGACAAGCTAGGTGCGAGCCTGAAGAATGGCTTGGATATGAGCCTGAATGCTAGATAAATGTGACTAAAGGTTGGTTGAGTGTAAGTCCAAAGGCTGATTTGGATATAAGCGAAGGCTGGCTAAGGTGCGAGCTCAAAGGTTGGTTAAGTGTGAGCTCGAAAGCTGACTGAGTGTGAGCCCGATAACTGACTGAGTGGGATCTTGAAGGTTGGCTTGGATGTGAGCCCAAAGGCTAACTGAGTGTGAACATAGTGGCTGGTTGAATGCGAGCTTAAAGACTGGTTGAAATGCGAGCCCGAATGCTGACTTGGATGTGAGCCTGAAGACTAGTTGAGTGTGAGTCCAAAGGCTGGTTGAGGTGCAAACATGAAGGCTAGCTAAGTGTAACCCCAAAGGCTAGCTTGGGTGTAAGCCCAAAGGTTGACTTAGATGTGAGTCTGAAGGCTGGCTAAGTACGAGCGTAATGATTAGCTCAGATGAGCCTGAAGGTAGATTTGGTGTGAGCACAAAAATTAGTTTGAATGCAAGCTCAAAGACTGGCTGAGTGTAAACTCAAAAGTTAGCTGAGTGTGACCTCGAAGGCTGACTTAAATGCGAGCCTAAAGATTGACTGAGTGTGAGCTCGAAGGATACTTAGGTGCAAGTTTGCAGGCTAGCTGAGTACAAGCCTGAAAGTTACCTGAGTATGAACCTGAACACTGGCTGGATGTGAATCCGAAAGCTGGTTATGGTGTGAGTTAGAAAGTTGGTTGAGGTGCGACGAGGATTCGCCATCTTTGAAGGGGGTGCAGGTGGTTATGGTGAGATCATAGGTTCATTGTCTTTATCACCGTCTTCAAGGGATCATAGGTGGTCATGGTGAGGTCAAGGATTTATCATCTTCACCACCACATTTGAGGGGTCGTGGATGGTTGTAGTGAGATTATGGGTTCACCATCTTCAAGAGGAGCCATGGGTGGCCGTAATGAAGTCATGGGTTTGGTGTCTTCATCATTGTCTTCAAGGGATTGTGGGAGATTGTAGTGAGATCATGGTTGCGAAAATCAAGAGAAGAGAATTTTTTTTACAATTTTTATATTTTTTTTCCTATTTCTTCTTCTTCCTCACCAAGATCTTCTTTCTTCTTTTTTTGTCTTCCCACAACTGGGTCAGGAACGGCCTAGTCTCTTCTCCAGCCAGATCTAGCCACTCTTTGCAAGGGCAAGACAAGAGGTGCCTCGCCCTCTCCTCTCCGGCCGGGTCCACCAACAATCGGCAACAAGTGACAGAGGAGACTGCTAGAGCACAATCCTAGTGGCAAGATAGCTATGATCCAACTTGAGATAGCTCTAGCATCTCCAAGGCAAAGGCAGAGCTTCAGCGCAATGAAGAAACGCAACTCCAGCATGGAGAAGACTTGGAGCTTCAGCAGGGCTCGGAGGGTGCTATCTGCTGAGCGATGCGAGGCTCGGAGGGTGCTATCTGCTGGGAAGAGGGTGGTTAGCATGTGGGCAATCACCTCCGCAAGCAAACAGTCGGTGGGGGGCAAAGCCCTAGGTGAGTCGAGGGTGTAAGGCACATGGGGGAGGTCGACTGGTGGTGCGGTCGGGAAAGTTGGCCAAAGCGTATAGGGTTATGGTACCTATATAGATGGAAGAGGGAAAACCCAAAGCAAAGAAGAGAAGGAGAGAAGAAGCAAAGAAGAGAGAGAGAGAAAAAAAACAAGCTAAATTAGAAGTTACTGTCTTCTCATTGATTTCATTAATCCTTCTTAGTTTTGCTTGTTCTCCCTCGTTCTCTTTTGTTCTGATCTCTCTCCTGGTTTTTTTTCTTTTGCAAATTTCATTATCAATTTATAGGTCTTTCCGAGAATCGAGATCAAATCTTTGATTGACTCACTTTAGAATGTGATTAGATCCTAATTTGTAATAGGATTTATTTTATTGTATCTCCAAAATCCAGTGATTGGGTGAAATTGATTGCCTGGAATTTATTTCCTTATTAAAGAAATTTGAATCTTGTACCATTTTTGTATGATGAATTTTCAAGGAGTCATTTACAAAATTTCCTAAAAAATCTAGACCAAAATATAATTCTATAAATTTCAGAAGGTTTTTTACAAGGACATATTTATAAAAATTCTGAAATCTTCAAGGTTTTTTTAATAAAATTTGGACTTATTTATAAATAAAAATTTTTGAGAGACTTATTTATAAAAAGTTAAACTTTTAGGGGTTTATTTGTGAAAGTTAAAAAATTTTGGGATTTGTTGATGAATATAAAATTTTGAGGCATCTACTTGTAAATCTTAAATTTTGCGGGAATTAATTTGAACTTTCAAAACTTTAAATGACTTTTTTACAAAATTTTTATCTTAACAACTTATTTGTCAAAAAAACTTAGCCAAGAATCCATTCGCAAAGATTTTATAATTTTTATTTTAGTCTAGATATTTGATGAATTTCAATCCTAATTTTAATTTAAATATTCGGCCCAATCAACTCTCTTTAATTTAAGCCTAAATTTTTTAATTATTCAAATCCAAATTAAACCTAATTTTTAGTCAAATTTAATTGTGATTTCAGTTCAATTGAGGCCCACATTTAGATCATAATTTAGTAGCATTCAATTCTATATTTTGACTAAATTTTGATTCAATTTAATTATCGGTCAAAATTGACTCAAACAAATATCCTCTTTGTATCCACTTTACGAGTTTTCTCAACTATGAGAGTGGATGTGAACAAATGCCCCAAGTGCTTGCCCTTTCCATTAATGCCCAACGAGTTAATTATGTGAGTTTGAATCGCATGCGAAGTGACCTTGAATCATTATAGACAGTGGATTTAGATTACCACGTCGAGTGGATTTGATTTTATCATATAAAAGTAAATTTGGATTTATACATGAAATTGAATCTAACTTGTCACGTGAAAGTGGAATTAATTTGCCATCTTGAGCGGGCTTGAGTTGTCACAATGAATGAACTTGATTTATCACAAGGAGTTTGCCATGTTAAGTGGATTTCATTTGCCACAATAAGTGAACTTAAGTTGTCATAATGAGTGTACTTGATTTGCTATGTAGAAGTGGATTTAATTCGCCTCGCAAATGAGCCTTGAATTGCCACAAGCAATAGACTTTATCTACCACATTAAGTGGACTAGATTTTACTATGTGAAGCTAGACTTGATTTGCCACGTGAAAGTTGACTGAAATTACCATATGAAAGTGGACTTGATTTACTACGTAGAAGTAGAATTAATTTTCCATGTAGAAATAGACTTGGCATACCACGTAGAAGTGGACTTGATTTTTTATATAGAAATAGACTTGGTTTACCACATAGAAGTGGACTCAACTTGCTACGTAGAAGTAAATTTAAGCTGACACATAGGAGTGACTTAGGTTGTCATATAAAAGTGGACTTAGATTTTCACATGGAATTAGACTTATATTACCACATGGAAGTAGACTTAATTTACCATATGGAAGTAAACTTATATTGTCACGTAAAAGTAAACTTGATTTATCATGTATAAGTGGATTTAATTTGCCATAACGAGTGGGTTTTTATGGAGTGTGGATTTAACCATCACACAGTTCATGTTTTACATCGAGAAATATGGAGTGCATATTTGATTGAACATTTTCTTTTCAAAAAAGTTGAATGTTCCATCATAGATAATACATAAATACTTTTAGTTGTAATTATTGTTGCCCTTAGGCCTTTGGCATAATACTTTTTGAGAAATCAGTCGTTAATTAGTGGCATAGGCCTTTCCCCCTTGTCATCAATCAGTTATTAAGATTTCCCTTTAAATGTCCTTTCAATGATATAAGGGTCTTTCCAATTTGATTCAAACTTACATTTCTTATTTTAGTTTGAGATTATGGGTCTTCTCGGGACTAAGACCATTTCTATCTTCTAGAAGAACCTAAGCCAAGTCATCCTGTTGTAGGCCCAGGACATTTGTGCTTAATATATTTTTCAAGTTTTGTTGGGCCGTAAGTCTTGTCTCATCCAAGGAGTTGAACTCATCAAGATGAAGACGAACATTGTCTTCTTTTGTGATTTCTTCCTACAGGGCAATGCTTAAAGAGAGGATTTGCACTTCCAATAGCAAGATTACTCTAGTCTTGAACACCAATGCATATGGCATTGATTAGGTTGGGGTTCAATATGTGGTGCAATAGGCTCATAGTACCTCAACAAGTGTTTGGTACCGGTCTTTTTTGTTTCTGACAATAATTTTTTTTTAAATCTTAGAAAGGGTATTGTTGAATGTCTTAGTGAGCCCATTGGCTCTCACGTTATAGATGAATAAATATCTCCAATCTATCTTATAATGATACGCGAATCGTCTTACTTTGAAATTTTTGAAGGATTGTCTATTATCAAAAATTATCCTTTGAGGGATATCGAATCAGTACAAGATATTTTCTTAAAAGAAACAAACAATAGTATCCGCTTTTAGCTCTTTTAATGAAATTACTTCAGCTCATCAAGAGAAATAATTAATTGCTGGTAGTATAAAGTGGTGGCCTCTAGAAGAAGATAATTCAATTGGGCCAATGATATCTATACGCCATACTTCAAATGGCAATAAGAACACTGTTGGATGTAAAAAATTTAGATGTTGATGGATGAAGTCCCGATGAATTTGGCATAGGTGAGATCTCCTCACATATTCAATGCAATCTCCTACCATCTTGGGCCAATAGTAGTCTATATGCTTAACATTCATCATCATTTTTGGGTCTAATTGATGAACCCTATAAACCCAGAATGCACTTTATACATAACTTCTTTGGCTTTTTTATCTGAGAGATAGTGCAGAAGTAGGTAATCAAATGACCTTCTATAAAGAATGTCATTGATAAATAGAAAGTGCGTAGCTCTCTTTCTGAATTGTGTCAGTGTGGATCTATCTTTTAGGAGTTCTCCACTTTTAAGGTAATTAGTGAATAGTATTCTCTAATTTGTAGCATCTTCTACTAGTTTAGATTCAATCCTCTCGTACTTAATGCTGAAGATTGAGCTCATCACTTGTCTACTATGGACTGTAATTTAAATTTTTTTCTTAATCAGGGTCAATCAGTGTCTTAGCTAGTTTGACTAAGGAGTCAACTTTCGCATTGATGGACCGAAAAATCTTAGCTATTTAAACATATGAGATTTGCCTTATAAGCTCTTGAGCCTTTTCATGGTATTTCAGAAACTCAAATTTGTGGATTTTATATTTGCCTTGAACTTGGCTGATAACTAGTTATAAATTATTAAAAATATGTGGGTATGATATTTTTATATTAAGTATCATTTCTAGTCCTACAATTAGGATTTCATATTTATCTTCATTATTTGTACATGATTTCGAGAGGGAGTAAGAGTATCATAAAATACCCCTATTCATAATAACATAAATGAGTCCAATGTCTATTTTGATTTGTAAAAGCGTTGGTTTGATCCGTGGTTTGATGGATGGTATTTCATCAAAGTATAGCTTCTAGTAAGATTCCCTTCTTCAACCAACAAAATCTTTTCATCAAGGAGTTCACAACTTAAAAGAGAATCATATGGTACTAGATGAGCTACGAAAAAATTGGTAAGGATTTACCCCTTAATCGCCTTTTGAGGAGTAAATTTGATATCATATTTCATAAGAATTAAAGTCCACTTTGGTGGCCTCCTAGTGAGTACAAGCCAAATTATTAGGTACTTTATGAGATCAATCTTTGATATTAAAATAACTCGACGTAACAGCAAATAATACCTCAGCCTTTTGACCGCGAATATGAGCACTATAAAATATTTTTCGATGCAGGAGTAGTTGCTTTCTACCCCCACCAGTATTCTACTCAAACAGTAGAGTGTATTTTCTTTACCATGTTCATTATTCTTGGAAAGAAGTACCTCCAGAGATCTTTCTATTGCTACCATATAGAGGATAAGGGATTTATCGAGTAGAGGTACTGCTAGGACTGGTGGTTTTAGGAGATACTATTTGATTTCTTCAAAGGTCTATTGGCAGTCTTAATTCCAAATGAATGAAGTATCGTTCTTCATCAACTAGGAAAAAGGCTTGTATTTTCTAAAGATGTTTGAAATGAATCTTTTTATACATACGAGTTGGTCTTGTAATAACCTCATTTGATTTAAGTTGCTGGATGGTGGCATATCCAAAATAGCTTTGATCTTAGATGAATCGATTTCAATCCCTCGATATCTAATAACAAAGTTGAGGAACTTTCCTGATGATACCTCAAAAATGTACTTAATAGGATTCATCTTTAAGTTATATTTCCTAAGATGGCCAAATACCACTATTAGGTCTTGGATGTGTCTATCTTTAGATTTAATTTTGACCATCTAATCATTCACATAATATTTCACAAACCGGTGTATAAGGTCATCAAAGATTTGAGTCATGGCTCTCTAATAAGTGGCGCTTGTATTCTTGAGGCCGAAGGACATCACCTTATAGTTGTAAATGTCAATTGATATTCTACAGGCCATATATTTCTCATTATTAAGATGCATCTTAATCTGATTATATTTCAAAAAATTATCTATAAAAGAGAATATTTCAAAGTTGGTTATATTGCCAATTATGATTTCTATTATTGGCAATGAAAAATCATCTTTTGGACATACTTTATTTAAATTCCTGTGGTCTATACAAATATGGATTTGGTCGTTCTTCTTTTTTATTGATACGATGCTTGCCACCCAACTCAGGTATTTTTTTTTTTCTTTGATGAAACCTGCTTCGATTAGTTTCTTTACTTCTAGTATCACCTTTAGTTCTATGTTGACTTTCATCTTCCTAGGTGCTTATTTGATGGGTGAAAGCTTGGGATTGATAACTAGTTTGTGGACTGTAACTTCAGGATCTAGTCCAGGTATAATCAATATACTCTTGGAGCACTATTCTAAGCTGGGTTTGGCTTTCCTCTAAAAGTTGAGCACTGATGAAAGTTGGCTTGGCAATTTAGTATACATCTCTATCAATTTGGTATTCTTCATCGTCCTAGAAGTATTTTAGGTATTGATATAGGGTTGATGACACAATTTTATTTTCATATAAATATGGTCTCCCTAGTAGTGCTTTATATGATGCATCAGTATTGATCACATAAAACCTAGCATCTATCATCATCTCGTCTACTTTTAGAGGGATGGTTATAACTCCCAAAGCTCTTTAGTTATTTTGATTAAATCCTTATATAGGTATAATCTCGGATGATAGATGATACATATCTAAAGTCAAAGCTCTTAGAGTTTAGAGAATCATCAAATTGATTAAAAAACTTGGATGAATCAAGATGCGATTGATCTTAATCCCATCATTGCTCCCTGTGACATATAATTATCTGTTATGGTTTGTTGCTTGGATAGTAGATCATCATTTGTGAAGCTGATAATGGGAGTTTGGCATGCACACAAAGACTCCTCCATCATCTTTTCAGCAAAATATACTTGGTGGTTAGTCAGATTCTACAAGATGTGTACAAGTATATTCCTAAGTTCTTATGACATCATCAAGGCATCAAACATACTCAGTATAGCATGGATCTTCTTGAAGTGCGCTAATATATTGTATTCCATCTTTCTAGATACAAGTTCAACTTGAGAGGGCTCGATGTCCGCACTTATCTAAATTTTTTTTCCTTTGTCTGCAGGGATATTCTTATCTGTAACCATTGGTGTTTGTCTTAGAGGTAGCACTTTTTCACCCCATAGTTATAACTAGTTTGCTCTTCTTAGTTAAAATATGGTATCATAAGACCAATAAAGTACGTCTTTGAAATCACTCTAGAGGCTAATCATACGATAAGAGATAATGGGCTCTTGTCCCTAGTCAGTAATTCCTTGAATATCCTTGGAAGATGTGACTAACTGATAATCATCCAATTCAACATTAGAATTAGACATGCGGGGTTTTTTCATAAAAAGATCTTCAGAGATTCTTTGAATGAACCCTTCTATTTTGTTTACTAGCATAACCTTCTTCAAGACTTTATATTTACGATATTTCTTCTGTGAATATTGAGATTGACTTGATTATGGATATTTAGATTAACTTGATGCAGGGGCCGAATAAGCTTTAGCATTAACTCATTTGATCCTCTCTTGAAATGCTTGCTTCTTCCTTTGGAGCTTACTGGTGTAGGGCATCCCGAAGTCGTTATAGAGTTATTTTGAATCAAACATGAAATCATATTTGTCGTCCATACCTTATATGCATAATTTCTCTAAAGTTGTTAAAGCATATTCTTCCACAGATTCTAGGAGTGAGATCTCACCAAATCTAACAAGTCTATTATTTATTATTAGATTACCTGACGAAGGCTGTGATAGCAGTTTTCCAGCATTCATCTCAGATGTATGAGTCATCATACAACAAGAAGTCATAAACTTAGATAATTCTCTTCAATGGTGTCTGACTTGCTTAACCCGTCTCTAAAGTAAGTGGCACGAGTGGTTGTTCTAATCCTGAGAATGGTCGATAAGTTATTTCTCACCACCTCTATGAGGTCCTTTGTATGGCTTTATCTTTTCTGCTCATAAAATATGATAGTCGTATTTGTCACACTTTCCATGTGAATAATCATCACCTTTATATGCTCATTCAACATTTGCATTTACCTCCTGACAAACTTTATATTAGTTGTAGCTATTTTTTTATAGTATCTACTTGTAGTCTCAGCATGCCATAGTCGTACTCACAAGTAAACCACTCTTTAAGATAATCATCTCAGGAGCAGCCCTCAGGGAGACCTATAGGATCTCTCACTTCATCAATAATATTCCCAGTGAATTTATTTACTTCTTCTTGCCTTGTACCCTAAATTTTCTTATTATTGAAATGACAGGGTGGGGATCGCTCTGATTCTAAACCTCCAATGGTAAAAATAGCAAAGTATGTTGCCATCATAAGTTCATTTTCTTCATCTTCCACATCAGGGTCCTCTAATAGAGCTTTAAGTTTGTCAATGAAGAATTCTTTAAGAGTTACTTGGTTTCTTTCTCCTTGAACATATTCATCCAGAGCACCAATATATTCTTGGATGGCTGATTTTATGACATTATATTTATCTGACTAAACTAGTTTCTTCTTCTTATTTTTGTTCTTTATCTTCTTGATGCTTCGAGAAGGTGAGGCGATTTGCTCCGATGAGGCTTTTTTCATTATTATCCCAAGCTCTTCAGAGTTTTTAGTCATTTTTTATTAATTTCTTTAGTCTTTTCGAAATGTAGATATTTCATAAATGTCCTTATTTGGAGATACATTATGCTTTTTCCCTAAAGAGGATTTCAGTAAGTGATTATTATCCTTGAATATAGTAATATGATTGATATGTTTAGCGGAGGTTTCGAATAGGGCTACCTTCAAAAGAGTTAGCTCGCCTTCTCGATATTGCTTCTTGACCCAATTCTTGAACACATAGCATTCTTCAATGGTATGTTATAAAATTCTATAATAAGGATAATAGTTTGGATGATCTATTTTGTTAGCTTCGCCTGGCTTCTTGAATCCTGGCAATTGGACACCTAGCTTCAAGGCATCCTGAAAGATTTTCCCCACTCTTTTTCTTTTGTGAGAATATTTATTTCTAAGCTTTTATTGGAAATCATTGGATTGTTTCACTTCTCAATCTCGATGGCTTTTTAGAATTATCCTTGTTTATAGTGGAGTTTAGAGGTTTTTTTACTTAGTTGCTATGAATATAGCTCTCACATTTTTAGAAAGCTCTCCACATTTTTACCTTATTATTTTTTACATGGAAATTTTATAAACTAGATAAGGTCGATGGGCCAATCTTTTCTGGTTTTTTTACTTGTATGATAAGATATTGGAAAGTATGAATAGAAGAGACACTCAAATAGGATATCATCTATTCTCTCCTTATGTCACTAAGGACTAAGTTCACTATTTCAAATTGGCTCATGAGTTGTTTACACTTAATGCTGAGATTTTTTTCACCATGTGATATAATCCAAAATTGACTCATTGCCACGCTTCAGTGTTGAGACAAGGTCTGCAATGACCACTTTATCATTGACTCCTATGAATCTGATTCAAAAGGTTTTTTTCATTTATTTTTAAGTTTATATGAATTCAGGTTACAAGTTAGCATACCACTTAAATACTATTCCTATCAAGCTTGCTGAAAATTAGGAGTACTAACGAGGATCTATTACTTGAATCTCTATATATAGTCATAAAGTGACTTATGTACTATTCAAGATTACCCATACCATTAAACTATTTGAAATTAGGTATTGTATAGCCTCTAGGATATGACACTCGGTCATGATAGGTAGGATATATTTTGTTAGCATCATTTATCCTACCCATCTCACTTTATTATCTCAACTGTACAGTTACTATTCATTATACCGATTGTTATATGTATGCTAAGAGTTTTATATTATCAAGCATCCCTAAAATCAAGGATTGGGTATCCCTTACTGGAAAAGGTACTTGAGAAGGACCTATATTTTCATGGATCTCATATATGGGAGATATACCTTCCGTCGCTTTTGCTGCTTGAAATGGTTGTTGAGATGATTCTAACTTATCGAGTTTCTAGTTCATTTGTAGCATCATTTTCATCAACTTCATAACCCTTTTCTGAGTTTCATCTTTCTTTTTGTCTTATTGTTTCAGCTATTCTTGTAGTACTTTTATAGTTACTTTTCGATTGGAGCTTTCAATTATGACCAAGACTACTATCAAAATATTATAGTCTAAGTCTCAAGAATCAAGTATGGGCTTTGGGTTGAGACTAACCTCTCTCATTAGTCGAGTCATCTCATTCAAGAATCTATTCATGGAACAAGTTGCCACATCCTCTTTTTGGCATGGTATTAAGGAATGGTCCACAATAGCTCTCTTCTCTTGAATTTCTTCATCAGTAAGCCTCACTCAAGCCACCTTCTTTTGGTATTTGGCCAGCTATGGTGTAGGCTCATGGTCCCTCTCAGAGTCATAATGAAAAATGACTCTGACAGTATAAGTGGCCTTCTTTAGCAAACCCTCATGCTGAGTTATAACTTTACGGTGACCCTTATGGTTTTATTTGGTGATTCACCTATTTGCTACAGTCTTAAGGCAAGAGCGTGCCCCTTGTGATTTGTTTTTATCATTCTCTAAATTGCTTAATGGAGCGAAGGAGTTGGAGATAGAGATGACAATGACCAACTTTGTTCGAGGAGTAGATTTCCTTAGTCGACTAAAGATTCCAACAGTTTTTCTTTACTTGTGATAATACAGATGAAATATTCTTCCTCGACGCCTATGTCCAGATTTGCTTTTGATAGCCCCCTATGAGGAGTTGGGTGAAGGCGATCAAAGACTGAGTTTCATTTTGGTCCTAGTCTCTGAAAGATTGATATCTTTTTGGGTCGAGGTATGGCTTCATCCGAACAGTCCTTCTAATTAGGGATGACAACATTAGTCCTTCTTTCCCTTAATAGAAGATTACAAACAGGTCAGTTTTACATAAGGGCAACCTTAGTTATTATAGTAACATGTATCTTCTTGAACTAGATGACCTCAGAGATGATCTTAAACTTAATCTGAACTTCAACTACTCCCAGGATAATGGTGTATATTAGGGCATAGATGTTCATCATTATTACCATTTGATTTTTTTTTTCTACAAAGAAGAATACAATCAATCAGTCTTCAATCGTAAATCTAGCTTATTAGTGCCTCTAGCGTATTAACTAGGTTTCTACACTTGGCAGAGAAGTCAAGTCCCATCAGGTATGCCAGAGTTTGTGGGATCGATTTCGACGATCAAGGATAGTAGAGACCCAGGAGCACTTTTGAATCACAACTCAAAAATTCTCTTGATTTGAAGTGTGCTATCATGTGTTGTAAGAATATTGACTTCCAATAAGTATAAACCCCTATTATTAATTACTCTAACAATTATCAAAAATCTCTTAAAATAAGAAATATACCTAATAAAATAAAGACATCAAAAAAAGAAGAAAACATTATTCGATTGATTTTAAAAAAGATGATTATGGCTTAAGTAAAGATATATCCTCACTTTATAATGAATTTTAATATGAAATTTTAGAAAATATGAAAGAAATAAAGAAAGAAAAAGAAAAAGAAGGAGTGGAGAATAAACTTTGATATGTGTTGTTACCCTGCTCCCCTACCTTGGACCACATGGTGTCTAATTCAGATTGACTTGGTCTTCGACAAGTATTGATAGTATCATCTAATGGGACATAAAAAAGAATAAGAGAAATTCAAAGTGTTTCTAACAGCTTGGAGCTTCAACGATAAGTTTGTGATTTGAAGTATTTGCCTTTGTCAATAAGGCGTTGGCAATAACTTTATTTAGATCCAAGTATTTTCTATTAACCAATAAAGTATTAGTGATAACTCCATTAACCTTAAAGTATTTTCATAATCAATAAGACATAGGCAATAACTTCTTTGATTTTTAAAATATTTTCATAGTCGATAAGGTGTAGATAAAAACTTTATTTGGTTTGACAGCATTACCAATGGATTTTAGGTTGGATATAGCTTTGAAGATTGTATTATCAATTGCTTTTAGGAATGACTAGCTCGAGGGGGCATCGTCAACCAATTTTGGGGTTAACTAGTTTGAGGGGTGCGTCGTCAACTGCTTAGAGGGTTGACTAGCTTGAAGGGTACGTCATCAACTATTGTTAGGGTTGACTAACTTGAAGGGTGTATTGCCAACTACTTCTAGGATTGGTTAGCTTGAAAGATGCATCATCAACTGCTTCTAGAGTTGACTAGTTTGAAGGGTGCATTATCAACTGCTTGTGGAATCAACAAGTTTGAAAAGTGCACCATTAACTGCTTATAGGGTTGACTAGCTCGAAGTGTGGCCAATGACTTTAAGTGTATTATTGGTTAACTTCATTTGAACAAGACATTATGCTTGACTAACTAAGTAAGTTTGATCCCACCTTAATTCTGTCTGAATTGAACTGATGTCAATGATTTTGAGTTGACTTAGTTTTGGAGTATGATTGACAATTTCTATAACATGCCCAACGAGACTTAGTTTTAACTTTATTTAGTTCTATTTGAACTAATTTTAATTCGAATCAAAATGGTAATGTCACTTTTTATTCATAGCCTCAAAGTATTACTAAAGGTTCAACACACCTAGTGGAACTCGGTTTGATCCTAATTAGTTCTGTTAGGACTACTATGGTTTAAGTTTGAGTTCGATTTTATTTAACTTGCGATGAGTTTGACCTTATATTGGACTTTTATAAAGTATGGGTCTGCTGGGCTTTACTTCAAGTTTAAGTCAATTTAATTTAACTCAGTTAAAATTTAGGCTTAACCCAACCTGGTCCTGATTTGACTTGGAGTTTGTCCTTTTAATTTGGACTTGATTTGACCCAATCACAGCTTGATTTAAACTTATTTTAATTCAGATTCAACTTGATTTTAAATTTGGATTTTTGGAGTCTAGCTCGATTCAGGCTTTTAATCCATTTATTTAATCAATTTAAGGTCCATTTGAGTTAACCTGACCTTTATCCATTTATTTTAGTTGAGTTCAATTTTAATGTGATTAAGTTACTACATGTTAAATAGTTTGATTTGAGGGCCCTTGGTTATTTACGATAATTTTAGGTGGATTCGCAGCTTGGCTTTAAATATGAGAATTTGAGGGCTAGCTGAGTGCAAGCCTGAAAGCTGACTTAGAAGGATGACTGAGTGCGAGTCTGAAGACCAGCCTAGATGTGAACTCAAATGTTGGCTGAGTGTAAGTCCAAAGGTTGGTTGATTACAAGCTGAAATGCTAGCTGAGGTAAGAGCCAGAAGGCTAGCTTGGTATCAGCTCGATGACTAACTTAAGTGTGAGCCCAAAGGCTGACTTAAATGTGAGTCCAAATGCTAGCTAAGTATGAGCCTGAAGGCTAGCTTGGATGTTAGTCCGAAGACTGGCTAAGTGTAACTTGAAGACTGGCTTGGATATGATCCTGAAAGTTAACTTAGTATGAGCCCGAAGGCTGGCTTAATTGCAAGTTCGAAGACTAATTGAGTGTGAGCACGAAGACTGGTTGAGTGCGAACTCGAAAACTGGTTGGATGTGAACTTGAACAGTAGTTGAAATGCGAGCCCAAAGGCTAGCTTAAATGTGAAGGTTAGCTGAGTGTGAACTTGAAGACTAGCTAAGTACAAGTCTAAAGGTTAGCTGAGTACAAACCCAAAGGTTGGCTGAGGTGCGACGAGGATTCGCCATCTCTGAGGGAGGGAGGGGGGGTAGTCGTGACAAGGTCATGGGTTCACCATCTTCATCACCGTCTTTGAGGGGTTGCGGGTGGTCATGGTGAGGTTATGGGTTCATTGTTTTTATCACTACCTTTGAGGGGCCGCGAGTGACTAGAACAAGGTCATGAGTTCACTATTTTCAAAGGAGTCACAGGTTGTTGCAGCAAGATCATGGGTTCATCATTTTTATCATTATTTTCGAGGGGTTGTGGGTGATCACGGCAAAGTCATGGTGTCAAAAATCGAGACAAGAGATTTTTTTTTCAATTTTTATATTATTTTTTTCCTTTTTCTTCTTTTTCCTCACCACGACTCATGCCTTCTTTCCTTTTTTTTTATCTTCCCACGATTGGGCTACAAATAGCCTGGTCTCTTCTTTGGTCGAATCTAATCACTTTTTACCATGGTGAGGTGGGAGGTGCCCTGCCCTCTCCTCTCCGACTGGGTCTAAGAATCACCAATGATAAGCAGTGGACTAGACCACCAGAGGGTCGTCCTAGTAGCAAGACAATCACGATCCGGCTTGAAGCGGTTCTGTCAACTCCAAGGCAAAGGCAAAGCTTCAGTGTAGTGAGAAACATGACTTTAGTATGGAGAAGAGGTGGAGCTTCAGCGAGGCTTGGTTGCTGGGCGATGCGAGGCTTGGAGGGTGCTATCCACCAGGAAGAGGGCAGCTAGCACATGGGAAATCACCTTCTCAAGTGGATGGCCGAGGGAGCTTGGAGCCCTAAGCGAGCTGCAGGTGTGAGGCACACAGGGGTGGTTGGCTAGCAGTACGATGGATGGTAGTGAGATTGGGTAGGCTGACCGAGGTGTACAGGGTTGGAGCAGCTACATGGATTTAGGGAAAATCCAAAGTAGAGAAGAGAAGGAGAGAAGAAGCACAAAAAAAAAAGCTAAGTCAAAAGTTACTATCTTCTCATTGATTTCATTGATCCTCCTTGCTTTCTACCTATTCTCCCATGTTCTCTTTTGTTTTGATCTCTCTTCTATTTTTTTTTGTAGATTTCTTCATTAATTTATAGGTCTTTCGAAGAATCGAGATCAAATCTTTGATTGACTCACTTTGGAATAACACTTTGGAATATGATTGGATCCCAATTTGTAATAGGATTGTATTTAACTATATTTCCAAAGTCATGTGGTCAGGTGTAATTGATTGATTGGATTTATTTTTCCGATGAAGAAATTTGGATCTTGTACCTTTTTTGGATGATGAATTTTCAGAGAGTTATTTACAAATTTTTCAAAAAATTAGACCAAAATATAATTTTATAAATTTTAGAAACTTATTTACAAAAAAAATTGTAAAAATTCTAAAATTTTTAGTTTTTTTGAATAAAATTTAAACTTGTTTGCAAATAAAAAATTTCGAGAGACTTATTTATAAAAAGTTAAAATTTTAGGGGTTTATTTGTGAAAGTTAGAAAGTTTAGAAATTTATTTATGAACACAAATTTTGAGGGGTCTATTCATAAACTCTAGATTTTGTGGGGATCAGTTTGAAATTTCAAAACTGTCAGGCACTTTTTAGTAAAATTTTTATCTTAAGAATTTATTTGTAAGAAAAATCTAGCTAGGAACCCATTCTCAAAGATTTTATAATTTTTATTTTGGCACAGATATTTAATAAATTTTAGTCTCAATTTTAGTCCAAGAATTTAGCCCAATAAACTTTCTTTAATTTAAACTCAAATTTTTCAATAATTTAAATCCAAATTAAACCTAATTTTTAGTCAAATTTGATTATGATTTTGGTCCAATTGAAGCCTATATTTGGATTACAATCTAGTGACATTTAATTTTATATTTTGATTAAATTTAATTTTTGGTTAAAATTGATTCAAACCCCCTCCTTTTAAAATGATAGTGTAAGCTAGAATTTGATGAAGAGTATAAGAATGAAGTGAAAGTAAATTAATAACCATTATGACTATGGTCTTTCAAAGTTTCAGCCAAAGACAGTCTAAATAACCTCAGAATAAGTAATAAATACTTCACCTATTGCCCTTTGAATTTTGATAATGATAAAAAATAAGATTTAATAAGTTTCTTTAGTGATGGCAAGCTTCAGGGTTATTAATAATTATCCAAGATCAAAAAGCATCAAGTCTGAAGATAAAGTCTATTAAATAAGGAAGATAATGATTCAAAAATAAAGAGGATGATATCTTGAAGATGAAGCTTGAAGTTCAAGATGAAAGCTGAGAGTATGCTCAAGATGCAAGATTAACTCTAAGGCTCATAGGTTTAGAATTTTTACTTATTTTATATTGAGTCAAGGATTTAATAGTTAATTTATTTGAGTTTTTATTTAGCACTCAAACTCATCTTAGAATGTCTTCATTAGCCTATTATTTCTATCTGAGATCAATTATAAATTGATGTCATTTGGAAATCAAAGCTACAGTAAACTAGTAGTATTTTTTTTTGTTAACTTTGGATATCTGAACTTTTATATTCGGATGCCTGAATCTAGTAGATAACTCTGAAATTATTGATAGATTTGGATGTCCAAATGTCATAATTGGATGCTCAAAAATTTATAAACTATAACTGATAGTTTATCCATATTCAAAGTTCGGATGTCTAGTGTCCTATTCAAACGCCCGACACTATAGCAGTAGGCGTCCAAACCTTATGAGCAGGTATTCGAACCTATGATATCATTTATAATAGCTAGTTTAATTTTTACCATTGGAATACTTCGGACACTCGAACCTTTATAGTTCGAACACTCAAACTTGGTAGAGCATAACTTAATGGCTAGTACTCTCTCTAATGAGTATTTAAAGCTTGAGACTTTTTTGCTCAACGAAGGCCTTAAATTTTCATATTCTTAGAGCAAGATCCCCTTCCTAAAGCTTTCTAGTCATCAACAAGAGCTCAAATAGATATTAACCTTCGAATCCTTAAATGCCCTTGTACTTAAATATTGAGACTCTTATTGAGTATTTTTGTTTTTATTTTTTATTTTTTATTATTATAACTCTTCTAGGTTATTAGAAGAGGAGTACTTTTCTAGGTTATAGGAGATGATGAGAGTGTTTACTCCTCGGGTTGTGAGCAGTGATCAATTGACTCTGATGTGGAGTTTGTAAGGGCATAACTTCTCCCTAATGAAGTGACAACTCTAGTAATGAATTTAAATCCTCAGGATTGAGACAAGGGTCATTGAGTAGGAGCGACTGGTCTCCAAATCACATATATCGGTTCACACTGTTTCTACTTTCTTTTTTACCTTGTGTACCTAATTTGATATTAATTGAAAAGTATCTTATGTTTGATTATACATTGATTATTCTCTTATGTTTTAATTGTCTTACTAATTTTATTTGAGTTTTGATCATCTACTTGGCTTAAAGTTTTTTTGAGTTCATTGTGCTCTTATTAAAAACTTATTTTAGTATTTAAAAACCTATTTCCCCCCTCTTAGATTGCCAATCCACGTCAATATCACCTTTCAATGAAAGACCTATTGCTCTTAATAGAACATGGAGAACGTGGCCTTGTATCTTTACATATAGTTCAATTAGAATGCGTTCATGACAAGAGGTGAAAGTAGAGGTGCAATAGTTAAAAGAGGCATTTGAGTAAAAAAAATTTGGACATCCTCATCAAAATAGGTTTTTCACTCTAAATGAAGATAACCAACCTTGAGAAGTAAAAAGAGATGGTAAATTGAAACAAACTAGAAATTCAAAATTGATAATTTGAGGAGGAATAACACAAGAAGAACAAAATTGATCTTGATAGCTCTTGAAAGACATAGGGGAATCAAAGAAAGTGGGGGTATTTAATGCCTCCCCAAAAGTTTGGCTGAAATTCCTATTCCACTTTCTTGCCACATGCTTTTTCTCAAGGCATGGTGAAAAAGGAGGTGGAAAAAAGACTAGAAATGAAGGAAGGGTGAAAAATGCAATTTTGAGGCCTTTTGAAGCTTAGAACCAGTAGAGAAAGCTTGCCAAAGGAGGGACATGCACAGCTAAGGGGGTGAAATCACATGTTCGGTCAACCAATCTAGGATTTCTAAAAATTATAATTAGGATTTGATTGAGTGAATGAATAATTTTAATCATATTTAAGATAATTTTATTATTAATTATGCATGATTTTATTATGGACTGTCAAAATAGACTTTGAGATTGTAATAGTTTTACTTACTATTATTGAAGTCTTCCATGGTGTTCATCAAGATTGAAAATATAATATTTCAACTAATAACTATTATTTTCTTACATATAAAACTTAGAGAATTTTAACAATCCTAGCGGGCTTAGCATAAATTTAACTAGTTGAATCTTAAATGGGCTCAATATAAAAGTTGATGAGCCTTAATAAGCATCAGCTCGCCACAAGCCTGTGCGGATCAACTTTGGGTCCACCTAAGCCCGCACAGGCTAGGCCTATTAATAGCCATAATTAGAACCCAAGTTTTGTTTTTAAAAAGGAACTATCATCATAGCTTTGCTCTAAATATAAATGTCACTTGGGGAAAACTAAACGCTCATATAAGAAAGACAATGTAAAAAATGAATTCTATTTTTCCACAAAAGGAAACCAAAATTGAGTTTTCTTCAACCTCCACTTATAATATATCAATGATGACTAGATAATAAGAAAGGCAAGAAGAATTTGAGGTAGAGATGCTGGATACTTTTTCTTAAAAAGGTAAACTCAAGCTTCAAGCTAATGTGCTTACATCATATAATTGAGCATAGTAATAAGAAACCAAATGAATCTCTAGAAGGCTAACAACACATGCAAACAGGAAAGAGAATTTCTCCACAAATTCCAAAGAATTTATTAGTATTTAAAAGTAGCTTTCACCAACGCAATATGAATTGCTCATTCAGCCTAGCCACTTTTAGAATGCCACATAAGCATACAAGATTTTAAAGGTATCATACATTCAGAAATTCAACAAAGAGGAGGAAATCATCATCATAGCTAAAATCTACATAGAGGTGACAATAAGAAAGAACCAAAAGCTTTGAAGAACCACATAACACAAGAAAAGGCTCAAAGGAATAATTAAGTAACTATAGTATACCAAGTATATCACTAACAATGAACCTTTTATAAACTACAATGGTATGAGTCAGAGGCACTTAAAAATATATATCTAAATTAATTTTTGTGGGATCAAAATTGATCACCCGAGATAGCGAAGACCCCAAGAAACAATCTCGAATCACAAATCAAAATTTATTTTAATTTTAAATGCGCTATCAGGTATTTATGGGAATATGATTTTCAATAGGCACAAGCCTCTATTGTTAATTATTTCGATAATTATTAGGAATCTTCTAAAGTAAGAAATCTAAGTAATAAAATAGAGACATAAAAAATAAATAAATAAAGTATTTAATTAATTAAGAAAGATAATACATGGCTTAAGAAAGGTACACCCTTACTTTATAACAAAGTTCAACTAAGATTACAAAAAATATGAATGAAATAAAGAAAGTAAAAGAAAAAGGATGGAGAAAGTTTTCATGTGTACTGTTGTCCCACTCCCCCTTATGCTAGACCATGTAGCGTCTAACCCGAATCATAAAAAGGAATGAGAGAATTTTAAGCTGTTTCCAATAATTTTGAGCATCGACGATAATTTCATTTAAGTTTGAGTATTTCTGTTAGCCGATAAGGTGTTGGTGATAGCTTCATTTGGGTTGGAGTATTTTCGTTAACCGATAAGGAATAGATGATAACTCCGTTAACTTTGAAGTATTTCCGTAGCCGATAAAGTATAGGCGATCACTTCGTTATTTTTAAGCAGCATTACCAATAATTCATGAGGTTGGGTATAGCTTGAAGATGCGTCATCAACTACTTTTAAAGTTGGCTATCTTAAATGGTGTATCGTCAACTGCTTGTGAGGTTAACTAGTTTAAAAGGACACAACGTCAATTGCTTGTGGGGTTGACTAGCTTAAATAGCACATCGTCAACTGCTTATGAAATTGACTAGCTTGAATAGTGTGTCATTAGTTACTTTTGAGTTAGCTAACTTGAAGGGCACATCGTCAACTAATTATAGGATTAACTAACGTAAAGAGCGTGTTATCAGCTGCTTTTGAGGCTGGTTAGCTTGAAAAGTATATCACCAACTGCTTCTTGGACAAGCTAACTTGAACTGTTACCAACAGCCTTGAGCGTACTGTTGATTGATTTCATTAATTTGATAGCATCACCGATGGCTTAGGAAGTCGGGTATAGCTTTGAAGTGTGGCCAACAGACTTGAGCGTATTAGTGATTAATTTCTTTAATTTGATAACATTACCAACGACTTATGGAGTTAAATATAGCTTTGAAATGTGGCTAAATACTTTTATGGTACACTCAATGAGATTTATTTTAATCTTATTTAATTATATTCGAACTAATTCTAGTTTAGGATGGAGTGATAACATCACTCATTTGTTCATATCCTTGGAGTATTGCTAAAGACTCAACGCACCCAAGGGACTCGGTTTGACTGTATTTAGTTCAAGTCCAAGTTTAATATCATTTAGCTTGAGTTGAGTTCAACCGTATTAGACCTTTATTAAGTCCAGTTTGCATCTAACGGACTTCAGTTCAAATTCAAATCAACTTCGTTCAACTTAGTTTTAATTCAAGCTCAGTTTAGCTTGATTCTAATTTGACTTTTTAGTTTAGACTTGATTTGACCTAATTAAGGTTTGATTTGAACTTAATTTAATCTTAATCTGATTTGATTTGAACTTAACTTGATTTTAAGTTAATCTGTAACTAGGGCTAAGCCTGAGTTTATTAACACAATTTGAATTTTAGTCTATTTATTTAATAAATTTAGGTTTATTTAAGCCAACTTAGCTTTTATTCATTTATTTTAATTGAATTACTTTAGCTTAATCAATTTGATTTGAGGGTCATTAGTTATTTATGATGATTTTAGATAGACCCATAATTCAACTTTAAATGTATGAACTCGAAGGTTGGTTTAATTCACGACCTCGAGACTGGCTTAGTATGAGCCCAAAGGCTAATTGGGTGCGAATCTAAAAATTGGCTAAAATGCGAGCCCGAAGTCTAGTTTGGATGTGAATCCAAAGGCTAGTTAAGATGTGAGCCCGAAGGATGATAGAGTGCGAGTCCGAAGGTTAGCTTAGGTGCGAGTTCGAAGGCTAATTTGGGTGTGAGCCTGAAGATTGGTTGAGATACAAGCTTGAAAGCTAATTTAAATGCAAGCCCGAATGCCAACTGAGTGTGAGCCCCGAAGACTAACTAGATACGAGCCTGAAGGTTAGCTGAGATGCTAACCCAAAAGATGGTTGAGATGCATGCCCAAAGACCGGCTAAGATACATGCCCGAGGGCTAGCTAAGAAACAAGTTCAAAAGCTAGTTTGGATGCGAGCACAAAGCTGATTGAGATACGAGTCTGCTGATTGGCTAAGTGCGAGCTCGAAGGCTGCCTAAATACGAACCCGAAAGCTGACTTAGATGTAAATCTAAAGGCTATCTGAGATGCAAACTCGAAAGCTGACTCAATGTGAACCCGAAGGTTGGTTTAGTACAAGCCACGAAAGATGGCCTAATGCGAGGCCGACTGCTAGTTTGGATGCGAGTCTGAAAGTTGAACAAATGCAAACTCAAAAATTGACTAAATGGAAACCCGAATGTTGACTTATGGTGATGAAAATTTGCCATTATTGAGGGATCCGGATGGACACAAGGGCCCCGTTTATTTTGGGATCAAGATCAGGATCAGCTTATTTCAGAATTTTTTTCTTATAAAATTAATATTTATTATTTTATATTATTATTAAATTAAATTATTATAAAAATTTAAATAGATTTTTAAACTTTAAATTATTGAAGTTTTAATTTTAATAAAATGATATTAGTTTGTAAAAGTGGTTCACTAATTTTGATCTTGATTTTGGACTTGACCCTCAACCAAACGCCTCCAAGAGAATTATGGATTCGCCATTCTCATCACCATTTTTATACCATTTTTTATCACTAATAACTATAATGAAGATGAAATCCATTAAAATACTAAGTGTCACGGGCGGTCACAGTGGCATGAAAATTAAGATAACATGTAATTCCTTTTTTTCTTAACAACTTTGTTCTTTTTTTTTTCCTCTTGCCTTCCTCCTCACCTGACTGCCAATTACTCCCTTCTTTTTTCTTTTTTTTTGTTGCAACTCCTTCTTTTTATTATTTTTTCTTTTATACTTCTCCAAAACGCAGCCCTCTTCTTTGGGGTTTTTCATGGACCTCGCCGGGCCACCATGGCCCAGCTTCTCCGGCCACCGGATCTGGCCGTCTCCAACGGGATCTGACCGCTGTGGATTGGAGGTCGCACGGCAAGGTGGCGGTGGGTTGGAGGTCGCACGGCGAGGTGGAGGCGGGTTGGAGGTAGCACGGCGAGGCGGAGCATGGGTCCTTGCAGTGGAGGACAAGGAAGTCGGGGTCATGGGAGAGGAGCAGGGCTATCTGGTGGCTATTGTTCTCGATTTGGAGGTTGAAGGTGGCGGTGAGCTTGGTGGCGGTGAGGTTGGCGGCGGTGGTAATGGAGGAGGGGCAGGCCTCTCCGGCAACGACGGAGGACGAGATCGCGTTTGTGGGAGCATGAGGCTGAAGAACTCGTCCTCAAGACGCGCCATGGAGACCTGCAGCGCGATCTCCACGAAGGGACGGGTCTCTTCGGGTCCGTCCGTGAGGGAGATGAGGGCGTCGACGGCGTCGAGGTAGTCAGCGACGTCTTCGGAGGACGCCTCGAAGAGGAGGCAATCTGAGGATTCCCAATGGAGGAGGAGCTCTTCGGCAGCACGGAGGCGGAGCTCGCCCTTAGAGGGGTCTCTCTTTTTTTTTTCAGGGAACGAAAGAAAGCAGGGATGGGAAGCAAACAAGGGTAGCAAGAAAATGAGTTTCCACATTTGACCTGTTTTGATTTTTCTCCGCTTCGTTGTTATTAATCTCTCTGTCTTTTGATGTGTAGGTTTCCATAAATTTTTATAAACTCATGATGATATAAAGTTAGACTAAAATTAAATTTTTTATTTAAATTTTAAATAATAAATGTAAATGTAAATAAATATAAATAAAATTTATTCAAAATTTGAATCAGCTTGTGAAAAGATATGTGTAAATTCATTTATTGTAAATGATGATATATTGAATATTGAACTCATCACGAATATTAAAATTATAGACGAAAAATTTGTAAAATAATTTTTCAAAATTTAGACTAAATTATAATTTTATAATTTTCAGAAGATTTTTCTGTAAAAAAAATTTATTTATAAAATTTTTACACTTTTAAGGCACTTTTTGAATTAAATTTAAACTTATTCATAAATAAAAAATTTTAAGAGACTTATTTGTAAAATATCAAAAGTTTAATAACTTATTTGTAAATAAAAAATTTTGGAAGGTTTATTCGCAAATCTTAGACTTTATAGGAACCCGATCATAATTATTGATACTTTAAAGAGCTTATTTATAAATTTTAAATATTGCAGGACTAATTTATAATTTTAAAATTTTATTTGATTTTTTTGTAAAATGTATCATTCTAATATTCTATTTATGAGAAAAATCGGGTGAGAAACCTATTATGAAAATTTATTTAATCCAAGAGTCTATTTGTAAAATTTTTATATTTTGTTATAAGCCCTGGCCTAAAAATTCAACCCACTCAGTCCATTTAGTTTAAACTTATGTAGAGTCCAAATCTCACAATGATTTGAGCTCAATTTTCGATCAAACTCAGACATTGACAAGACCCACATTTAAATCATAATTTAGTGACATATAAATATAAATATTAATTATATTTTAATCAAATTTTGGTTGTGATAAAAATTGCTTTAAATAATTCCTAATAAGTACATCTAAGACAATACTGCAAAGACCAAAGGGATGTACATGCAATGCAATAATAATAATAATAATAATAAAGAAACCAAAGAACAACCATTCCGAAAAGTATGAATTTAAGTTAAACATATCATGTGACACATGTATATGTTCATACAGAGACATATAAAAAATTTACCTGACTTAATTTTTATAGGTATATCAAAGGCAATAATGCAACAAAATAAAGGGAAGGTACACTTGCCATAATAATAATCCAACAAAATAAGAGGACACATAGTTTAAAAGTAATATACAAATCTAGGTAAAATACAATTAAGCATTTTGCTCAAATAATTCCTCCTCAAGTTGCAAAATGTCAAGCAATCTTTTTTTCCTTGTAATACTATAACATAGCAGATATGAGGGTTGTTGTAGAGCAATCATAAATGCGCAAAAAAAAACTTGCTGTTTCAACCTAGCACAGATAAAATGCCAAGAAACACCAAAGATAAACAAAAAACCAACAGAAAGACCAATTTTTTGGAGAAAAAGTATGCATCATCACACCTTTAATTCAAAGGTGTTGCAAACCAGACTAAAAATAAGCAAATGAAGGGAATTGTAGATATAACCTAGACATTAATAAAGGAATAACAATCTATATAATAGAATACTGAGACATTAGAATCGACTCTTTTTTTGAAAAACGAACCATCATCATAGCTTAGCTCTAGATATAAATGTCACTTGGAGAAAATTAAAGACTCATACAAAGAGATTGGTATAGGAAAGAAGATGGAAATAAAGAGTTATATTTTCCCACAAATTGAAGGAAAACCAAGTATAGAGGAAATTAAAGGCTCATAAAAAGAAATAGGTATAAGAAAGAAGATGGAAATAAAGAGTTCTATTTTCTCAAAAGTTAAAGGAAAATTAAGATATAGTTTTTTCATAATCCTGTGAAGCCCTATCAATCTAGCCTAGTCTGGCTAATCAGTCGAAAAGATGACCTCAACTTATAATATCTCAACAAGACTGTACAATAAGGAAAGCAAGAAGAATCCGAGGAGATAGAAATGCTAGATTTTTTTTTGAAAAAAGTAGATATACTGAAGCTATTGTGCTTAAATCATAGAATTGACGATAGTAAGAGACACCAAATGAACTCCTAAAAGGCTACAACACATGCAAACAGGGGTGCCCTTAAGCTCAAAAAAATCTTCTTGAAATTCCAAGGAATTTAGTAATATTTATTTTCTCACAAAAAAAAGGAAAAAAGCAAATAGTAGCTTAGTGCAAAGCAAGTAGTTGCCTAATAAGTAACCTAAATTGCTCATGCAGCCTAGCCACTTTAGGAATGCATATAAGCATACAAGATTTTAAAGGCATCATGAATGCAAAAATGTAACAAAGAGGAGGAAATCATCATCGTAGCTAAAAACTACATAGAGGTGATAATAAGAAAGAACCTAAGAATACAGGAAAAAAATCAAGAGGAATGATTAGGTAACAACAGTGTACCAAATATATCACTGTAATAAACCTTTTATAAACTATGAAAGGATCTTTCCATGCTAATTATAGTCAAAGTGATTGCCATATATTCTAATACAGGCCTGTAGTAAAATCTTAACAACCGGAGTATAAAACAAAACAAAGAAAAAGTGAGGAGTCTTTCAGAACAACATAGATATAATATACACATATGCTGTAAAAGTGGTACTAAACAGAGGTACTTACAAAATATCTATGTAGATTAATTGCTAGTAAGTAAATTCAAGACAGTACTGTACAGGACCAAAGGGAGGTACATGCAAGACAGAAAATAATAAAAAAACTTATGAGCAACTATTCAAAATAGCAAGCAGTTAAGTTACATATAATGTCACGCACATATCATACAAAGTCACCAAAGAAAATTACTTGCCTTAATTCTTATAGGTACATCAAAGCCAACAATCCAACAGAACAAAGGAAAGGTCCATGTGCGATAATAGTCCAACAAAACAAGAGGAAATATAGTTTAAAGCAATATATAAATTTAGGTGGAAAACCATTAAGCATTTAGCTCAAATAATTCCTCCTCAAGCTGCAAAAAGTCAGGCAGCATTTTTTTTTTCCTTCAAAGTAATATAACATAACAAACATGAGGACTATTTTGGCTAATACATATCTAGCTAGCAAGCTGATACAAACTATGTGCTATCATAGCAAGTTGGCATAAACAAAAAGGAACCAAAAAGGGGGGAAGTTGCAAAAATTGTAAACCATCACGACATGAAACCGCACCAATATATGGCCATGAGACCTGCAACAAAGGCTGTATATTCATGTGCATATTCACAAGTAGTTGAATAATAGAACTGCAGGTAGCTGGATGGTGTATGCAAATGGTAATGAGGAATATACTCCCACAATATTCAACTTGAAAAGAAGGAATCAGAAAAAGTAGTGATTGTTTCATCATGCTAATAGGCAAGATTTTCCATAAAATAGCCTAATGTATTCTACATGTGGAACTCCTCTCTGAGTAGATCGAAGCACGTTAAGTAAATAGGTAGCATAAGCCTGATGGGGTGGCTGCCAAAACATAACCATTGCTAAAGCATAGTAAGCCTTGAGATTAGTTCAACAAACAACTGATAGATAATACAGGTAGCTTCAAAATTACCAAAGCAGAAAGCATTTCTCTATAGAAACAAATAGAAACATCATATAAAATTAGAAGATAAACAACTAACAGAATAGGAATTAAGATAGTTACTAGAATAAAATACTTACAAGATCAAGTATGTACTGAGCAAATACAGTTCCATTATCACTACAAGCATGGACAAAATTACTATATTATTGACTTGAAAAAGGAGAGACAAGATTAGCTTCCATCAAATTGATAGAAGCAAAAACATGTATGATGTTGAAACCTTCTACATATGTAATAGCAACGCATAGAAACAAGTAGAGAGTAGAAATACATGTAAAAGAAATATTTAAACAAGTATTCTTAGCAAACTCGCATTTCATTGATGTAACAATAAGTTTCAAGGGTGTTAAAGGTGTTCATAGCCCTTGATAAGATCTATTTGGAAATCATTTCTGAATGTAAGGAGTGCAAACTAGTAACAACTGTGTGAGTAGCCTGAAAGTCAAAGGCAACAAAATTTTTACTTCATGATAGCGCAATAAACCAAGTAGCAAGTACAAGTAAAAAGATAAAGAAGGACAAAGTAATGGGAGGTAGAAGTAGAGGGACACTTATAGGCTATAAACAGAGTTAGCAACAATATCTCCAATTTTCCTTATGTAATCATTAATACCGGCATTATCATTCTACACTCAATGAATAAAATAAATAAGAAAGTTTCAAGTTTTGTTTTGAAGACAGAATAATAATAAATTCAAGTGATAGTTTGTAGCAAGATTGTATCTATACATCAAGATAGTTAAAAACTAAGGAAATGAAGGTAAAGAGCTGTGAACACGTTTTTCAGGAAAAAAATTCCTATGCTTATTTATGGTAATATAAAATGTACATGTCCCTAAACACCAGCATACAAGATCTAAAAAAATATTTAAGAACACTAGTAGAACAACATATCCATACTAGCTATAAATATATGTTGCCTATTTTGTTATGGATTAAACAAAATTAGTTCATGAATTGTGTTGAAAATTGCCCCTAGGGCACAATGGAAAAAATGAAATTAGTGAGCTAAGTGTAAACATGGAAATATTTAGGATTCAAAATAACAAATGCATTTTAAGGAATTATTTGTTGTTATTCCTGAATATAAACGAGGAAGCTTTTATTTTGCCACACTATTAGAGAATATTATTAGTTTATTATGGTGACAGCATTAGACGAGAATCTGAGAAAAGATAATAATGGAAAAGCATATTGATAACAAAGTGAGGACACTATCAAACAAAGCATATATAAGAGTAAGCAGTTACTCTTCTAGATAGGAAAGTAAAGTAGTACTTTTCATTTGAAACTTACAACCCACTAATGTTATCCACACGCATACATAACTGAAAAAAGTGCACTTAAATTTGATAATCAAATAGCCTTGCCCAGCCAGCTTTCCCACTAGAACTACACCTACAAAATGGTCGTATGAGCAATCATGGGGTTCATGTTAGAAAATAGGTCGGGTTCAAGTTGAGGTGCATTCAAACTTCACTCGTTGATAAAAAATGATAGAAGTACCTATTGTGATCTTGTAACTATCGACCACAAGATGGTGACCATACACAAGTTAGAAGCCAATTATGTAGTTTAAAGATGTGAGGCTACTGAAGTTTTTGTTAAAAGAGAATTAAAATAATATCATACAACTTCCATGTTTTAGGGTTTATAAGGAATTTTCACTTTCATATTTTAGAAATTCTAGAGTATGGCTGGTCTCCCTACTAAAGCCTAAGGCTAATTCAAGGCTTTTTCCCATATATGTTACCCAGAAATATAAACCATACTCCCATAAAAATAAAGTCTTCACATGTACCCTTATACTACCCTTGCTGTTAGCTTTTTCGAATCTAGTTATTTATTTTTTTTATGTTACTGATTAAATTCTACCACACTTGGTTATCCTCTTGCATCAAGCATGTTGTGTTTTAGTGGTATATTTGCAGTACTAGATCATTTAGCTTTATTAAGATAGGACCATATTCAAGGGGTATAATTACGATGTTATTCTTATCTTTTTATATAAACAACGTCTCTTTTTGCCAAGCTCAATAGTATTCCACATCGAGGAGAACACAAATTAATATTACAATTTTGACAAGAACAAATGAAATATCCTTTGTAAGGGTATTTGTGTAATTTTGCATATTTGCAAATGTGCATATACAAAAAATGCCGTAGTTTGCTGGGGCTATGGCCTTGCTCATTAGCAGCATGGGCCATGATCCACTTACTTCTGTTCAACATGGATCAACATTGAAAAGTGATCTAAAGGAGAAATTTGTAGCAGAATCATTTAGTTCAGGCGCTAAATATGCATGGCAAGCTGCCTTAAGGAACAACTAATGTAAAAAATTTTTCAAATGCTAAAAAAACCAAGAGCCCTTCTATCTACTAAACCAAACAAGGCTTCAAGCCAAAAATGCAATTTTTTTCAATTCTAGTGAATTCACCACTTTGTTTTTATGATTCCACGTCAATGAAGTGCGACGATCAAGACAATAGGGGAAAGAGAAGTGTATCGTCTTTGGTCCAATTCCTTCAAAACTGGAGAGCTCGACGTTGACTTCACCCACAGACAATCCTCTCAAATACTCCAAGCAAATCTCTCCCCCCCCCCCCTTTCCATCACACCCTTCAAAATGCTCTTGATCCTTGCGTCCTTCGTCATCACCAACACGTTGCACCATATCACCTCCTCCACCCATTTCGGCTCCACTTCTATAATATTGTCAGCATAAACAAGCATACAAACCAAATCAAAAACCACCATAAACCCCACCTCCAAAACCCTAATCAGAGAACCACCTATATCATTCCACTAGGGGAATGCTAGAATGCAGATTTCAGGAGGAGGAAGGTGCAGCAGGAGTTGGAGTAACAGGTGTTTTGGGAGAGGAGGGTGCTAACGAGGCCATCATCTGAGGAAGGATTGAGGTCACAGTAGGCAACGAGAGCCTTTGGGAATTAGGAGGCTGCACAAGTGATGTAGGACACTCAAAGGAAGTTCAAGAATATCAAAAGAAGCTAATTCAGAAGTCAAGGGGCAATGACAAATGATTTGATTCACTCTTCTATTAAAACTTAGGATTTACCTTACTTAGTACCTTTCTATGTTTAAAATTCTCTTCATTATGATGTCTTAGGTCTTATTCTCGGATTTCACCAACCCAAGACCAATTTTAGACTGAATCCTATTCAGTTTAGGACTTGGGAAGGATGAATCTTTATTTAGGATTTTATTTTCGTAGGTTAACTTATTTAGAACTTCTACCAACCCAATTAATGGATTTAAACTTAGTTATATTCAGTTTAGGACTTGGGAAGTCAGAAACTTACTCAAATTGGATTTCTAGTATTTGTATAAATAGGCCTTTAGTCCTATGGACGGGAAACAACTTTTATTCTCAATAAAGCTCTACTTTAGTGAATTTTCTCTCTTCCTTGTGGATTCAAGGAGTTCTTAATAGAGGCAACGGTGTTTTCCTCATCTACCACGCTTGTTGCTATGTCAAGTGGTATAAGAGTGATGCTCTCCTTGCTTAATGTCTAACAACGACGTAACCAGCAGCAACCCTAGGGACGGTGATCCTGTGGGTAATCACATCAGCCGTGAGTATTTTGATTCGACCATGGAGGCAATCCAAAACTCACTTGCAAGGTTGATGCTGAGGATGGATCAACTTGAAGGCCTGAATCAACCACGTCGATGGATCGATGAAGTAACTCGCGATCCAATTGGTCGAGAAAAGGCTCCGCAACTAAATCCAAAGGGTTTACAAATCCTTGAAAATTCCAATGACGAAGAAGTTGAAGACATCCTTCATCGACCAGTTTCTGAGCATGATAGACGTCATGATTTTCGCTTGAAGATTGATCTCCCATCTTTCAATGACCAACTTCAGATCGAAGATTTTCTCGATTGGCTTGCTGAAGTGGAACGGTTCTTCGACTACATGGAGATTCCAGATTCGAAGAAAGTGAAGCTTGTTGCTTACCGACTCAAGGGGGGGTGCATCAGCATGGTGGGAACGCATCCAGTTGGAAAGGACACGCCAAAATAAAGCTCCAATTCGAGCATGGCCACGGATGAAGGCTCTTCTCGAAAAGCAATTCCTTCCCATAGATTATGACCAGGTACTCTTTCAGCAATATCAAAATTGTCGATAGGGTAATCGCAGTGTGAAGGCATATGCTGAGGAGTTCTATCGCCTATCAGCACGTAATAATCTAATAGAGACTAAATCTCATCAAGTGGCAAGATTCATCGGTGGGCTACGCACAACCATCCAAGATAGGATTTCTTTACAACCAATTTGGACGGTTAATGAGGCTGTGAGGAGTGCAACTCATGTGGAGTCCCAATTGGAGCGACGTGTCATCAGAAATCAGGTGGGGAGAACCATTGGTGAGAATTCAAAAGGAGCACAATCTATTCCTAATAGAGGTGCAGCTACACAACCTTCTCGACCTCCCACACAAGTGAGTCTTGAAGCTAGATCTACAAGGCCATCAGGAAATGCCACATCAGCAAAGAACCCAAGTTCAAATCCTGATCTAAAGTGCTATCGTTGTGGAAAATTTGGACATCGTTCTAATGTTTGTCCAGCACGACAACCTGTGAACTTGGCTATTGAAGATAATTTTGTTGCTGACAATTTACATGACTCAAAAGATAATGACCTAACTTGTGATCAAGAAAACTATGAAGATGGAATATTCGAGGAGCCTGATGGTGAAAGGTCATCTTTAGTAGTTCAAAATCTGATGTACATCCCAAAGCAAGAGGAAAACCTACAACGTCATAATATCTTTCGCACTCGATGCACAGTAAATGACAAGATCTGTGATATGATTATTGATGGGAGGAAGCAGTGAAAACATCATCTCCAAGACTATGGTTGACAAACTTCAATTGAAGATGGAATCACGTCCTTCTCCCTACAAGATTGGCTGGATTAAAAAGGTTGGTGAAACCAAGGTAACTGAACGGTGTCAAATTTATTTTTTCATTGGAAAATTCTACAAGGATGAGGTAACCTATGATGTTGTGGAGATGAATGCATGTCATATTCTTCTTGGCAGACCTTGGCAATTTGATAGAGATTCTACACATCATGGGTGAGACAATCGCTACATCTTCTTCAAAAATGGAAAGAAAATTATCCTTATCCCCATTGGCGAAGAGCGTCGACCCAAAAGTTTACAAGAGGAGGGTCACTCCTTCCTGATTGTGCAAAATTTTATAAACGAGGCTAAAGAGACATCCCAAATATTTGTTGTGATTGAGAAAGGAATGGAGACAATGCCCACTGAAGCTCCAAAAGGCTTGCAACCCTTCTTAGATGAATTCAAGGAAACCATGCCCGATGATCTTCCTGATGAACTACCTCCAATGAGAGATATTCAGCACCACATTGACCTTGTTCTTGGAGCGAGTTTACCAAATCTGCCCCACTACAGAATGAGTCCAAAAGAGTCACAAATTTTACAAGACAAGATTGAAGAGTTGATCAGAAAAGGAATGGTCAGAGTCAGCATGAGCCCATGTGTAGTTTTAGCCTTATTGACACCTAAGAAAGATGGAAGTTGGCGGATATGTGTAGATAGTCGAGCTATCAATTGAATCACGGTAAAGTATAAATTTCCAATTCCTCGCTTAGAGGACATGTTGGACATATTGGAAGGGTCAAAGATTTTCTCCAAGATAGATTTGAGGAGTGGATACCATCAAATCAGAATTAGACCCGGGGATGAATGGAAAACTGCTTTCAAAACAAAAGAAGGACTTTATGAGTGGCTTGTTATGCCTTTTGGACTCTCAAATGCACCAAGTACCTTCATGCGATTGATGAATCAGGTACTCAAACCTTTCATTGGTCATTTTGTTGTTGTTTACTTTGATGATATCCTGGTGTACAGTCATAATGAAGAAGAACATAAATGGCATCTAACAGAAGTACTTACTGTGCTGAAGAAGGAGAAGTTGTACATCAACTCAAAGAAATGCCATTTTATGACTGACCACTTGATGTTCTTGGGTTTCGTTGTAAGTGCCGAAGGCATTCATGTTGATGAAGAAAAGGTAAAAGCTATTAAGGAATAGCCTATACCCAGAAGTGTATCAGAAGTGAGAAGTTTCCATTGTTTGGTGACATTCTATCAGAGGTTTGTCAAAAATTTTAGTTCCATTATGGCACCAATAACTGAATGTTTGAAGCAACGCAAGTTATCTTGGACTCAAGAAGCTAATAGATGCTTCGAGTTGATTAAGGAGAAGTTATCTACTGCACCTATTTTGGTATTGCCTAGCTTCGAGAAGTTATTTGAGGTAGATTGTGATGTTTCGTACATAGGCATTGGAGCCGTTCTATCCCAGGAAGGAAGACCAGTAACTTTCTATAGTGAAAAGTTGAGTGAAGCTCGAAAGAAGTGGTCAACATATAAGCTAGAATTTTATGCTATTGTGCAAGCAGTTCGTCATTGGAAGCACTATCTAATTCAACGAGAGTTCATTCTATATACTGACCACCAAGCTTTGAAATTCATTGATAGCCAGAAGGACTTAAGTCGCATGCATGGTCGATGGTCGTCATTCTTACAGCAATACGCCTATGTTTTGAAATATAAATCTGGACAAAAAAATAAGGTGGCAGATGCTTTGAGCCGTAGGGCAGTCTTGATGGTAACTATAAGCAACGAAGTTGAAGGGTTTGATTATTTGAAGGAATTATTTGCTGAAGATGAAGATTTTAAAGAGGGGTATAGAAAGTGCCAAGCAGGACAAAAAAGTGATTTATATCTCCATGAAGGCTTTCTCTTTAAGGGTTCTCGTCTTTGCATTCCAAGGTGCTCCTTGAGAGAAAAGGTGGTGAAAGAGTTGTATAGTAGTGGCTTAGCAGGACATCTTGGGCGTGACAAGAGCATTGCACTAGTTGAAGAACGCTACTACTGGCCACAACTTAAAAGGGATGTTGGTCCCTTTGTACAAAGATGCTATGTATGCCAAACAGCCAAAGGAAGCTCTCAAAACACTGGCCTTTATACCCCATTGCCTGTGTCAAATGCCCCATGGGAGGATCTATTGATGGATTCTGTTTTAGGCCTCCCCAGAACTCAACGAGACTTAGATTCAGTATTTGTTATTGTCGACAGATTTTCCAAGATGGCACACTTCATTTCATGTAAGAAAACAGCAGATGCAATAAGGGTGGCTAATCTATTCTTTCAAGAGATTGTAAGGCTATATGGAGTGCTAAAGACTATCACTTCTGATCGTGACACAAAATTTCTAAGTCACTTTTGGAAGACATTGTGGAAGCGATTTGATACATCTCTACAATTTAATAGTGCTTATCATCCACAAACAGATGGACAAACTGAAGTGGTGAATCAAACACTTGTAAACATCATTCGGTGTCTTGCAAGAGATAAACCAAAGTAGTGGGATTATGCACTCGCACAAGCTGAATTTGCTTTCAATAATATGAAGAACAAGTCCACGGGAAAATCGCCATTTGAAATTGTCAATGGAAGAACACCAAAACACCCGCTGGATTTGGTGGTGTTGCCCAAATTACCAAGAACAAGCATAGCTACAGACAATATGGCAGAGAGAATTATTGAAGTGCATACTGAGGTAAAGAAGAAATTAGAAGAATCCAATGCCCAATACAAAATTAAAGCGGATATTCATAAGTGTTCAAAAGAGTTTCAAGAAGGAGATCTGGTGATGGTGCACTTGAGGAAGGAACGGTTTCCAGCTAGAACTTACAACAAACTGAAACAGAAGAAAATTGGGCCACTTAAGATACTAAGAAAGATAAACAACAATGCCTATGTCATCGACCTCTCGAAGGATTTGGGGATCTCAAACACTTTTAATATTCAAGATTTGTTTGACTACCATGTACCTGAGGACTGCACATTACGACAAAGTAACTCGAGGACGAGTTCTTTACAAGAAGGGGACACTGATGTAGGACACTGATGTAGGACACTCAAAGGAAGTTCAAGAATATCAAAAAAAGCTAATTCAGAAGTCAAGGGGCCATGACAAATGATTTGATTCACTCTTCTATTTAAACTTAGGATTTACCTTACTTAGTACCTTTCTATATTTAAAATTCTCTTCATTATAATGTCTTAGGTCTTATTCTCGGATTTCACCAATCCAAGACCAATTTTGGACTGAATCCTATTCAGTTTAGGACTTGGGAAGGATGAATTTTTATTTAGGATTTTATTTTCATAGGTTAACTTATTTAGAACTTCTACCAACCTAATTAATGGGTTTAAACTGAGTTATATTCAGTTTAGGACTTGGGAAGTCAGAAACTTACTCAAATTGGATTTCTGGTATTTGTATAAATAGGCCTTCAGTCCTATAGATGGGAAACAACTTTTATTCTCAATAAAATTCTACTTTAGTGAATTTTCTCTCTTCCTTGTGGATTCAATGAGTTCTTAACAGAGGCAACGGTGTTTTCCTCGTCTACCACGCTTATTGCTACGTCAACAAGGCAAGGAGGGCATCATGCATGGTGTGACATTGGGTTGGGGTGGGGCTGGGGTGGGCCGAGATAGGGTTCCTTCCCATCTCTGGAGTGTCGTGCTTGCACTTGACGCTAAGGGAGCTAAGAAATTGCAGGTGATTTGTGGTAGGGGAGATACTGTCAATTTAGTACTCAAACTCAATTGAGAAAAGCAGAAAGAATTTCTTCAGAAATGGCTACAATAAAGTTCAAATGGCATTGCATTTGGAATTTTTTTGGATTATTGTGTTCACATCATCTATCCCTGTAATTTTTTTCTTTTTTTTTATGTTGCCATATTTTTGTTGTGTGGAGTTGTCTTTTTTGAAATGACATGGATATTATTATGATTAGGTTTAAGGTTTATGACTTTACAAGTTCACAAAAACCAAGGTTTCATGTAGTGGTCAAATTTTAATTTTGGTCATTTTGATTCTTAGGACTTGTGACGAGTTTATAATGATAGATAATATAAATTGGACTCAAGGATATAGAGATAAAAAAAATATCCTGACCAGGATACGAAGAATTGTTATCACTTTTATAAGTTAATTGTAGAATAAATAATTAAATTACTAATATATTTTTTATAAGATTTAAGTTTGAATCATTGAACTTATAATTTTTTTGATATTTTTGGTAAATATATTTTATTAATTATTTATATATTACATTAGTGTTATAAATTAACTCTAAATGAGACGGTTAAGATTTTTCCCTTGACGTAAGTTCAAAACCTAAATCTTACAATTATATTTTTAGTATTTTAGAGAAGTTTAGACAACTTTATACCCAAAAAATTATGTATTTAGTAATTTTAATTTTTAATAGCATTTACATATAAATTTCCAAATTTATTAATGTGCATTAAAAATAAAACTATCAATAATTTAAATTAAGAGTGACATTTATTTATTTTTCAATACATTATAATATTATCTTGCTCATGTTTAATTATTGCATTTTAAAAATTAAGTTGTCCATATAATTAATTATAGATGGATTCCACACAAAGCAAGCAATAAGCTACTATTGATGGTGATATCATATGACAATATTATAAATTAGTGGAAGCAAGTATCTAAAATTTCGTTATAAATGATGTGGTTATATACTTAGTTCTAAAGTCACAAGAGTAAAAGAGTATTTAGGAGGAAAAACTGATGAAGTTCAAACGTGTGAGAAGGTTCTCCATGAAATGAGGCAATTATTTTGGGCTATAGCTATAAAGGTAGAGAACAAAGAAAAAAATGATAAAACAAAAAAATTACAATTTGAAAAAGAACTTATGAGCAGTTGTAATTCAAATCTTGAGTAAGTTTATGATGATGAAAAAGAGAATAATGAGATTTAAGAAGTTTGCGAGAGTTAAAGATTATACAAAAAAATTCAAGATGGTACAGGACCTTATGGGATAATTCGTGAGCAATTTACTAGAGGTTTATTTACCTCTTATGATCACCAATCTACTAGTCTCAGAAAATAATGTATATAGAGATACATAGATGCCCCTTCAGGAGTCAGAAAAAATTCTCATTTTCTTCTATTAATATTTCTCATATTGCTCCATTTTTATTGAAGCTAAAAGATGATAATCAAATAAATTTGTGGATAATATCAAGCAATTTTCAGAAAGTAAAATAACAACTGGGTAGGGCAGTTTCTAATTTTTTTTTGTACCACCATATTTCATTTCATTTAGTAAATGGTGGTTACTATTATGGGATGACACGTGTCATTTAGGAGGTTGGCTCAGGAGTTCATCCACCAAGTGTCTACAAGATTTCTGAAAATTATTTAAATCTTGAGGTCAAAGAGATGTCTACTTTTATGGAGGCCTTACATAACTATTAAAATATATTTGGTTGAATCTCGATATGTGATGCATGCAAGATACAAATAGTAAAGATTTGATAAATTTTGTAGTATATTATCCTTAAGGGATAATTTTCTTGAAGTTAGTCGATACACCAGGATGGTCAAAGATTAACAAATTCTTATACCATTTGATTAACAACATCATTAAAGAGATTGGTGAATCAAAGATGGTGTATATTGTAACTGATAGTATAGCTTCTTTGATATATATTAGAAAGAAGTTAATGTAAAAAAAATATCTTTTTTGGACACCTTGTGTAGAACACTCTATTAACTTAATGTTAAAAAATATAGGCAATAATCATGATATCAAGAAAGTTATTGAGGAAGGTCAGAAGTTGATATTATTCATTTATAACCATACTTAGTATCTTAAATTGATAAGGAAAACACATGAGATCGAGAGATTATCAAATCAGGCATTGTTCAGTTTGCTACATAATTCATCTCTTTCGATTTCGTTTATATTCATTGACTCACGCTAAAAAGATTATTTATTAGTGAAAAATATGATAAACATTACTTCTAATTGAAATGGTTAGAAAACTAGTTTGTGAAAAATTCTACAACCAAGTTTTGGATGGACAATTTTGGAAATCAATTGAGAATATAATTGGTATCTTTAGTCTACTAGTTAAAGTACTTCGAACTATTGACTCAAATAATCATTCCTAGATAGAGTTCTTATATGAAATAATAGAACAAGTAAAATTATAAATAAGGTAGTATATAGGAATAAATGAATTTTACAAATGAGAGAATATTATCGATCATCGTTAGGACAAAATATTATCCAAGGATATTCATGTTGTTAGTAATTAAGTATAGTGTCATTCTATAGCACTCTAATTTATTGCAACCAGAATAGATATTTAATAGTTGATCGCATCGTAGGATACAGTTTGAATCTAATATTTCAATATAGTAATGATATTATCAATAGCAATATAAATTTTGAAGTATTATATAAGATGATCAAGAGGATGGAGCCATATATGACTATTAAAATATTGACACTACGCGAGGTATATTCAAAATCATCCCCTTTTTTTTGCAAAGTTTATAATGTAAAGTATTTAACTTGAGTATATTTATTAAACATACGAATAACTTTAAAAACAAAGTCAGGACTTCAACATGTAATAACCAATTTGTGTTTATTAGAGGCAATACTCCTGATATATTTAATATTTAAAAATAATACATATATACTAATTTAAATAATACTAAATTTTTACACATATTTTTTAATGGATTGTAACTAAATGATGAAGTATTTATGATTGGTATGCAACATCTCATCTTACAAGATTAGCAATTAGAATTTTAAGTCAAATTATTTTAAGCTCACGATGTGAGAGAAATTAGACAAACTTATCTTTTATCATTATAATATGCATTTAAGAGTTTGAAACTTACAAAAGAGAATATCATTAAAAGATAAAATAATCAACCTATTTACCATATTTAAAGATAAAGATTCTCTAACAGAGTATATTCGAAAAAAAGGAGAACCAATTTTAAATCATTCTTAAATATAAAAAATTATTCATCATCTCTTAGATGAAGGATCGAAAGAGGAAACTGAAATAACATATAATACTATTGATAGCAGTGCTAATAGCAATGGTGGTGTAGTTGGTGATGCCACTTTTCGACAACCATGTTATGAGGCCTCACATTTATTTTTTACGTCATAAAGGAGATGAGTTTTTCAACTCTAATTTATGTGGTGGTTATGAACCAAAATATAAATATGCTCTACATGATAGAAAATATAGCAATTAAGATCCAACAAATACTATAAGCTACGAATACTACAGCCAATATCATAACTTGGCTTTTTCTTCAAACTAAAGATATCATCAGTCAATACAAAAATCCTCAATATTTGACAACATGTATTTTACATTATTTAATATAGGATATGACTTTATACTATCTGTATGCTAAACAATATTAAGATGACAACTCCCTCATACTAATGAGGATAAAAATGAAGAATACTAATCTCTTCAGGATTTTCCTCGAAATAGCATGTAGTTATAACGCATAGTTCATACCAAGGTTTATAGTTGTGGTTTCGGTTTCGGGATCCAGTGAAACCGATATGTTTCGGCCGTTTCGATTTCAGTTTCGGCCGAAAGATTTTTTTTAATTATTAATTATGTGTTGACCAGAGTTTGACTATATTTTAACTGTACTTTGACTTCAAATTAAAAATATGATAAAAATTTTAAATTTTTTCTATAAAAATTTAAAAATTATGAAAAAATTTATAATTAATTTTATCACAATATTAAATATTATTTTAATTAATTAAAATTAATTTTGATAGTTAACCACTATTTTTATATATTACTATACAAAAAAATATATGAAAAATAATATGAATATTATTAAAAAGTTACAAATTAATATAAGAAAATTTAACTTATTATTAAAATATAATTGACACATACATAATTTATTAATTATAATATAAGACAACTAATCATCATCATCATCAGTTGAGTTTAAAACATTTGGATGTGGAATTATGAATTCAGTACCTAAACGATTTAAATGAACATTTAAAGACATACGAGCCAGAACAACTAGTTCTGTACAATCTTGTGACAGCGATTCATATCGGGATAAAATCGACACAAATTTTTTTTGACTTTACTTTCGGTGGAACGATTATGCATGTATGCACATGAACAAAAAAATCAACGTGCTTCGATTAAAATCATTTTCATTTCAGTTTCAACCAAAATATTTTTTTTTATTAATTATATTTTGACTAAAATTTAACTTTATTTTAATTATTTTTTAACTTAAAATTAAAAAAATTATAATATGTTTAAAAATTTTTAAAAATAATGAATAGTTACGTGAATAATATTATGTACGTGAACAGTATCTGACAAAAATCGGTAAGGGCGTCGGAACCAGATTGGTGGCAGCGTTGCCTTCGATGTAAGGTCGGTCTCAGCTTGTGAGAGTAGGGACCAGGTCGGCAAGGGCGCGAGACAGGCGAGGGAGCGGCGGCAGGTTGGCGAACGCGTGGGGCCAGTCTGGCGAGGGCGCGGGCTCGGACATGAAGCCGGCACGAGCTTGCTCGGCGAGCTCCCCTCTCTAGCTCGACTGGCGAGCTCCGCATGCGAGCTCGCCCTCGCCCGATGAGCTCCCCACTCGGGCTTGATTGGAGAGCTCCCCGCTCCGGCTGGATCGGTGAGCTCCCCACTCAAGCTCGATCGGTGAGCTCCCCGCTCAGGCTCGATCGGTGAGCTCCACGCCCGAGCTCGACTGGCGAGCTCCTTGCATAACTTTGCTCGTTGGTGAAGATGAACAATAAATCCTAAAGCGATATCAAATTTAGGGTTTCGTTTCGGATTCGACCGAAATCGAGCCATTTTGGCCGAAACGACTGGGTTTTGGCCAAAACTTAAAACCTTGGTTCATACTACCTATAAGATGATGTTTTTGTTATTATATTAAATTAATATACTTAGTATTATATATATTGTTAATATGTCTATGATGTTAATATAATTTTATGATATTCAAATTCAATTGTTCTATGGTTTATATCATATTACCATAATTTTTGAACTTCGTTACCATATTTTATTATAATAATTTTTTTCGAATATTTACAATAATCTACTTCATAATAAAATAAGCAACTTTATGTATTATTTAGTTCTGTTTAAATATTGTATTTGTGATTATTTAAAATTTTCTTTCAAAACAAATAATAGTAAACCCTAACAACTATATCATATTTTTAGATCAAATCACATTTAAAGCAGAAAGAATAATTATGTTCATTCTTTATCAAAAACTTTTATTCTGCCATAAAATAATTTCACTTCCAACTTATGATATGCTTGAATAAGTTTTAATTAAGCAAATATTAGAAGATTGGAAAAGAATAAATGATCAAATTTATTTTATTTTTGAACAATATTTACTTAACGCCATATGTCACTGCCTTGTCGTAATTAACCCTAAGTACTTTACATAATATGATATTTATTTCTCATGAGTCATTAAACCACTTTTACTATGTATTATGAATCAATAAGATTATTATTTTTATTTTGTGCCTTTATGTTTTTGTTATACTTTGGAATCGCTACCTTGAGATTGCTCAGTATTGATTATCCTTTTTTTATTTGGCTATAAGCACTCACCTTGGTCATCCATTTACTAAATTTATAATTCTACAACTAGATATTCCAAATATAATTAATGACGAATAATTGCATTATGTTGTAATTAGTAAGTTATATATGTCTAAACTAGATTTTGATAATAAGTTCAATTTGTTTGTATTATTTTTTAATTATTAAAATTTCTATTAAAATTTTTTCCTTTACTTTATAGTTTTATTTAATAATGTAAAAAACTTAATTTCATGGATATCAAACTTAATTTAAATTAATTAAACTATGATCTTATATCATGGTAAAAATTATCATAAAATTTTTAAGTTTTCTATTTTTCATATTTTTCAAAAATTTATAATAATTTTAAATAGGTTTCAAAGAAAAATAGATTTTTTAATCTAAATTAGATTTAAATAATAAACTCAATTTACTTGTGTTACATTTTTTAGTTATTAAAATTTTGTAAATTAATTTTTTATTTACGAATTAACTTTTCCATAATAACGTGGAGGAAAATTGACCATATAAGTAATTAACTGTCAAAATTAATTAAAATATTATTAAATACTATGGTAAAATTTGGTATAAATTCTTTTAAAATTTTCTAACTTTTCAAAATTTTATAGTATTTCTAATCTAAAGTCAAAGTGTAGTAAAAAAATATAGTCAAATTATAGTTGGAATGGAACAAAAAAAATATTTTGATTGGAATCAAAAGGGAAATAGTTTCGCTTGAAATAACCAAAATATTCCTAAAACTGAGACTTAAAACTTTAACAAAAATATTCATGATCATGTCAAATGCTAAGGCTCATTTGGATACATCAAATTTCATGAAATTCAGATTTTATAGAATTTAATTTATATATAAAAAATTCATAAAGGTGTTTGGTACCAATTCTACAATCTCAAATTTTTTTAAATAAAATGGGGTTTTCTATAATTTTATATGAAAATAAAAATGTAATATATATTTTTTTCCTATGAAGCAAAGTTTGCAGGTAAGCTCTTTTTTATTAATAGTGATTTTATTTAGGGGCTATTTGGATACTTTGAAAAATTTTATTTTCTTATAAGTTTTGGGGTTACATGCAATTAGAGCTATAAACAGCTAAGCTAAGTCATGCTTGGTTCATAGAAATATTGGCTCGAGCTCAACTTAAGCTCAAATGAGTCGAGCTCGACTCGACTCAAATTTAAAATTTTAAAATTAATTTTAACTAATTTATATTAAAATAATTTTTAAAAATAATATTAAAATGATGAATTAAATGATCACATCTAAATATAAAAAATTATATCAACTATAATATCACAATAAAATAATAAAATATATGTTAATAATATAAAATATAAATATAAATTTAAAATTTTATATAAAAAATAAATGAGCTTTCAAGTTAAAATCAAGCGAGGTAAATCCAATTCAAACTCGACTCATTTAGTTAACGAGCCAAACTTGAGTTGCTCACGAGCTACAAGCCAAATTGACACTCTTATGATACAATACCACTTTTTATAAAATATCCTATGATTAATTGGTGAAATTATTAATGATATGTAATAACTCACATTTAATCTTCATTTGACATGAAAAATAAAATGATGTTGGATCACTTTTAATTTTCTTATAAGATGATAAAAATATTCATAATTCAATAAAAATTTGAGATTGTTAAAAGACAATGCAAATACCTTCATATGAACTTTTTTTTTAAAAAAAAATCCTATGGAAGCCCAATCATTTAGAATTTAGGGTATTCGAATGGTCTTAAGTAGATCTGAATTCACATGACTTCATTTAGAATTAATTATTTTAAAATTTTGAGACTACGTTGAAATTTATGTTAAGTCTAAGTTAAATCTAACTGTTACACAATATAAGAAGTTACATGAACATTTTTATCATTACATATTCATTGATAAAAAAAAAGACATATTTTTAATGGGATAAGTGAGATAATTATAAGAAAGTGAAATATTTGTATAAACTTTTGCTAATTTATACAAAATATTATGTAATTAAGAATCTTTTAATGTTTTTTAGAATAAAGACTATAAATTGACATTTCTTATTTTTAACAATAATGAAATCATCAAAACTTGACGCATATAATATAGTTAAGCACTATTGTTTCTAATTAAATTGATTTAAGACAAAATCAAAGTAGGAAAGCAGAATTTTTTAAATTTAGGGGTTTATTCAAAAACACGCAACTTTCAAGATGGTTTTTGCGGGATTTAGCTTCGGATTCCGCCGTTCGCCTCCGAGAGCATACGCTCTTAAAACCAGGCGACGCGAGTTGGGCCCACACTTGCTGACGCCAGTGCAACCAACCAAATGCCAGTTTGTATCGAGAAAAGTGTCAGAAGGCCTTGCTGCGTTTTGAAGGAATCTCTCCATTCACGGCGAGAAAAAAATGCCTAAAAAATAAAAAAAATTAAAGAGATAAAAAATTAGAAAATCTCTTTATTTCCCTTCAAGTACAAATAATCTCAACCCAGCTCCTCGCAGCCATTATGCTTCCCATTTTTAATTAGTACGTAATGATAAAATATATTTATTTATTTTAATATTTAGAGGGAGAGAGAGAGAGCGGGGAGGGTTTGATTCTTGAAACCAAATCCTCCTCCGCTCCCTGCTTTCCTTTTCTCGTTCACCGGTTTCGCTGCACCAAACCCTCTTCATCTTTGCGCTTCTCCCTCGCCGCCGGCTCGACATCTGGCGGGGGTTTTGGGGAAGGAAGGTGGGGAGGAGCCGGAGTATCCGTAGGGGTTTGTGCTCGCCTGAGTTCCTGCGCCGGATCTGAGGGTTTTGGGGGCTTTCGCTGGGGTTTTCAGCTCGGCTTTCGGCAACGGTATGGCCATTTCTCACCTGCTTTCCGGGTTTGCGTTGCTTGTGAAATGCTGGTTTGGTTCAGCTGACGGAGCGAGGGAAGGGGGGGAACTGGAGTGGGGTTTTGGAATTGCTGGTTTTAGATGTTTTTTGAGATCTTGAGTTTTGATTTGCGCGAATGTGTGTGAATCATAGCATCGTAGTTTCGGAAATGGAATGCTTGTTTTGATTTTGTGTTCTGTTTTGCGAAAGGCTTGTGTTTTGGATTCCTTTGTGCGGGCGTTTTTCGAGGTCTTATGTTTTGGTTTGGGAGACGAGGGCAGAACCTAGCATTGAATTCCTTCATACTGATGTTTTTTGGTATCTTGTTTTTTGATTACAGAGAATGTGAGCGACACATACTATTGTAGCGGTTGTTTTCCATGTTTAGCGCTCTCTTTTAGATGTTATCTGTGACTGGGTGGATGTCCTCTGAGAAGTTCATTTAAATGGCCAATTTGGTTTTCAAGGAGACCATTTCTATTGATTATAGTTTTGTCAGTGTGGTTGCATTTTATGCTTGAATTGCATTGGTCTTTGCATTTCCTATTTGGATGTGCGTCCAGGGGCAAGGGTTTTGTGATGGTTATTGATGTCACTTTTGCTGGATTTTGGTAGTGTGAAGAAGTGTGAAGATGGATGAATGAACCTATGATAAGTGGACTAGTTCAGGATCTTTATTAAATGAAAGGTTTGGTTGTGTTTGCTTGTGAAAGAATATGGACTTGTAATTCACGTTTGGGGCACTTTCAAGAAGATTGAGATCCTAATTGTGGGTTTTGCTTAATGTATTATTTCTCATTTAGTTTAATCTTTTTATTGGAATTATTGTACTCAAGGATTTGTTCAGTTCTTTTTGAATTACTTGATGATGTTCTTTTCTGTCAAAATAGCAATAGTGCATTTTTTCATGCAAAAAGCTCAAGAGCTATTGGGGAGACTTGGCAGCTCACATGGGGATTATAGATTTAGACAAGCTAACATAGTTGCTTATGTGATAATAAGATGATTGATGAAAATCCAAAGCATATCTATCATAGTATCTTCAACTTTGTTAGTCTCTCTGAAAATGCAATGCACAGTATCCCTATGCTGCATCTTTTTTTTTTGATGCTTGCTATATTGTTCATAGTGTTTCTAGGTAGGGACCTGTCTTGATTACCTAGATCTACTGGGACTTTAGAGCCTGAATGGACAGCCTCAGGTGACAGAAGAGTCTTTCAGCCAATTGCTGTCCACAGTATCCAAAAAGAAAGCATCTAAGTCTGAGGACTTTTCCTTAATTAAAGAAAGGATATTTCAAAATTTTATGATATAGACTACTTAGTATAAAGAAATCATCTAAGTCTAAGAAGGAAGTGTCCAAAAAGAACCATCCAAGTCTAAGACCAGTCTATATGTATTTTTTATAGACCATTAAGTATAAACATGTTACTGTGATTATATAAGCTTTTATATTATTAAATTGATGTTCTTTGAATTCTGCCTCCATTTTTGTAAACTTCTGTACTGTTAAATAGTTTAGCTAAACTTTATATTTATAAATTTTGTATATGATTTTTTAATTGGTTTTAAATGCAAATTTTCCTATGTGGTTGTTTATGCACTTGCATAACATATGAGCTACGTGGTTGTCTAACTACCTACATGCATGCATCCATGGCATCTTTAAAATATTGCTTGCATGCTGTTTATCATTTGTGGTTTTGGATTCATCACATCTATCCACTAGGATTGCTGCAAGCATACTTTGATTTTTCTGGTCCTCAATACCAGTACAGATTTGTGCCAAGATGATCTCACTTTCCCAAATTTTTTCCTGGTAGTATTTTTGAATTTGACTTGTACTAATGTGTCTTTCTTGGTCATTTTTATCCCTTGTGCATGTTTTAATTGTTTCTTATAATGTTTTGCTTCTTGGTCATAATTTAAGTTGGTTGTGATTGTTTGATGAGGGTAGGTTCCTGCCTATTAATATTCAGTTTTCTTTTGTATTGCCTAAAAAAAAAAATATGTAAATAGTATCAGCTTCCATGTGAGGTTTAATTTAATATATTTTAGTAATTTACATCTTTTCAGACTTACATCTGTCATGCAGTTTATCCATCAAGGTGATGGAAGAATTCTCAGCTAATGCTTCTCGCTTTAAAAGATTACCACGCCAGTCATTGGCTTCAAATTCAGAGCTGGACCCTTCGGTTTGTGACTATCATCCTTATTTCTTATGTGATTTGGTACTTGTATGTCTCAATCCAAGTGTGCTAAAGGCTATTTCATTTGAATCACTGACTGTAGGTTGTGATTTAGAAGAAATTGAAGTTTTGAGAGAAACAATATTCAATAAGTGATTGGTTTTTTTCGCAAATATGTTTTCTATTATATATAAGCCATTTAATAAATAGATCTGCTTAGTCAGTGTTTAGCCTAGATCTTTTGATCTAGTTTAGGGTTAGAAGAAGCAAGTGAAATTGTTTAGAGGAACATTCTTCTTAAAGCTATTCATGGTTCGAAGTTGTGTTAGCTCTAGGATCTGGAGCTATTCTAAAATGGGAGCTTGACACTATTGTGTAGCATTCTATTGATCACTTCAATGCTAACTGGATCAGGTTGTTATTCTAATCTTTTCGCCAATGGATCAAGGTTTTGGATGTGGAACAAAACACTGACATTGGGGAACTCTGCGTAAAAAGTTTACATGTTTTAATTGGCAAGTTTAGTGGCATCTGTCTTGCCCAATTGTCTTTTTTTGGTCTGTTGAAACTATCTTTTTTCACCTTCTAGAAACTGAACATGGATCAAATGTTCAATGGCTTGGTTCTAGATACTAGTAATAATAGATGATGGCATATAGGGGCCTAATTCTAGCAAGATTGCCACCATAGCTTGTTTCTTGGTCTCATGGTATGCAGTGATATTGCACTCAATTGCTTATCACTATGTTGTAGATATATGATAATGTTTTTTCATTGTTTTCATACTTGGGGAAAAGGGAATTCCTGTGTTTTCACGATATCATCTTCTCTTGCTATTGATTGCTTGTTCTAGTTGATCATGCTATTACATCTGGAATAATAGTTATGTTGTTCATGCTATTTGATCCAATTTGGTTTGGTCTAAAGGTACCTTGCCATTTATGCATTATAAGTTGTTAATGAATGTATTAAATAGTTTAGCATAATGTTACGATTGTTCTGATATTTTACGCACAATTCGTTTCAAGTGAAACTTTTGTTTTCAATTCTTTTTAAATTAATTTGATCTATTTTATGAGATTGGAAACGATCAGTAATGAAATTTGACTTTGTTCGCAGCTAAATGAAAAGTTAGAACAATGGTCACATTTAAATGAGCTGATCCAGTGCTACAAGGCTGATTGGGTGAAGGATGAAGTCAAGTATGGGCGCTATGAAAGTATTGCACCTTTACCTTTCCAAAATCAAATCTTTGAAGGACCTGATACTGATATAGAAACAGGTGATTCTGTAGGCAAAGCATGAAATCTGTGGTTCAGCCTTGACTTTATTGATATGCCCTCCAAGAAAGGTTTAAGAACTTTATTTCATATCAAGGTTTTTGCAAATGGGATAAGTTAGCTTAACTTTGTACTGTAGAATTAGCTTCAGTTGGAACAACTTTGATCTACAACCATCAAGGTCTTTTCATATCTTTCATCAGATGTGTAATGTGAAGTGCATAGCACAACTGTTAGACCTAGGTTGCCTTATGAGAGATATGCGGAAAATCTTTTGGCTGACATACAATAATTGTCCTCTTCAGAAATACGTCTTGCCTGTGCAAGACATTCCAAGGGCAAAGATGCTACTGATGATGACACCCCCAGTACCTCTGGAAGGCAGATATATGAAGCTGGCTCTTGCAATTCATCTACAATAACTACAAATATGGTAACTTGTCAGCCTTCCCTGGATTTAACATACTAGGCATGATTTGTCAGCTCATAATTTGTCTTTTTAGAGTCATTGCATACAATGTTTATATTATCTTTTCTACTTTGTGGACATATTTTAGCACATGTTAACCTATTTTTCAAGATTCTCTTGATCATGATTTTAAGTTTGAAATTAAATTGGGGAGTCAGATAGCTTCCGAAAATTGCTAATTTATATACCATGTATTTGTTTTCCAGCATTTTGGTGAATCTCCATTGCCGGCATATGAACCGGCCTTTGATTGGGAATCTGAAAGGTCACTGATTTTCGGACAAAGGATCCCAGAAAGTCATCCAGCACAGCATTCCAGGTATACTTAATTGACAAACTACATGTTTCTTTGCATCATTTTTTATCTATACACGTTTCTTTTTTCTTGACTTCAGCTTTACTTGATGTTGGGTTATTATTAGGTGTTTGTTTGCTTTCTGGTCCTTCTAGCTGCTAATTTCTTTCCATTGATCTCAGTGGATTGAAGATCACTGTGAAGGTGTCATCCTTGTCATTTCAGGCTGGATCAGTGGGTAAGTTTTGTCTCGCACCTTGTGAGTTTCTGGTTAAGTTTGACTGTTTAAGTGCATTAACCAACAATATCATTTGCATTCATCTCGCAGAGCCTTTTTATGGTACAATTTGCTTATATAATAGGGAAAGAAGAGAAAAGTTGTCTGAGGACTTCTATTTTCGCGTTTTGCCAGCAGAGATGCAGGATGTAAGATCTCAAATTCTCACTAATTAGAGCTATCCTCAGGAAGTTGAATAAACTTACTTTAGGCAAAAGAATACCAAGCCTTGGTTGTTGATTGTTTGTGTTTTGCTATTATCCATCTTTCTTCTTTCAGAGTATGCAGTTTGTATTTAGGCATGTTTGTTTTGCAAGATATTAGTGTCTTGGAAAATCAATATTTCCAAGACTTGAGAATCCTGGAAATTTGAAAATTTTCACTTGTTTGGTTTGAGGGATTTCAATTTTTCGGATTTTGAAATGTTGGAGTGAAACATAGTTTAATACTTAAAAAATTTGAAGATTAATTATTAATTTGTATTTAAAAAATTCCATAAATATTTGGAATACCTTAATTATTAAAAGTTTGAAGACTAATTATTAAAAAATACCTTAAATATGTAGAATACCTTAATTATTAAATTTCTAGAATATGTAGAATAGTTTTAAAAATACATTTAATTATTAAAAATTTGAAGATTAATTATCAATGTTATGCTTGAGCTAATAGAATTACAAATTCCTCTCTGGTCATGTGAGACGCATGCGATTGAATTTCCTTTTCCCGGTTTTTGAATTTCAGCATTTTGGCTGGAAATCAAAATCCCTCATGAAGAATTTCAATTCCCGTGGACTCATTTTTCTTGCAAAATAAACATTGGAATTCAAAATTTTCCTGGATTTCAATTTCCAGGACTCAAATTCTCTACAAACAAACGTGCCCTTAAATATTTTGTGTTATAATATCTCACACTTTCTGTCATATACTGATATGCACATTTGTGGCCTTCCTAGGCCACCTTTTCTCCAGAACGTCGGGGGGTTTTCTCCTTGGATACTCCATCGGCATCAGTTTGCCTTCTTATTCAGCTAGAAAAGCCAGCTACAGAAGAAGGGGGTGTTACTCCGTCTGCTTATTCACGAAAAGAACCTGTAAGTTGGGGCTGACATTGTGCCAACGGGCCATTGATTTTGTCTGAGTTACTTTCAAGTTTCTGATAGCTCTATCAGTTCAACAGATAATCTTGCAAAACAATGTTGTTTTGAGAACTTATTGTGTTATAACATCTTGCATTTTCTCATTGACTCCGAACTTGTGTTTCACCATAAGTTTGAATTAAAGCTTAAATGTTGTTGTTGATTGTGCATTTGGCTAATTAGTGAATTTGGTTTGTCCATTCTGTGGTCAAGAAAGCAGCCTCACTGCATGTATGGAAGAGGCTGCATACATCTGGGAGCATCTTGCAGTGGGCTGCTCTCCATGGTGGTTGTTGTAGTTGTCTGCTTATTCAGACAATTGCATGTCAATACTGAACTTTTGGTGTGATCAGGTACACTTGACTGAGAGAGAAAGACAGAAACTACAAGTTTGGTCTCGGATCATGCCCTACAGAGAGTCATTTGCTTGGGCTAGTATTCCACTGTTTGAAAACCAAAGTATTGTGTTAGCTGGTGGTGTTGCCTCTCCTGGCAGCCCTATTGCTCCCAGCATATCTGGTTCAAGTTCTCAGGAAAGTGTTGCAGAATCTGTGGCAAAAATCACTTTGAATGGTAAGCTGGCTCACTACTCAAGTGGAAGCTCGGTTGTTCTTGAGATATCAAATTTAAACAAGGTCAAAGAAAGTTACACGGAGGACTCACTTCAGGTGTGTTTCCCTCCAGATATGATTTTGGAGGGTTTTACTTAGCTATTACATTTGTTGATAGTTAGCTTTCTATTATTTTTTCAGTTTTGATGTACTTAGAACATTTAAAATTGACCATCTCCTAGATTTCAGAACAATAGTTTGTAAGGCGTGACTGTTATTTCTTTATTTTGCTCCATGTCAGATGAATTCTAGCATCTTTGATGATGATATTGTCCTTGATTTCATTTCACGTGGAAACCTTCAATGTTTGGTAATATTGGCTAAATTGATCTTCCAAGTGACCATCAAATGGTTGATGTATATCTTTAAATCTTCTAGCAATTGTTCTTACTATTGTCCTATTTCCTCATTTAGGATCCTAAAAGAAAGGTTCACAAGCCTGTAAAAGGTATCCTGAGATTGGAAGTTGAAAAACTTCATGTGGCCCATGTTGAAGCTGACAGCATTTCTGAGAATGGCAGCATGATTAATGATACCAATGATGCTGGTGACCGCTTTACTGAATCCACTTCTGCAAAGCACATTGTTAATTTTTCTCATGGCCCCCCAATTTCTAATCTCAAGTTTAGTGCCGTTGATGCTAAAGAACTGCACTGGAATGATTCAAATACAATGACAGGAATTGATTCTGACTTCAATAATAATGATGTATGTAGATGCTTTTTTTCTGCATCAAACCATTTCTAGCATAGTACATTGCTAAGCATTATGCGGCATGGTATGTATTGCAATGCTGATTTTTATTTACTGAAACTAAGCATGCCGTTAACTTTACTTTTGTTGCACAATGTCTTCATCTTTCTCTCTAATACATATATTACTACGATCAGCGGCATTGTTATATGACAATTGAATATAAAATGATATATTAAGACAATTTAGAATGTAAGAAATTGAACAATGCCTTTCGAAAATTAGTTTTCTGAAGGTCATGAAGTTGGGATCGTGTTTGAAAAACTATGCATATGCAAGGAGTTGGCTGTTAGATGACATAAAAAGTTTCTAAACTTGAATGGGGTATATAGGTAAGCACCACTTGAGAAATGTTTCATATAGTGCCAAGACCCTGAGATGCATCAATTGTAAACCTCTAGGAGTGCATTGGCATTTTGAACATTGTGCTTGAACTACAAAAATATGGGTCCAGAGACAAAGCTTGGCAATTAAATTTAATTCAAATGGACCACCGGTGTCATGGTTTGTATTGAATTACCGGGTGAAAATTGAATATGCTGTGATCGGAGAAGTGTGGAAAGCTTAATATTTTATGTAGGCTTGAAAATTTTGATATGCTGCTTGTTAGCTGTTTAACAAAGAACGGAAGTAATTCTTAATGATGTTGTGGTTATGGAGAAAAAACTTATGGACAAATAATTAAAATGAAGTTTTAGGTTGTATCTAATTGACTGATCAAGTGCATCACCAAGTATCCTATATGTGGTCCTACAAGGGTATGTTTTTGCATAGTAAATAGTACATAAAATAACTAGCATATGCATCTAACGATACTTGTGAAGTGGTCACACATATTTGGTTAACAATTAGACATAGACATTGTAACAAATCCTTTAAGTTTTATTAAGCCTTCAAAATATTGGTCGATTTTTCTAGTAATTTTGATAATTTTTATTCCAAACATTAAGTGTTCTTGATCCTTGTTGTTGTTTGAATGGGGGACAATCAGCAGGGAAAATTCTATAAGGCACTGCTAGGGTTAGTGGAACTTCATTTTAACACTACTTGGACTTTCTTCATCTTGAATATATGCACCAATGTGATTGCGCAAAAAAGGATTTAAATTGTAGCTCTTGGGGGAGTATAAATTTTATACATGTATATAATTTGTAATTTTGATATATCTAGAGAAATTCACTTAAATGAGAATAGATCGACTTATAATTTATTATTCATTTGTGCATGTGTATCTTCTGATAGGATAAAATTTGGTAGTAACATTTGTCTTTTTTTACCTTATAAGTTGTATATATAATTCACTATTTTCTCTAGATGCAAATTCAAAATTATAGTATAGTATAATTTCGAATTGTGTATCCAAAGAAATTAACTAGTTTTAAGATTTACTCAAATAACTGAAACTTTTGGTTGCCCAGCTGACCAACATTTTCAGTCAAGATAATAAACAAATAATGTGGACTATATACCTTGTTTGTTCCTGCAAGGCTGGAACCATTTTTTACTGGTAGTGTATTTATGGTTAAAATAACAAATGTTTAATAAGAAAATGATGAGCGATGACTTGAATCAATAACTTTGGCACCACTTGGCTAAATCATAATTTTAAGTGTTTGCCAATTACCCTCATTCCTTATCTTTGGGACATTATAAAACATTTCAACCATAAGCCTTTATACTTTGGCATGGGAATCTGGTATGTAAAGTTTCTATTTCCTGAAAACATTTCCAGTACTAATCAGGAAAAACAAAGGGAATAATTTTTGTTTTAATTTGGCTTTTCTGATGGTGCATTTATTGGGCTACAAGCACCTTTAATTTTTTGACTGATAATAGCATTAACTGAGTGATTTCTTTGTATGCAATTCTTGCCCTTGATACATGTAATGTTGGTGCTTTGGCAGTTCCATGCTTTTGATTTTCGTGTGATGACCAGAAGTGAGCCAGTCTCTCAGCTTGTACATTGTCTTTATGTGTACCCCTTGACTGTCAGTTTGAGTCGCAAAAGAAATTTATTCATAAGGGTGGAACTGAGAAAGGATGATGCTGATGTTCGCAGACAACCATTGGAGGTGTTTGATCAGTCACATACATTCCACTTCTCTTTGAAAAATGGAAAAAAAAATGTTACTAATTTTAAATGTTGTGTTTATTCTCCAATTGATAGGCTATGTTCCCGAGGGATCATGGAGCTGCACTTCAAAAATGGGCTCATACACAAGTTTCTGTTGGTTCTAGAATGGCTTGTTACCATGATGAGATTAAAATTTCTCTACCAGTCCTTTTGTCATCCCAACATCATCTTTTGTTCAGCTTTTTTCATGTTGATCTCCAAAGTAAACATGAAGCTCCAAAGCCTGTAGGTCTTCATCTTGCTTTAATTGGCTGCAATTGATTCTCTGCGTTCTAAACTGACAATACTTTTATCTGCTTTCCTGTGTACTATTTACCCAAGCAGGAAATTTATTTTGTCCATACCTGTTTATTTTTGCAGATAATTGTAGGATATGCTGCACTTCCCTTGTCCAACCATTCTCAGTATGATACCAACCATTTCATCCTGGTTTACTAATTTATGAGCAAAGTTTTTTCTGAAGAATTCTTTCTTTTACTTCATAATTGACTTGATTAAGTCCCTAGAATTGGCATTCAAAAGCTTTCAACTTCTTCTCTCTTAGGCATGAGCTGTGCTTCAATAAACCCTTCATTTTTTTGACCTTGATTAAAAGGCAAATTTTGCACTCTTAATCTGGTTCCTGCCTTCTTGTTTATACAGATATATGTGCTATTATTAAATCTCCATCTCAACTGTCTAGTTAGCACCATTTTGTTTAAAATTTGACTAAAACAGAAATCACAGGTTTGGCCAAGGAAATCCTGCTAACAAAGGTTCTTATTTTCACTTTTTTTTATAAAAAATTTTGATTGGTTATGTAGATACCACTATTATCACGAGTATTTGATGCATTGAACATCTTGCCTGCCTTTGCATGGGTTCAAATTCTCATGAAGAAGTCTTCTTGGATTTAGCAGATACATGTTTTAAATACAGCTAGATTAAGAAAAAAATAAAAAAAAAGAAAAAAAGGAGTGCTTTCTGTTGATGAGGATGGTGTGTACCATGTGTGTCAATCTTTATTTATTTATATTACTATCCATATTACAGAAGGTTAGGGTCTTGAACTGGATATGCCAAGCTTGAGCTAGACTAGACCCAACCCTGACCTAGCCTAATTTTCTATTTTAATTTTTGAACCAGGTTAGGCTTCAGGTTTGAGCTATTTATGTTAAAACACTATTTAGTTCAAATTGCTCTAAAACCCAACACATCATGTCCAACCAGAGAATCCCTGTCCTGAGCTTGTGGGCCAACTTGAACTGTTGTCAATCATGAAGAGAGCAAACGCTTCCTATTAGAAACCTTAAAAGGTTAAAGAAGAGATCGTTAAAAATGTAGTTGAGGTGGTTGTAAATTGAGACTAAAGATTTTTTTTTAAATTGAAACAATGGGTTGTAAAAATTCAACTGAAACACATGAAAATCACTTGTGACATTGAAACTGCTGGAACTGCCAGCAGAACCAGCAGTTCCAATTCTTGCTATACGATGTTGCCCTTGGATGATATTCATCATTTGCCATGATGTTTCAAGTATTGCTCAAATGTTCGTCGATGTACCTTTATTTGGTGAAAATATGCTGAGTTCAAAATGTGCTTGACATGTTTTTTCCCCGTTTGATGTCAAAAGGCCTAAAAGGTTATGATGGAGAGGCTTGAGAAGCATTTTTTTTGTTCCCTAAGTTAGCTTCTCTCTGCTTCATTGCACCTGAAATTTTTAGCTATATCTTTGATTAATCTTATTCAGTTGACAAGTTGGGTGTATGATCTTTTTGAACAAATTTATGGCTCTTTCTTCTGCTTGGGGCACTCAACTAATTAAAGTGTGGTCCAAAATTGTGGTCAGATTGCATTCTGAAGTAGCATTACCAATTTTGAGAGAGTTGGTTCCACATTATCTGCAAGACATTGGAAAGGTATAATACTTGATTTCCATCTAAATTGTCTTCCAACATTTTCATTAAAGGTCACATTAGTTAATGCAAGTTTTCATATGCAATGATGGATATATTGAGAATGGAGTCAGTTGTCAATGACTTGGGCATACGAGTATGGTTCAATTCTTTGAAGTGATCTTTCTACTTAATTTGGTAAAGCCTTGCCAAGTGGTTGCATTTTTTTGTAATCAGCATTCATCTTTTCTGTTTTTTTCAGGAGAGGTTGGATTACTTGGAGGATGGGAAAAATATCTTCAGAATGCGTTTAAGACTATGCTCATCTTTGTTTCCAGTCAATGAGCGAGTTAGAGACTTTTTTCTAGAGTATGACCGCCACATCCTTCGTACTAGTCCTCCTTGGGGATCAGAGCTACTTGAGGTAGTATTCATTTTGTGGCCAAGGTTTTATGATGATAATTGTTTTTGCTTAATAATTGATATTTTGCACCTGCTTGTTACTATTTGTTGGTCCTTAAGCCCTTTACAGTTGAATTTTGACATCTTGAAGAATGCAATATTTAATGTAGTAGAAAATAATTTCATTTTGTCTCCATCAACCAAGCAGCAAGTCTGGCAGCTTAATCTGTGGTATAGTAAATTTCATAATGTTTTAAAATGTCTAGGTTGGTTTGATTCCCTGTTCTACTTGTATTTATAGTTGTGTATTCTTGCAAGCATTTTTTTGATGTGGTATCTTTGCATTGGGAGTTGTTATCTATGGTGTATTCAAGGAAGCAGCTTGAAGCAAATGATTCAAGTCATCTAGAACCCTAAATGAAAGCTTATGCCTGCATTTGTATATGCCAGGTGTGCTGGTGAAATATTCATGTGAAAACCTTTTGTAATGAGTGATAACTTGATCAAAAAAACTGGTGTACTCCTTGGAGAAGAATGCCCCTTATATAATGAATACAAGTTGAAAAAAATAAGGCATATCCTAAACAAGGAAAATATTTACAATTATTACAGGTATAAAATCAGCCATAGAATCTGCTAACTTTAGTATAAAATCACCCATAGAATCTGCTAACTTTGGTATAAAATCAGCCATAGAATCTGCTAACTTTGGTATAAAATCAGCCATAGAATCTGCTAATTTTGGTTTGCAATCAGCCATAAAATCTGCTATCTTTGAATGACTAGTTAATTCCTTTGACATCCCCCTTCAAATTGATGCGGGTAAGTCAACAAGCATCAATTTGCTAATAAGAAAGTTATGTCACTGTCGTGTCATTGGTTTGGTGAAAATATCCGCAATCTGTAGAGTAGTGGAGATATGTGGGAGAGTGATAACTTGGCGATCATAGGCCTCCCGGATAGAGTGACAGTCAACCTCTATGTGCTTTGTGCGTTCATGGTAGACAGGATTGGCTGCAATTTGGATGGCACTAGTGTTGTCAGCATGTAAGGGAGTAGGTTGATCTTGGGTGAAACCAAGCTCTGTTAAAAGACCACGTAACCAAATGATTTCTGAGCATGCAGTAGACATGGCACGGTACTCCGCCTCAGTGGATGATTTGGAGACCGAGTCTTGCTTCTTGCATTTCCAAGAGATAAGAGCATCACCAAGAAACATACACCATCCGGTAGTTGATTTTCTTGTGTCCGGACAACCAGCCCAATCTGCATCACTATAGGCCTGTAGTTTGAGGGAAGAACCAGTAGGGAAGAATAAGCCATGACTTTGTGTGCCCAGGATATATCTGATGATGCGGCGGACTGCAGATAGGTGGAGATGCCGAGGGGCTTGCATGAACTTGCTGACAATATGGACAGCATAAGAGATGTCCGGGCGGGTGATAGTTAGATAGATAAGACTTCCAACCAGCTTGCGATATAAAGTGGGATCCTCAAGAAGTTCCCCTTCACCCCGTCGATATTTTACATTAATTTCCATTGGGATGTCAACAGAATTAGTGTTTGTGAGTCCTGCTAGCTGAACCAAATCCATAATATACTTGTGTTGATTCAAGAAGATACCTTGAGGCTGATGATGCACCTCTAACCCCAAAAAATAGGTGAGTGGGCCGAGATCTTTCATGTGGAAAGTAGAGTGCAACAAATTCTGAAGTTTAGATATAGCCTCCATATCAGAACCAGTGATGACAATGTCATCCACATAAACAAGAAGAACAACTATGCCTTTGGATGTCCGTTGGAGAAAAAGTGAGGAGTCATACTGGCTTTGTGTAAATGAAAAACTAAGGAGGGTCGATCGAAACTTTTCAAACCATACTCGTGGTGCCTGCTTCAATCCATACAAAGAGCGTTTTAGTTTGCAAACTTCATTAGGGGAAGAAGTAGGCATACCGTAGGGAAGTTTCATGTAAACTTCCTCCTTGAGATCACCATGCAAGAAAGCATTCTTTACATCCATTTGATGTAAAGACCATGATTGTGATGCTGCTAGGGCGAGTATTGTTCGTACAGTGGTCATTTTGGCTACTGGTGCGAAGGTCTCTTCATAATTTAGGCCATACTCTTGCTTGTTGCCAAGAACCACCAATCTAGCCTTGTAACGTTCTATGGATCCATCAGAACGGAGCTTGATAGAAAACACGAACTTACTACCAAGAGGTTTCACAGATGGTGGACACGGTACAATATCCCATGTTTGGTTTTCTTTAAGTGCAAGAAGTTCTGTTTCAATAGCTCTCCGCCAACATTCATGCTCCATAGCCTGCTTATAGGATGATGGAATAGGAATAGAGGACAAGGTGGCTGTCAAAGATAAAGGAGAGGTGAAACCATACCTATCTGGTGGTTTACGAACTCGAGTACTTTGTCTGAGAGGTGCTGGTGCAGTTGTTGGAACAGGATCAACATTAAGGGAATGAGCTGGAGGGGGCCCGAGAGGTGCTGGAATCTTGCGTCGTTGGTAGATTATGAGAGGCTTTGAAGGCATGGAATCTTCAGAATGATTAGTAAACATTGGCAAAACAGAGAATGAAGGAGAAAGGTCATCCTTGTGTGTGGAAAAAAAATACTGATTTTCAAAAAAAATCACATTTCGAGAAACCCGAATACGTCGTAGGTTGGGATCATAACAAAGAAAACCTTTTTGGTGCACCGAATAGCCTAGAAAAGCACATTGAACAGCTTGAGCTGTTAGTTTTGTCCGTTCGTGTGTAGGAAGATGAACATAACACACACAACCAAAAGTACGAAGATTAGAGTAATTTGGGGTATGACCAAATAACCGAAAGAAAGGGGAAACATGATTCAAGGAAGGAGAAGGTAACCTATTGATGAGATAGACAACAGTTGAGAGAGCTTCACACAAAAAACGAGAGGGTACAAATGACTCTAATAGGAGGGTGCGAACAACATCTAGAAGGTGTCGATTCTTTCTTTCGGCCACCCCATTCTGTTGAGGGGTTGAAGGACAAGACCTTTTGAGAAATTATACCATTGGTTTGTAAAAATTCTTGAAATAAATGAGACATGTATTCTCCCCCATTATCAGAACGAAGAATTTTGATACTAGCAGAAAATTGGGTCTGAATATGTGCATGAAAAAGCTTAAAGACAGAAAACAATTCATCTTTAGAATGCAGAAAATAAATCCATGTGAAGCGACTATAGTCATCAATAAAAGTGACAAAATACTTGTAATTAGCATGGGAAGTAACTGGCGCCATTCCCCACACATCACTATGTATCAAATCAAAAGGCTGGACTACTTTAGGTGTGTGAGTGGGAAATGGCAGAACTTTACTTTTTCCAAGCCTACAAGAATTGCAATCAAATTGAACAGTATTAAGAGATGGTGACCCTTTATTGCCAAGTAAACCAGAATTTAGCAAAGTATAAAGCACATTAGAGTTTGGATGTCCAAGGCGTTTATGCCATGCTCGGTAATCAACATAAGCAGAATTGCAAGTGATAATAGATGAAGAGGAACATGAAGACATAGGAAACTGAAGAGGAAAAAGACGTCCAATTTTAGGCCCCCTTGCGATCATCTTCCCCGATTGCTGATCCTGCACCACACAACCAGATTTAGAAAATTCCACTTTACAATCATTTTCAACTAATTGTCCAACAGAAACAAGATTAGTGGTAAGGTTAGGAGAGACAAAGACATTGGTTATGGATGAAGAAACATCACCAGTGGCAGTGATAGGTAAGGAATTTCCATCAGCTGTATAAATCTTGAGATTTCCAGGATATTTATTTACATTGGTGAGGAATTTAACATTGTTTGTCATGTGATGGGAAGCTCCAGAATCAAAGTACCACGGTGAAGGTTTAGAGAAAGATTTACCTGAGAGTCCTAATGCGGAAAATGTAGAAATGATCATTTGCTGAATCATTTCAGGTGTCACAGATTGAATAGGAGCAGGAGCACTTTGTGTCAGATGAGCTTTATCCTCAGAACTACCAGCATTAGAAGAACCAACTGAGACAGTGTATGCCGTTCCAGATCTCTTGGGAAGTCGAATAGGACATTCCTTGATAATATGTCCATCCTTTTTGCAATAGTTGCAGAATTTTTTTGAACAACTTGAAGCATAATGGCCAAATTCTTTGCAGCAATAACACTGAATAGTACTCATGTCCTTACCTTTTGACTTGCCTTGGGCTACATAAGCCATAGGAATAGGAATGGATTTAATTTGTTCCATGGTGGCTTGAGTGAGAAGCCGTTGTTCCTCACGAAATAAATCATTGAGACATGCATCCAAGGATGGAAACAGTTTCTCGATTCATAAGATTAGATCTGGTGCTTTCAAATTCAGATCTCAATTTCATAAGAAATTGATCCCTCTTAGTAGTTTCATGTACAGATTGAACAGAAATAAGACTTTCGGGAGGTAAGGTAGCATAGACAATATCAGTATATTCAGTCCAAAGATTCATGAAGATAGAATAAAAATCTGAGATTGAGAAACTGCCCTGTTGAAGACTTGCTAGCTCGTATTCAAGTTGAAACCGACGAGCAGTGTTTTGTTGACTATAGAGTTTTTTCAGATAATTCCATATTTCAGCTGCAGTTTTGAAGGGTCGAAGATTCAAGATGATGTTGGATTCTACAGATCCTAGAATCCATGTCATGATTTGAGCATCCTTGACTTCCCACTTGGAGTGCTCATCCTTGTCTTTGTCAGGTGCAGGTTTGCTGCCATCAATATGACCCCATAGATCTTTGCCTTTGACAAATATCTTGAAGTGAAATGCCCAGGCTGAGTAGTTTTTGCCATTGAAACGAATCAAGAATTCATGCTTGTCTGAAGACATGAGGCTGAGATAACTTGATCAAAATAACTAAGAATAATGAACTGAACTAGGACTGAGAGAAAGAGACACAGGAGAATTCAGAACTCAAGCTCTGATACCATGATAACTTGATCAAAAAAACTGGTGTCCTCCTTGGAGAAGAATACCCCTTATATAATGAATACAAGTTGAAGAAAATAAGGCATATCCTAAACAAGGAAAATATTTACAATTATTACAGGTATAAAATCAGTCATAGAATCTGCTAACTTTGGTATAAAATCACCCATAGAATCTGCTAACTTTGGTATAAAATCAGCCATAGAATCTGCTAACTTTGGTATAAAATCAGCCATAGAATCTGCTAATTTTGGTTTGCAATCAGCCATAAAATCTGCTATCTTTGAATGACTAGCTAATTCCTTTGACAATGAGGACAATGATCAAGGTCAAACACAAAGACTTGGTGGTTGACCATGCAGTATATAAAAATTGATTTTTATGATGAAATGATGAAATTTGAAGATGGTGAAAAGTGAGATGGATGGTAATCCATGCGCCAATACAATTTTTAACTTATTCTCTTCACCCACCTGATGAAGAAAGTTGAGGATCAACTGAAATGGGATTCTTTTCCTCCAGTTTTCAATAGTCTTAAAAAGATGGCAGATGGGAAAATATTCTGCATGCTGGGTTCTAAATGCTATGAATTATGAACCTTGTTTCATAAAAGTCAGGTAAATCACACGCTGATCATTGTCTGTTTTGGGGAAGGATGAACCCTACATGTGTATGGATTTCCTTCCTCTGATTGAAGTAGCAGCTCCAAATGCCATATTTTGTTTGCTCTCCATAACCCTTGACTACATTATGATCCTTTTCCCTGAACATGAGAAAATGACAACTTTTGTTAAGTGATGTTGTTTAAGTGCCTTAATTATGCACTACATATTTGCATGTGCAATAATTTTTTTTTTTTTTGGATTTACCGCTGGAGAAATAAAAAACAAATTCAAGCTTCATCATGTTGTTGACAATGTTCTATCTCTGATGGTTTGGAGATTTGGTCCACTCATAATTGCTTCAAGCACCCCTTAGTCTCTTCCATCATAATCTGACCTAGCCACATTAGCGGCCACATCACCTCATCGGCACTGGAGATCAGACTGCATATGCACTTTGTTCAATAAATTCTTAATTACTGCTGCTCTAGACTTGCTGCTAAACTTTTATCTTGCTATTTTTACATATTTCTTGCAAACGTAGCTATCATAAAGCCTGGACCTTGAAATCTTAAATATGCACAAGTGCTTTGTTCAGCATGGAGTGTTCTCGTTTTATCTTTAATTTTTAAAGCCTGGTAGTACCTCACATTATTGTTAGAATGTTGTGTTGTTTGATATGCTTAAGCTCTGCGAAACATGAATGTCCATGTTAAGCTTGAATCTTAAAGCAAGTAATGGTGAGTCTTGGTGCAAAATAACTTGGTGAACTGTTTTTCTTGTAGGCTATCAACAGTTTGAAGAATGTTGAATCCACTGCCTTGCTACAGTTCCTTCAGCCAATACTAAACATGCTTCTCCATCTCATTGGTGATGGTGGTGAAACCCTTCAGGTCTTTCTAATTTCCATAAGTGCTATTTTACTGTCTCTCACGCACATCACTTAGATCAGGTGATTCAGGCCTTTATATGGCATAATCATAAAAGATGTTCTTTCTCCAAGTTCTTTTAAGTTTCTGTATAAACCTAATTATATTGCTGCATAATTAATTATTTGCTGATTGTTGATACTTGAGTACTTCATTTCTCTTTTGTCTTCATTTTTCTCTCATCATTGCCTTCAGGTTGCAGCCTTCCGATCTATGGTGAATATTTTAACTCGGTAAGCTCATGTTGTTATGTGTATGATAGTTCAATTGACAGATGACCAGTGGCAATTTTTTCCATGTCATCTTTGTATGCCCCCAGTGATGCTTTACTGTAGAGTAGCAGAACAGCACCAAATGTTGCTCCTGATTCTGTCTTTATCCTTAAAGAAATCCTGATAAGCAGCAGTTTAATTAGTATCTACTATTAGCTTCCTACGAATGCAATGACTTATTTTGTCGCAAAGCCTGATACATTCCATTGAATTTTCTGGACTTCTATATATAATATTTTTGGTGAAAATTCTATATGTACTTTCAAATGTCCCTGATATAGTAGTAAAATTTGTGGGGATTGATCACCAACAGGCAGTGAGGTACAGTTCCTTGTGGCAAACCTGATTGAACATGTTAAAATCAACTGCCCTTGGTATTATAATTGATTCCATTGTTTCATTGATTTATGTGGAACTTTCAAATGTAATTAGCTTTTGTGAAGGTTTAGGATCTGACACTTGTTATGTTGATTCATAGTTTCTCATTGATGTTTGCTAGGTCATGACATATTTGTTGAATTTGTGGCTGCTAGGGTTAGGGTTCGCCGGGAGTCTACATTGGAGAAGATGGCCCTCTGGTTCTTTTTCTTATTTATTCAGAAGTAGCAGCATTACATATGTTCATAGGATCTCCTAGCTGACTTTTGAGTTCTACTTGACTTCTACTTGGATTCTTTTCCTACTCGGGTTTGACTAATGGCCTGATTACAATTAGAATAGACCACCTTATTGGGCTGGGCCAAAACCCTATATTTTCAACAATTTTCATCATGATACCGTTGTTTAACTTCAAACTGGTTTCAGATGAAAACATCTGTTGCAGTGCACTCTCCCTGAGGCATGTAAGCATGAAACCATTGTTTCGTATTTGCTAATTGTTGATCTTGTTGGATTTTTAAGTCTGTCAAGCCTTTCATGAACTTGCAGATTCCTATCTTCATATTCCTTCACTTAGTTTTGAATTTTGGATCCATACTCCAGTTTCTGCATGACTACTGTGCTGTGCTTATGCTCCTGCATAAAAGAATCATCTGGGAATTAATACTTAACCATGTGTATTGAAACAGATTAGGCATTTGTGGTCCTTAAATGATACTTTTGAATCATTTGGTTTCTGCAATTGGATAGGTAGTTATTTTTACCTTGATTCTCATATGTTGGTTGTTTTGTTTTTTCTTTGAACTTTGTGTTTTCACAAGGTGTTATCTCTTCCTACAATCTAAACGTTCAAGAGTTCTGCTTCCCTGTTAATCTTCTTAATATAAGTTTGTCTCTCAACTTTTGATATTTCTAATTTTTCTCCTTGCTTATGTCATGTGCTCCATACACTATTTATCATAAGTGGCATGGTTTTAAAAAGTGCTATATGCATGGGGAGGCTAGGGGACCACATAGTGCCTAGGCTATTTCAAATTAAAAAAAATTTAAAAATAATTATTACTTGTAAAATTATAAAAATGTATGAAAGATAAAGTAGTGCTGTAGAAGTATAGAAGAGGCTAAAAAATAGACTTTGGCTTTATTGGATTAGCGGGCCTGTCCTACACAAACCTAGAAGCGCACAGACTTGGGCATCCGAGTTAGAATTCTTGGTAATCTAGGAATAGGACTTTTCTATGTAAACATATCATTAGTAAAGCCCAAATGATACCTATATTAAACACTGCCAAAGTCAATGACAGGTGGTCTTAGTTCTGATTTTTCTCTCATTCTTTTAAATATGGTTTCCTGATCTTTCCTTCAAACCTAAAATTTTATCAGTTCAATACTAGCAACATGTTCTAGAAAAAAAAAATCAAATATACTAATTACTAATTGGAACTAAAGACTACAATATAATTTTTTATTGAAACCAAAAGGACTAAGGCCACATTAAAAGAAGAGATTGGTGAGTTTTCTAGTTTCTGTTTTATGCCACTCAGTTCTGACCCAATAATGCGTATTGAGCTGAATCCTTTAATACAGGATGAGGTTCATCTAGGTGGTATTGTATAGTAGGCTGCCTAACTGCCTGGGTGGACTGCTTAGCCTATTATGCCGGTTACACCACATAATAGAGGCCACCTATACATAAGTGGGACAGTTGGAGGACTGCCTCTATCTAGGAGGCTGCCTAGATCACTTTCCAAAATCTTGATAAGCGGCAAGGTAGAAGCCATCTATCTCCAAATTGATGTGGTTGTTGGTTCTGTATGCGTTTCTTTATATGATTGTAATAGCTAGAAACTAGGGAAAGAAGTTCCCTATTTTTTTTATGTCTGTCTTGCAGACTTCTCCCTGAAAAAAGCCTAAAGAAGTATGCATTCAACTCTCCTGATTGATAATCTTGATGGTTTACTTTGAGTGATAATGGCTTTTGTTATCTGTTATTATGCTTAGTAATCGGAAATGCTTTCTTTTGTTAAATGTAGATTTCTAAATTGCTGTACAAAGCTTCTTGAGAATTGTAAATTGTAAATGTAATGACGCTAAGCCATTTTGTTGGCTACTTACAAGCATTAATGCATAATGTAGAGTGCAACAAGAGTCATCTGATGGAGCTGAGAGGAATCGATTTCTAGTTAATTATGTTGATTATGCTTTTGATGACTTTGGCGGTCGGCAAGCGCCTGTTTATCCTGGCTTATCTACAGTCTGGGGAAGCTTAGCTCGGAGTAAGGTAAATCTCAGATATGTCTTTGTTGTTCGGAAGTTTGTGTGGCTGTTTGCTGTTTATGTGGTGGTTTTGTACTATGTTCTCTACATGCATTGGGAAGGTGGATTTGTAGGTTTTAGTTAGTGAATAGTCTAGAAATCTAGAAAAGTAGTTCTGGTTCTGCCTCTTCTACAATACATTCTGCCATCCAAGATGGGAAATGCATTGTGCTGAGCTTTTGGACAGTGGGAATCATTCAACTTTGGGTCTGTCATATTTTTCTTAGTATGAATCACCCAAATGATATATATTGATGATAAAAGAATTCTGAATTGTTTCCCCTATTGTACTGCTTTTGACTCCAAAGGTCCATGAGATGATAGTGAGTATAAGTGGTTGGTGATGGATGACTAGTGAACTGTTTGGAAATAAAATTTTGATAGAAGTGACTTCACGTGGGTGAATAGATTAGCTTATAAGTTTTTGACATCAGTAAACATGGCACAAGACATCAGGCTGCTGTTCAGTTTTAGCATTCAAAATTGCTACAAAGCATGTCTTGGCTGTAGATCATAAGATTGTTGAAACAATAAAGAATTAGGGCTCAAAAATACTTGTAAAGGACTCAAAATGTAAATATAGTTGCATGTTGAAGTACTCTCCTATACTTGAGAAACTTGGGTTTATCACAACCCAATAAAGAAGCACATAGTCAATTCAGATTATAAACTGGGAAAAGAAAATTGACATAATATAAACGGGTCATTGGTAAAACCCAAGTAGAAGTAGGATATGTATAGAATTTTTTTCTCCATATAGAGAATGGAATATTAGGGCAATGTAAGCTGGATTTTTCTCTCAAAAATAGAGTTTGCTTTTCTCTCACTAATTTCATTACTGAGAAACCCTAGTTCCATATTCTGGAAACTCTAACTATCCTCACATGGTATTAGAGCTTTTAGGATTATAGTTAGCCCAAATTATGGGACAGTTGTAAACCCTAGACATTATACAAATAGACATATGTAATTGAAGGAGACAACCTTGGGTTACATATGACTTTAGTGAAGTTAGGTGGATCTAGAAATTACTTTTAATGGGAAAAAAACTGCCAAAGTATTTCTTAGAATAAAGAGAAAAAGATCATATGTTGGAGATGACCCACTTTAAAAACCATTGAAGATTGATTTAGGGAGGATGGTCAAGTTTTGACCTTGTTCTAGAACAATATGGATCCAATTATTAATACAAATATGATGGTTTGTGACCCAACAAAACAAGTGTGTGAGGAAGCTAGAGAACTAAATTCTGGAAAGGATAATATGTCAAAGATTTTTGAAATTGCAGAAGGGATGGTGAAGACTAAACAAACAAAGAAACCTTTTGAATATCATTTTTTGAAGATGAAGAAATTTTGGAGTGAGCTGAATATGCATCAACTATGTACATCTAACATTGAAAAACAGAACCTATACAAGGAGAAATTTAGAGTAGTATTGTTTTTGTCAATCCTAAATTGGGAATATGAGCTTATTAGGGATCGGTTCATATTAGAGGAGAAGGTACCTTGAATTAGCAACATATATGTAGGATTGTAAAAAACAAATATACAACCTATTAGTCGCAATTTTAGTATAGAAGTAGTAGCTACATCTATTGATAACAACATAGGCTTTAGAAGAGGTAAACCTAGCATATGTGGAGGATAGCTAGGAAGAGGAAGAGGAAGAGATAGAGCAAATGTCCAATGCATCTATTGTGGAAGAATTAACTACATAGTAGATGGGTGCTGAGTTTTCCATAGAAAGCCCTTGGTAACATATGTTACACAAGTTGGAAGACCACTTTGAGGGTATCATGAGGTTACAAATAATCTTAAATAGGTTCTCATTCCAAAGATAGAACTTAAAGTTGAGAAAAGAAGAATATGAACAAGTGATACAAGTTAGAAAATCGTCATTTGCCTCAATCGATGCAAGGATTAAAACAACACAAATCTCACTATGGATTATTGACTCCGGAGCCACTAATCGCATGTATGGTAATCTTAAACTTTTCTCATTTTTATCCACAATGCAAAGAGTCAAGTATTGACTCTATGCAAATGGAAAATACTTTAATAAAATGTAGGGAAAATATTCAAATTGAGACATTAAACCTTTCTTTGATCCTATTTTGAACCATTGTTCTTATAATCTACTTTTAGTTAGCCAATTAACAAAAATATTAAATTCTAGTGTTGCTTTTTACCTTTTTAAGTTTGTTTTTCAGGACTTTTATACACAATGAAAATGATTAGTGGAAGGATTGAAAATGAAGCTTTGCACTTTTTAGATCTTGGTGGAAAACAAACGGGTGCTTATGCAAACCAAAAGGAATACTTAATTTTGTGGCATTATAGACTACGTTACTTATCTTTCGTCAAAATTTAGAATTATGTTTACTAGTTAAAAATTTCACTCTAAACCTAGCTATAAAACCTTTGAGCTTGCAAAACATCACAATACTTTTTCTCCCCGTATTAATAAAAAAAGCTTGCAACTCTTTCTCCTTGTGTATAGTGATGTATGAACAATAAGAAACTCATCTATAGATTATTTCAAATGCTTTGTAAGTTTTATTGATAATTTCTTTAGAATAACATGAATTTATCCAATGAAAAATGAATTTGATGTAAGCCACATGTTTCAATTGTTTTATAAAGAATGGAAAATTAATTCAATGCATTAATTAAGGTCTTAAGAGTTAATAATAAAGGTGACTATATCTCCAAGGAGCTTCATAATTATTTTCAAAGGAATATAATACTATTTTAGGCTTTCTGTCAAACTACACCACAATAGAATGTTATGATTAAAAGGAAAAATAGACACTTTTTAAAAGTAATTAGAGTTTTTATGTTCCAATGGAACTGACTTCCAAATTTTGCAAGGATGTTATACAAATAGCATGCTTCCTAATAAATTATGCGCCATCCATTCTACTTAAAGATAGGAATCCATTTGAAATTAATTGCCGTGAAAGTCAAGTGTTCCATATACAATTCAAGGTATTTGGATGTGTATATTTTGTCTAGGATCTTAGTATTAACAGAGATAAACTCCAACCAGCATCCATAAAATGTATTTTCCTTGAGTTTCTAGAGTTCATGAAGGCTATAAATGTTATGACCCTAAAAAAAAAGAGGTATATCTTCATAAATGTCGCATTGTCTGAGCATGTTTTTTACTTTAATAATATTAGGAAAAACTTAATAACTCTTAATAGTAAACTTGAATATCATAATATATCACTATCTGAACCCTTTTAACTCCTTCCTATGAGTGATTAACCACCTATAATATATACAAATGAGAATAATAGGAGATATGATATTGTTTACATCAACAAACATAAGGAAGACATGAATTAAGAGGTTAATCCGCAAATTATTGCTCAAGAAAGTCTATAATAGTTACCAATCTAAGAATACTTTATTGAAAGCTCAATTACATTTAACACCCATGTAAAATATTGCTTACTTGTAAAAATGAGAAAGAAGAAAAGATCATGTGTAAAATACCTTATAAATCATTTTGTCTTTTATGAAAAATTATTCTCTGATTTTAGACATTTTGCTTTAACTATTTTTGCTATATCTACATGTTGTGAGACCTTAGATGAATATAAGTTATGGAGGCTAAAATAGAGACATCACATCAAAATGTTACTTAGGAGTTGAACTCTTATCAGAAGGTAAAAGATTTGTAGGATGCAAATAGATATGTACAGTGAAGCACAAACTAGATGATAATGTAGAAAGATGTAACGTAAGACTTGTAACAAAGAATTCCCAAACCCATGAGTGGTTTACTTTATTTTTTTTTCATGAGTGGTTTACTTTATTTTTTTTTACTAGCGATCAAGTTGAACTTAGTGAAAATCATACTCTCTTTAACAGTAAATATAGATTGGCGTTTCACCCAAATAGATGTTAATAATTCATTCCTATATGTCGACCTCTATACCAATCACCAAATTTTTCTCACATAAGTGGACAACAATTGGTGCACAAATTGAGAAGATGTCTATACATTCTCAAGCAATCACCTAAAACCTAGTTTAACAGGTTCAAAACAGCTTTAATAAAGCATAAGTTCCAAAGAAATCAATTAGACTACTCAAAACTTTATAAAAAAAATGAGAAGATAAAAAAGTTTATACTCTTAGTGTAAGTAGATATAATTGTAATAGGTGATAATTCAGAGGGAATCAAAAAGTTGAAAGAGTTTTTGAAAACTCAATTTGGGATAAAGGGCCTCAGAAAACTTTATTACTTTTTGTGAATAGAAGTGACACGCTTATTAAAAGAACTAGTTTACTTTGAACTTACTAATAGAAACAAATTTACTAAGCGGAAAAGGTATCAACATATTAATGAATCCACATACAAAATTGTTTGTGAATATGAGAGTTGAGATTGATAACTTAAAATAGTACATAAAAATGATTGGAAAGCTGATGTACTTGACCGTAATAAAACCAAATATTGCATTCGTTATGAGTAATGCCTGTCAATTCATGCAAAGTCTAAGAAAGACATACATAGAGGCAATGCATACAAACCTAAGGGACTTGAAGGGAGCACCATGCTTAGATTTGTATTATAAGAAGTATGAGAAACTAGATGTACAGTGCTATATAGTTGCTAATTTGGCAAATTCAGCATTTGACAGAAACTTAACCTCAAGGTTTTACACCTTTGTTGGTAGAAATTTAATAACATGAATGAGTAAGAAGGAAAAGTAGTTTTAAGGTCTAGTGTAGAAGCCAAATACAAAGTTTTAGCATTAGGAATATTTGAGGTCCTTTGGCTATATTCATTTTCAATGGAGTTCGGTTATGCAACAGAAGAGCCTACTAAGGTTTTTTGTGGTAATCAATCAACCTTACACATCAGCAATCATGTTTTCTATCAGAGGACAAAACATATTAGACTTGATCTTCATTTTATCAGAGATAAAGTATTAAAGAAGCAGGTAGATTTAAAGTACACTCCAACAAAAGATCATTTAGTTGTACTCACCAAAGTTTTGAGGAAAGAATGCTAAACAGAAAATGTTGTCAAGTTATGCATAATGGATTTATATGCACTAGATTGAGGAGAGGATGAAACAATAAAGAATTAGGGCTCAGAAAAATTCATATAAAATTTAAGATTTGCAAGTATGGTTGTACATTGAAATGCCCTTCTATTGTTGAGAAACCTAGGTTAATCACAGCCCAATAAAGAAACCCAAAGTCAACTCAAATTTCAAGTCGAAAAAAGAGAATTGACTTAATATAAATATGTCATTAGTAAAACTTGAGTAAAAATAGGACATGTATTGAATTCCTTTCTCTATAAAAAGGATGGAATACTAGGGCAATTCAAGTTGAATTTTTCTCTTAGAAATAGGGTTATGCTTCTTTCTCACTAATTTCATTATCGAGAAACCCTAGCTCCATATCTTTGAGACCCTAACTGTCCTCACATAGTTGTCCTATAGAAAGCTGTTGAGGTATTCCATTGGTTAGTTTGGGGTCTAACCAGAGTAATCATATAGCAATAACTTGCCAAAATTTAATTGCCTTCACATTTTACAATATACACCTTGCGACAAAGATATCAAAAGTTGTTATACTTGTAACTGATGTTTTGTATAATCTAGCATAAACCTTTCTGAATTATCACTCTCTTATCTGACCATCAAGTGGGGGCTACTCATATGCTTTGAGAGCTCCTTCTGAACTAACATATTTTTGATAGTAACATTAATGCTACTAGTTCATTCTCCATTTTCTGTTGTTGTCTACGTTATGTGTTTCCTTTGTTTTGCAAAATTGCAGTTAATGGTTATTCATTTCAACCTTCCAGAAAGTTGCTTGATCAACTGTGGAATTCTTGTTGGCTGGTGTTTTCTTCACTTCATTGCTTTGATGCAATCTCGTCTTTTGTTAAATTTTGTGTTGCAATATTTTGTTCTTGCAATAATTGGTGCTATGTATGTACACACTTTTGTCTCCCTTTTCAACTTGTATTATCTACTCATGGTTTCCTATTTTCTTGCACTTATTATTTGAAATATTTGTACTTAGTGAGGACTTAGAAAGGATCGTTCATTTAATAATCTCATGTATGCAACATTAATGTGACATTCTTCTGCAATATAGGCTAAAGGTTATCGTGTTGGGCCAGTTTATGATGACGTCCTGGCAATGGCATGGTTTTTCTTGGAGCTTATTGTAAAATCAATGGCATTAGAACAAAGTCGTCTTTTTTATCACAGTCTTCCTTTAGGTAATTATGGAACGACTTTGCATTGATTTTATTCCATTATTAGTATCTCATGGTACATAAATCATTTATGTTGAATTGAAGATGATTCCTATTAGTGTTGTTCTTGGTTTTTCTTAGGATTTTATTTATGCAGTGATATTTGCTATTTTTTATTCCTTCAACATTTTGTGGATTTGTATTACTTTTTTCTTTTAGATTTGGCTAAATGATTGTTTCATATTTGAACTTTAATGAATTTATATTTTAGAAGACCCTTAAAAGCAATATGTTGTAGAATATATTATTATGATTGCTACTGCTGCTGCTGTTGTTATCATTTCCGATGTTTTTTGAATCTTTGTAGCCTTTGAACACCATAATAAAAAAATAGTAATCTCTTTTGAGAAAACAAGATAGTAAAAACTAAAAAAAAGGTTTTTAAATTAAATATATTTCACTGATTCACTCATTAACCTTCGATGATATCCTTAACCTGGTTTCTTCTGTAAAATAATATAAATTGTTCTTGTTACTTTTACTATTTTGAAGTAAGCTCATAATTGTACTTAAACAGTATCTTATAGAATAATTTGTTATAGCTTCTAGGGTTTTGTGGATGTAGATCTAGGGTTTTCTCTATGATGAAGATAAAGAAAAGAAAGAGCTTCTTTTATTTTGAGAGAAAAAGGAGAGAGTACACATCAAACCCTTGCATCCCATCCTTTATATAGGTGGGAGTTTTTTCTATAATACAACTCCTATTAAGGCTTTTCTAATAGTTTGTTTATGCTATGTCGGCTACTCTTTTCAAAGTTGGTTTTGGGTTTCTTTTAGTGGACTGTAATGATTAATGAACCAGGTTTCTCAAGTATAGAAGGATATTTTATTATGCAATCATATTTGTAAATTTTGAGTCCCAAGTGGATATTCTGAGCCCTAATTCCCTCATTGTTTCAACACAATTTTCGCTTGGTAGATTAATGTCATATTTAGATACATTGGGTTGTATAGTGAAGAAGGTCTGAAGTATGTGTGGTTATTCAATAATTGCGTATGCTATAGAGGTGTCAAATCAACTTTACCAAAGCAACCATATCTACAATTACAATCGGTGGGCACTAAATCATAAATTCTTTTTGTGCTTATTTTTCACTGATAGTTTAGTTCAGCTATCATTCTTTCCTGGCATCAGGATCTTATGAGCCATACACGTCTTTCTTGAGTGTTAAATTTGTACTTTTTGCCTCTGTTTTCCAAATGGATTTGAATGTTCTAAGACAAAGTATTTCTGTTAAACAATATAGGAGAATGCGTGGATTTTTGAGAGCTTGATTGTTCACTAGTTGTTTAACTATTGCCAACTTACTTTTGTTGTCTCTTGTGCTTCTATTATTTTTTTAATTGAAGGAAAAAAATAGAATGTAAGCACAGGAGAAAACAAAAGCTAAGTTGCTTGAAGTTAAAGACTTTTTTGATGACATAAAAACTACGCTTTGCATATTTAAATGCTATATACCTCTGCTTAACCCCTTGATATTTATGGGGATTTAAAGTGGTGTATGCTATTGCTATTAGTTAAAAGTCAACTTGGTATAGCTGTAGAAATGATATTTTCACTTTTATGCAACCATCTCAAATTTAAATTTGTTCTTCTTATTAGTTTTAAGGGCCTATATTGTTGGGTTAGGGGTTCGAGTATGATGATGGTCTTAATACGGTATATGATTCATTTCCTAATCATCGTTTTTTTATCTAAAAAAGATTCATTATTTGATTCTTTAAAAGGTATTCATGCCTTCACCTATCCTTTGAAGAATAGTCTATCCATACCTTCTTTAGCAATTAGTCATAGTATATGTGTTTATAATTTGTTTACATTCATTAATGGAATAATTGTCAGGGTTTGTATAGGCATCACAAGATAATAGTGACAAGGGTTCCTGTAGGAAATATATGTAGTAAGGTTATAATTCTTGGCCAAACCTGAAACCTTTTGATTTTGGTTGACACTACTATGAAACTGGTCCACTTTCAAATTTTTTGTGCTAACTTGTTTTTTGTTGTAAATAGTGAAACTAGTCTGACGATTCATCATGCTTAGACAAATTATTCCTTGGCCTTCAGGTGAAAAATGATGCCATCATTATGCTATCATGGGGTTTATTGATCAGTCTGTCTCTATGAAATAATTTCTCAATAATAATTAGGAATTGATCTGGTCCTATTTGTTTACAAGTTGCTTGTTTTATTAAAATGGGTTTTTATTTCTTTTAGGTGATGACATACCACCATTACAGTTAAAGGAAGGTGTATTTCGATGTATTATGCAGCTTTTTGATTGCCTTTTGACTGAGGTCCATGAACGCTGCAAAAAGGGTTTAAGTTTAGCAAAACGCTTGAATAGCAGCCTTGCGTTCTTTTGCTATGATCTATTATCGATCATCGAACCTAGACAAGTTTTTGAACTGGTACTCTACCTATCTGAGAAATTGTGTCATATTTTACCTTTTCTGCTATACTTGTTTACCCATGTTGATCCTGGTTTACCTGGAAAAATCAGTAGTATTCTAGACACATCCTGTGTAATAATAGATAGATAAATGAATTATTTACATATCATCCTCTCATGGTATAAACATTTATATTACAGAACAACATCATTTTGAACATTAGATGTCCTTGAAAGTTGTGTCTTGCATGTATAATTATAATGCACATGCTTGTTTAGTATTAGCTCTTTATTCTCGCTTTGACAATCTTTTGCAAGTTTGGCCATAGAAACTAAACATTTTTCACCTTCGATGATTGCTGATGTCAAATGTATTTTGGTGAGTATCAATCACAAATGGTTCTATGTTTAATATTTAATTTTACTTCTGGAATTTTCCTCTATTATCAATGATTTTCCACATTTAGTGCCGATGTTAATTGTTTCCTTTTGAAGCACTAGTAGAATTACAACCATTACCCACTCACTAGATGACGCTTCAGCTCTTGAAACTTATGAATACATATAGTTGCTAATTCTGTAATAATTATCTTTCATGCAAATAAGAAACATTAGGTAAGGATCTCTTTTCTCTTGGACCACCTGAAAAAAAAAGAAGCAAAATAAGAGGCAGGGTGCAGTACTTGGATAAAGTGTCACAAGATAATGGATGTTCCCCCTAAATTACTAATGTTGTCTAATTGATTGTCCACATGTCTGTTGCCTCTGTATTCCTCAGGCAACAATTCTCTGCCAATCCCAAGTGCCAAATGAGTTCAGGATCTATGTGGGTGGCAGGTCTCTGGATTCACTTGATTGGTTGATCTTCTAAAATGGCCAGATTGACTCTTTTGCAGAAAAAGATTAGTTCAAATATGAGGATGATAAGTTTGTAAAATAAAAAAAATGAAATACAGGCAATTAAGTTTTGCTCTGACTGAGCATTTTCCATAGTTTCAGTTTAAAAGACTAAATCTAATATTGTCATTGCTCACATCCACATGGTACTTCATGACGTGAGGAGGCATGTGTAGACATCACTTTCATCTGGGAGTCCCTCATAAAACATTCTTTTCCACTTTCTCCATCATTCTTCTCTTCTTCTTTTCTTTTTTTTCTATTCCTCGTTTTTGTGTGCTGTCACCACTGAGAACTCTTTTGTGAAGCCCAAGAGAAGTTAGCACTAATCCGCCCCCACTCTCTCTCTCTCTCTCTCTCTCTCTCTCTCTCTTCTTCCAAATCAGTGACTCTATTTATACCTACGAGCCAAATCCTAGGGACCATCCTAGTTTTACATGATTTTCATCCCAACTATTATTGAGTCTGAATCTTGCTCCTTTTGGAGTCCTAGACATGGTATCCAAATATAGCGGGCAACTCAAAAAACTGAACTCTAATCCAAACATGAATTTCCTAAAACTCTAATTCGAGTTCAAGATGCCAAATCTATTTCCCCTCTCTAAAATCTGGACCACATCAGCCAATACTTTAGACTTTGGTTGACTGCAAGGCACCGGTTGATTTGAATCAGAATTAGGATCAAGATTAACATTTTTTAGAATTATTTTTTTTCTTACAAAGTTAATATTACTTATTTTACACTATTATAAAATTTAATTATTATAAAAAATTAAATAGTTTTTCGAACTTTAAATTATTATAGGGTTAATTTTGATAAAAAAATTATTAGTTTACAAAAGCGGTTCACTAGTTTTGATCTTAATTCTGGCCATGATCCTGAACCAAACGGTGCGCAAATGTTTGTCTGTCTCCCGAGGTTAGTGAATAAATTCCCCTCTATATTGTCTTTGCCCTTCATCATTCACTGATGACTAGTTGTTACTAGTTGATGATTGCCTAGCTAATTTTTTGTTTTTTTCCAATTTAAAGGATAATGTTTACTCTTTATGAAAATTTCTAGCATGCTAGAGCCACTGAGAATAGTTCTACAGCTACATACTGCTGATTTTTCTTCTAAAAACAATAAACCTTCATTTTCTTGTTTCTAAACAAAGTTTCTTGACCTTTATTTTGCCTTAAAATTTTGAAGAGCTTTATTTGCTTCAGGTTTCATTGTACATGGACAAGTTTGCTGGAGTTTGCCAATCTGTTTTGCATGATTGCAAGCTTACATTTTTGCAAATAATAAGTGATCATGACCTCTTTGTTGAAATGCCTGGGAGAGATCCTTCAGATAGGTAAAGTGGATATTACAAGTATCCTTTCTGTGCCACTTTCATAATAATATATAGTAAATTGTTTGTTTTTGCATGGAATCCATGTTTTGCACACTTCACAGCTTAAATTTATTTTTTGTAGGCTTTGTTATGGCATATGGATCTCAAGGGATCTGAATTGACAGAAATAATTTATGTTTCCAATTAGCTTTCAACTAATTTTCAGCTTCCTGTTTATTCCCATTCATTCAGGTTCCTTTGGTGTAGGGATGCATTTTGGCTTTTGCATTATTTTTTGACTTGAGTACGTGATTATAACTGCATTTCCATAGGCTGTCATTCTCATCCATTGAGGTTTTCAGTTTAAGATGAATAAATATATGCATTGTGGTAATAACTTTGGCATGGTTCCTACTAAATTATGTCTTCTAGTGAGGATGCTAAAGCTAGAAATGCCAAAGCTTATGCTATTGTGTCAGTGAAAACTTGTTCTATTTCCTTGGATTCTTTTTTCACCTAGACTATCAGGTAGATTTAAAATTTTTTAAGCTCACTGCCTGCTAGCCAGTGATTGCGTGTAGCATTATTCTTGGCATTATCACAAAGTAACGCACAAACATGAGGTGGAGCAGTTGAATGCCTTTTTCTTTACTTGTTGAATGTGTTGCATCAAAATAAATAAATAAATGTTCACCATTTTTGATGTGTCAAGTTCAGTTGCACATCAGATACTGTAATAACTCTTTTTTGACATAATTCAGTACTTTATTTTTAGGCAAAGAGCTTCACCTTGTGGCATGGCAATCCTTGCAATTTGAAAGCAAAGAAGTAATGAAAAAGAGGGAGTTACTTAACGTGATGGCTTTTCTTGTTTAGGTTATGTTATGAATGGCTTGTTGCAAAGTGTATCATCTATATTTATTATGGGTAGCGGAGAGAGAGCCTCTGTTCTCTGTAAAAAGAGAGGAACCCATAGGACAGTAATCAGAAAAAAAGGATAAAAATTGGTGGGCTTGGGGGGGAGCGGCGGGGAGAGGGGGGCGCTGGAAAACTAATTTTAGATATGCTATGTATTTGTGTCCAGTTTACTTTGTTAGCCATGTTAGAGGCTTGGACATGTTCAACATGTATACATCATAAAGCTGATCTGGCAACTGGTTAACATCGAAGTTTTCATCCATGATGCAGCTGACATCACATAAAATCTCAATTGTTCTCATCATTCTCCAGTATGAAATGTTTTCGAAGAAATTTTTGTTATCCCTAAGCTTCCTTTACATGTCTGGATTTCTGTCTATTTGCCACTTCTACTGAATAAAGTCATGTATATGTGGAGCTTATCCATCAAACTCGTGAAATTTTTTTCATTGTACAGAAACTATCTTTCATCGGTTCTAATTCAGGAACTTTTTCTTACTTGGGATCATGATGATTTGACACAGCGAGCAAAGGTAAGTTTTTATCTTTACCTGGTCTATTTTTATTTTTATGCTTGTAGTATGTTAACTTCTACTCTATGAATGCTATGTGCCTTTGGTATTATTCTCCTTTTCTCTTGTTTCGTGCTAAGGTTTCTTTTCTATTTGTGCGATAAGGCTGCTCGTATTCTTGTGGTTCTCATGTGCAAGCATGAATTTGACTCTCGCTACCAGAAGCTTGAGGATAAATTATACATTGCTCAGCTATACTTCCCTCTTATTGGACAGGTGAAAAAAATATTCTTCTTTTGTACATTTTATGTATTTCTGTGCTAATTTTTACATCCCTCAAAGACTTCCCGTTAAAATTTGCTGCAATACTCAGGTAATTTCTTGCCCATTTATTCTGCTCATAATGTTCAAGTATAACAAAATGAAGAAGTTGATCATAGTGACTTGGAAATTATAGTAATAATTCTTAACAAATGTAGCACGCTCTATACTGATAATTTCATTTGGAATGTTATAAACTTTTTGGTTCAGTTAGCAAATCTCTGATTGGTCTAGTCTCCATTTGTTGATGGCTACCAAGAGGATAGATAATAGCATGTTTTTCTATAAATTATGATTTTAGGTGCTTGTCTTCTAACTAATGTACTTGAATAAGCTAAGCAGATATTTAAACTTGGTCTCTCAGCCAGTATCCTTGTTAATGCTTTCAAAAACTTGCTTACACATATCTTCATACTTTTGTACATGTCTTTTCTAACTTGTGTAATCCTTTTCTTTGCCATATCAAAACTCCATTCTGCTTAAGATTTGGTTTTATGATTATTTGTACATATTATGTTGCTATCAGAATAAATATATGGTTTCTTGTATTTAAACAACACTAATATCGTTTTGTCTCTTTGTGCAGGTTCTTGATGAGATGCCAGTATTCTATAATCTGAATGCAGTTGAGAAGCGTGAAGTATTGATTGTGATTCTGCAAATCATACGCAATCTTGATGATGCATCTCTGGTTAAGGCATGGCAGCAGAGCATTGCTCGAACAAGATTATTCTTTAAGCTTTTAGAAGAATGTCTTATTGTTTTTGAGGTACGTGTTTTTAAATATTGTTAGTTGAAAAATATATAGTGTAAAGGTTTTTGTATGTGTCAGCACTTCTGTAAATTCAAACTAATTGTGTGGAATTCACATCCGATAATCTTGTTCTTTGGCCATCGAGTAGACATATGCTTGTCTTCAGACAACATAAGTTTTATGATCACCTTCCACAAAGATGACCTTGAAAGATTATTCCTGATCTTTGTCTAGTGACTAGTTATTTGATTGATCTCAATTTCCTGCATGTTACTCTCTGCTTGACAGTGGGAGCTGAATAGGCAAGGGATTAACCCTGGCCTAGATCCATGTGTCTTCCATTATTTTTGTTTTAATAATCTCCATACTTCCTTTTTTGGCAGCATAAAAAGCCAGCAGACAGCTTGCTCATGAGTTGTAGCTCTCGCAGCCCAGATGGGGAGGGACCATCTTCTCCCAAATACTCTGACAGGCTTTCCCCAGCTGTCAATACATACCTATCTGAGGCCTCACGACAAGAAGTTAGAGTATGCTTCCCTCTTCAATTATATCAACTGTTCTTAATTACTAAAATACAAAACCTGCATCTAGCTGCCTAGTGATGTCATTATTTTTAACTAATCTTTCACATGGAAATTGTAATGTTAACAACTTCTGCTTTCTTTCAAATTCTCATTGGTCATGGAGAGCATGTACTAAAACTATTGTTATCATAAAACATAATATTGAGAGCTGCTCCATTTTTTCTTCATTTAGCATGTGTCCTAATTCCTAGTAATGTTATCAGTGAATGAATGGGTTTGTTGATGATCCATTTATTGAGTCATATTTTAAGTGCAAAAATCAACCGGGAATGATGGGTTAAATGTTGCCTGTATGTTTATATTTATAAGTTGATGTATACAATTGGAACTTGGATGACATTCTCATCTGGGAAATTAGATATCTTTGTTTGATTTATTGAATATTTTCCAATTGTTCTACACAGGCCCAAGGAACACCTGAAAATGGTTATTTGTGGCAAAAGGTGAGTCCTCAGCTAAGCTCACCAAGTCAACCGTATTCTTTGAGGGAAGCTCTTGCTCAGGCACAATCATCGAGAATTGGAACTTCAACCAGGGCATTACGAGAATCCCTGCACCCAATGTTAAGGCAAAAGTTGGTATGTCATCAATCGAAGAGGTTGAAGTTGGCTATATCTTAGTTAAATTAGCCCACCTGATTTCTGTAATTTTGCTCAGGAACTTTGGGAAGAGAATTTAAGTACTGCCATTAGCTTCCAAGTTTTAGAGATGACTGACAAGTTCTCGAGTGCCGCAGCATCACATAGTATTGCTTCTGATTATGGAAAACTAGATTGCATTACATCCATAATCATGGGCCTCTTTTCCCGCAGTCAACCGCTGGTCTTCTGGAAAGCTTTATTTCCAGTATTCAACAATGTCTTCAATCTTCATGGAGCAACACTGATGTCACGGGAAAACGATCGCTTCTTGAAGCAAGTTGCATTTCATCTATTACGGCTTGCAGTTTTCAGGAATGACTCCATCAGGAGAAGGGCTGTTATTGGGCTTCAAATACTTGTTAGAGTAAGCTTTTAGTTGTAACTGTACTATAACCTGCATAAATAATAAATCTTTAGCTTCTGATCATGACCCAGCTGACATTTCTCTGCAGAGCTCATTTTATTATTTCACAAACACCACTCGACTGAGAGTTATGCTGACCATTACATTGTCAGAGTTGATGTCTGATGTACAAGTTACACAAATGAAATCTGATGGATCACTTGAGGAAAGTGGTGAAACTAAGCAATTAAGGAAATCCTTGTATGAGATGGCAGATGAGAGTAGAAGTTTAGAGCTTCTGGAGGAGAGTGGTCTTCCTAGTAATGCACTTGAGGCAGTTCCTGATGGTTCAATAGATAACCTTTGGTCCTGGCAAGAGGTCAAGCACCTGTCTGAGAGTCTTCTTCAGGCTCTTGATGCTGGTCTGGAACATTCCCTTCTGGTAGGCTATATGAATTTTGCTCCTTTTTATTGGAAATGATGAAAGAAAATATGTTTGCTGCTTTTTTCCTATGTTGTAAGGTGCAATCAGAAATGTAGTGGTAGAATTTATCACCATGCCTTGAGAATAGCAAACCAAAAAACCCATCAACTTGCTCCATAAGTGCTTCCTACGGCCATTTTTATCTTCATTATCTCTGGTTGGTATTGCCTTCAGTTTCAAAGTTTAGGTAGGGTGAGTTACATGATTCAGATGATGTTGGTTTTGCCATTTGGTGATATAAAAACAAGCTAAACTTTTAGCAGTCCAGGGTTTGTATTCCTTGCACATCCCTCTAAGACATGTTTTCTTTCTGTCAGTGCTTTTGCTTAGAACTTGCCTTGCCATTTTATACAGGCTTCTGTCATGCCTGTTGATAGATATGCGGCTGCAGAGAGTTTTTATAAACTTGCTATGGCTTATGCCTCTGTCCCTGATCTTCACATAATGTGGCTGCTGCATCTGTGTGATGCTCATCAAGAAATGCAGTCATGGGCTGAGGCTGCTCAATGTGCAGTTGCTGTTGCTGGCATAATCATGCAGGTAGTTTTTGATTTTTAGTTCATGGCTTAATTTATTTTTAGAGTTTTTGACAAATAACCATCCATCTTATTGTGAATTTGCGGAAAATCATTTACCTTATTACTATTAGTAAAAAACCACATTGATTAAAATATTTAAATAAAATTTATTTTAATTTGATTTTATCAATTAAATTAATATAAAAGATCAATATTTTATTCAATTCTATTTCGAACAACCGGTTCATAATTTTCCGACAATCGATTTGACAAAATTGCATTTTAAATTTTCAGTTTTATAAAATCGGACAATTGATTTCTCATAAAAACTAAAATAAAATAAGTTATTTTTTATATCAATTTAATATTTATTTAAACTAAAATTAAAACAGAATAATTTGGATTTTTTATACTAATTTTAATTGATAAAATCGAATTAAAATAAAATATTTGTTGAATATTTTAATCGAGATGATTTTTTGCAAATTTATTGCATGAAATGAATGCTTTTTTTGCTAATAATGATAAGATAGGTGATTTTTTGTAAATTTACAATAAAAGAGGTTGGTACTTGTTGAAAACTCCTATTTTTATTTGCCTCAGCTTCACATGCTTCCGTTGTATCTGTTGGACCAGTTTTTCCCTTTCTACCAACAGTTGCTGTGATTCTTATAAGGTCATCCCTTTTTAGGCTCTTGTAGGAAGAAATGATGCTGTTTGGAGTCATGAACATGTGACTGCATTACGGAAGATTTGCCCCATGGTCAGCAGTGCTGTTACTGCCGAGGCATCTGCTGCCGAGGTAGAAGGATATGGTGCATCAAAGCTTACAGTTGATTCTGCGGTGAAATATCTTCAGCTTGCTAATAAACTCTTTTCGCAAGCTGAACTTTATCATTTCTGTGCTAGCATTCTTGAACTAATAATTCCAGTCTACAAAAGCAGAAGAGCATTTGGGCAGCTAGCAAAATGCCACACATCCCTCACCAACATCTATGAATCAATCCTTGAGCAGGAGTCAAGCCCCATCCCATTTATAGATGCTACCTACTACCGAGTTGGATTTTATGGTGAACGGTTTGGGAAGTTAGATAGAAAGGAGTACATTTACAGAGAGCCACGAGATGTTCGCCTAGGCGACATAATGGAGAAACTCAGTCATGTATATGAGTCCCAAATGGATGGCAATAACACTCTTCATATAATACCGGATTCTAGGCAGGTCAATGCAGAGGAACTGCAACCTGGTGTCTGTTATCTGCAAATAACAGCTGTTGACCCTGTTATGGAGGATGAGGATCTAGGAAGTAGGAGAGAGAGGATCTTCTCACTCTCAACTGGTGGTGTGCGTGCTCATGTCTTTGACCGTTTCTTGTTTGATACACCATTTACAAAAAATGGCAAGACCCAAGGGGGTTTAGAAGATCAGTGGAAGCGACGAACTGTGCTTCAGACAGAAGGTTTTTTTCCTGCTCTAATTAATCGGCTTTTAGTGGTCAAGTCGGAGTCCCTAGAGTTCTCTCCAGTTGAAAATGCCATTGGAATGATTGAAACTAGAACAGCAGCACTACGGAATGAGCTTGAAGAGCCTCGCAGCTCTGATGGTGACCAACTCCCTAGGCTTCAAAGCCTACAGAGAATCCTCCAAGGCAGTGTAGCTGTGCAGGTATCACAAGCTTTTGCTTTGCTTCAAATGCACTGGAATAAAATTCTCAAATGTTTAATTTGACTTGGCTGATAAACAGTATATAACTCTGCTGCCGCAGGTGAACAGTGGTGTACTTGGCGTCTGCACATCATTTTTGTCAGGTGAGCCAGCCACGAGGCTTCGGTCGCAGGAGCTGCAGCAGCTTATTGCGGCACTCCTGGAATTTATGGCGGTGTGCAAGCGGGCAATCCGAGTGCATGTTAGGTTGATAGGTGAGGAAGATCAGGATTTCCACACGCAGCTCGTTAATGGCTTCCAGTCTCTCACAGCTGAGCTTTCCCACTACATCCCTGCCATACTATCGGAGCTATGATTACCCTGTGTTGGTGTTTGAGCTGTTCCATCACGGGTTAAATGGGGATGCTGTTGTGCTTTTGCTGTATATGCATTCTCTTTTTTTGTCTAATGTGTTTCAACCAGTTTTTGTAATGTTGTTGCATTGTTTTTTGTATTTTTTGTTTTCTTTTATCCTTTTTAAGGTCTTAGTATTGTGATCCTGTAAAAAGATGTAATTCCAATTCTAGGTATTCATGAAGTATTTTGGTTCCATGGCTTTCTGGGGTTATCCTCCTTGGGCAAACAATTTTTTATAGCCTTTCATATTGGGAGCGTCATTGGAGGAGATAATTTGGGTCCGGGGGGGTGCGTCCATGGCTTTCTGGGATTTGGAACTAGCTTGCTAGTATGAGTAATATTTTACAATTAAACATCTACTAGTTTGTATAATTAATTTTAAAAATAATACTAGAATGTATATATTAGTCATGCTAATACCAAATGTAATGTTTATTAGATAGTATGACTAATTAGTATGAATAAAATATTAATTATATTAAAATTTAGTATGATTAATTGAGATAATTTCAAATCAAATGATGTCTAGGCTATAAATACAATATGGATGAACGTTTGAGTTTGTGCAACTAGTTCGACCTTGCGTAGGAAGTGACTTCATGGTATTTCATGCCATTTTGTTAATTTAGAAAATTCACAGGATTTTGAAAAGATTTAATAATTTAACCATGATAAATTGTTTTTTGGAATATACGAGGGTCTCTCCCAAACATAATCATATTATCTTCGTTCCATGTGAACTACTGCTCTTGGTTTTGCCGACTTGTTAGAAGGTGTTGATCCAGCGAAATGTTAGCATGAGTTGGTACGCTTATTCTGAGTTGGATTTTGTCTGCTTAAATTCAATTAATTGAGACTACGGTTTTGATATAAATCAATTTAACGACAATCGGATGTACCAGTCTTTTTGAGTGGGAAAAGTCGGGAATATTTGAATAGGGAAACTTGTTAAGCAAACTCCAATTTTTCAAAAAAAAAAAAAAAAAAAAAAAAACCGAGTCTATGAGATATATCTAATCCTTCTTTTTGGTTTTATCTTTAGCCTTCACTTCGCCAAACCAATTGATTTGCAGCCATGTCGGTCTGGAGTTAGTTCACCACAAAAACTCGTGCTTTGTCGGCAAACCAGATCGCATTTGTTCACACTTGGTGGACCAGTCTTCCGCTTTTGAAAGTCTACACTGCACGTCTATTTCTCGGATTGTCCATTTTGAAAGTCTCGCATGTGTGATGCGCGTGATCAGCAAGGCTATGTGCCCCGCTGTCAGCAACAACATTTAAATGCTGGCGGGAGGCCGGGACGAAACCCGCCGCCATTAACGTCATAATGGAGCCCTTTTTCTCCTCCCAAGGGAACGAGGAGGAGCCTCTCGGCTGGGCATGGGCCCTCTCTCCGCCGCTGTCGCCTCCTCCAATAGCCAGCTCGTTCAGGGGGTACAAAAGTCCGGAACCAGGGTTGTCTCCCGCCGCGTCACGTGATGGCCCAGCAAGGAATATGCAACGGAAAGTAATCGAGTATTTGAGGATTATCCCGTTCTCAAAGCTCGGGGGCCTCGAAGAGTACAAGGCAAGCCGGAGTTTCCGGCAGCTGATGCGGGAACGGCTGCGGAGGGGGAGGGTGAGCCAGGGCTACGACGAGCTGTTTTCTGTTCTGCCAAGGATGTCCAAGGTAGGTCCATGCCAATAATGTCATTGCTAATTCTTCTAGGAATTGAGAGTTATTGTTCTGCATGTTTCTCTCTAGGTTTGCAATATCTCGATGGTCCAATCGTCGGTCGCATACTTGAAGGAGATGAAGGGAGCAGTCGAGAGATTACTCGAGCGAAACAGGGAGCTAAACGCAATTGTAGCCGCAAGAGAAGGAGAGAAGGCGAAGGAGACGAATATTAGGATTCAGGTGCCAGATCCATTACATGCCATGGATTCGATGATCGAAGCTATGAGGTGCTTGAAGGTGATGGGCGTGAAAGCACGGGCTATCCGAGCCAACTTGCACGGTCGGGATGATTGGATTTGAAAAACCACGCAGCTTGTTTGGCAATGGATCAGGATACGAGATGATTAGGGTCTGTTTTCGATTGACAGATTACCTAGTTTAGCTCTGCATAGAGTCATTGGTGCTCATCGCACTAATTTTGATAGTTTGGTTTCTTAATCCGCTGGCTGCAAAACGTGCCCGCAAGAGTCCGGATTGCATGGGCTCCCGGGCCCGACAATTTAAGTTCCAAAGCACACGTAGAGAGAGCATTTGCTCTGTTTTTGCACTCTTATAAACTGAAAAAAATATACCCATCCAGAACCTAACCAAAAACATATATTTTTTTTTAAATTTAAAACGTGTTATTTAGTTTACCTTTTTCAAGCCCAAAATCAAATCAAAGCCATATTTTTTAAATGTAAACTCTATTTTTTATTCACTCTTTTCTGATCCAAAATAAAATAAAATTTAAAAATAGACTCATAAATATAATTTTTTGACACTCATAAATTAGTCCAAAATTTTTGATAAGCTGCTCCAATCAAACCAATTTTCTTAATAAATAAATCAAATAAATCAAGGAACAATCTCTTTCAAACACAAGTTTTAAAATTAGATTCAAGATTTGATCAAAATTTACTGTAATTTTATAAATAAACTCCTAAAATCTAAATATTTATGAATAGATATAATCTAACGTGATTTTGCCACAAACACTTTTAATGCATTTTGAGAATTAGATTCTAAGTATTTTACAGTAAAAATTCTTAGAAATATGGTTCTTTTGCAAATAAATTTTTTAAACATATAACTTTATAAATAAGTCTTTGAAAATCGTGAAATCATAAATATACTTGATTTGAATGACTAAAAAGTCATTGTTTCTTGTAGATGAAAATAACAGAGACTAATACATGAAAAATTCAATTAGAACATGATGATTTTGCAAATAAATACTCAAAAATTGTAAATACTACATAAAAGTCTAGATCATAAAAAGAGTCAAATGAGTCATTCGGGAGTAGGCAAGAGTTCAAAGGCCACAAAAAAATGGTATCCACAGTTGTGATCCTTATGTGGAATCTCGATCGACCGCTCACAATGATTAAAGAATCTTGGGAAGTAATTAAGAAACACAAATCAATTAAGTTGATTTTGATGGGTTTTCATGTTATGTGAGTCTATGACTTCCAATAGGCAAACCTTTATTGTCAATTATCCTGAAAAATATTAGGAACCTCCTCACTAAAAGATCTAGAAAATGTAATGGAGATATGGGTGAATTGAATTGACTTATTTTGATTTGAGTCATGGGTTTAGCAAAGAGCTTGGGGTTAGTTTCAGCCAAACTTAATTTGATTTTAAGGATTGCCGACAACCTTATCTTATATCAATTAACTCCATTGATTTGAAGGAACCACTAAAAGCTTTATCCTATGTTAGTTTACCCTTATTTGTTTTTGAGGTGTTACCGATGATCTCAACTTCTATAAGTTAACTCATTTGATTTTTGGATCCAACTCTTAATGGATTCTTGATGGATCCTTAATGGATTTTGGATCCAATCCTTAATAGGTCTTTGGTCGATTCTTAATGGATCTTAAATCTAATCTTTAATTGGTTCTTGATGGATCATTAAGGATCTTAGATCCAACCTTTAATGGGTTCTTGATGGATCCTTAATAGATCTTGGATCCAACCCTTAAATGGGTTTTTGGTGGATTCTTAATGGCTTTTCGATCCAACCCTTAACAGGTTATTATTGTATCCTTAATAGATTTTGGATCCAACCCTTAATAGGTCTTTATTTGATCCTTAATGGATCTTGGATCCAATCCTGATTGGGTTCTTCTTGGATCCAAGTCCAACCCGTTAATGGGTTTGACTTTGAACCTTAATGGATTTGGGTTCAAGTTCAAGTTAGTTTGGTTCAACTTGGTTTTAGTTTAGGTTTGACCTAATTCTAGATCAGGCTAGACCTATTTTTGGTTCGGATTTGACCTAATTTTGGTTAAGGTTAAACCTAATTTTGGTTCAAATTTGAGTTTAGTTTGACCCAATTAGGGTTTAGTTCAAACTTGGTTTAACCTAATTAGGGTTCGATTTGAATTTAGTTTGACCGAATTAGGATTCAATTCAAACTTGGATTGATTTTAGGTTGACCTAATTTGTACTCAATTAGGGTTGGGTTTGAATTTGATTTGATTTAGTTGACCCAATTTGAATCCCATTAGGATTGGGTTTGGACCTATTAGATTTAGGTTAACTCGATTTGAACCAAATTAGGTTTAGGTTTGAATTTATTTGATTTAGGTTGACTTAATTTGAACTTGATGAGGTCTGGGTCTGTACTAGTTTGATTCAGATTGACTTGACTAGGACTCGATTGGGTTTGGGTATGATCCAATTTGAGTTAGGCTAACCTGATTTGAACCTAATTGGGGTTGGGTCAAAATCAATTTGACTTGGATTACTTGAATTTGGATTTGGGTCTAGTTTGATTTGAGTTTTCGCCCTTTAATTTGATCGATTTAGGTCCATTTCATGGTTTGTTCGAGTCGATTTGGTTTGTTGGTTTACTTTAGCCAATTTGGCTTGAATTTAATGTGATTAAGATATTTAATTTGATCAATTTATGTTAATCAATTTGATCTTAGTTCAAGAGCCCTCGGGCTATTATAATGGCTTTAGGTGAGTCTATTGTTGATCTTGAGTCATGCTTGACTTTTAGGTGGGCTCATAGGCTGACTTTTAGTCGATTAGACTTTCAGGTTGACGAGCCCGCAGACTAGCTTTGGGTCAATTTAGACTTTTAGTAAATTCACATGTTGACCTTTAATCAATTTAGATTTTTAGATGAGCTTGCAGCTATCCTTGAGTTAATCTAGACTTTCATTGAGCACATAGGTTGGCCTTGAGTTAGAATATGATTTTTGGGCAAGCATGCAAGTTGGTCCTAAACTATTTGAATCAAGCCTATGGATTGGCCTTGAGTTAGAATTTAGTTTTCGGGTGAGTTCGTAGGATGGTCCTAGACTAATTGACTTTTAGGTAAGTCCGTGAACTAACCTGGAGTTATAATTTGGTTTTCAGGTGAGTCAGCTAGTTGGCCTTTGATTGAGTGACTTTTAGATGAGACTGTAGGTTGGCGTTGAGTCATAAATGAATTCTAAGGCTAGCCCGTGGGTTGACTTTATGTTGATTGAGCTTTGAGTGAGTTCATGAACTAGTCTTAGTCAGAAACTAGTCTTCGAATGAGCCTGCAAATTGACCCAGGTTGATGGATGACATGAAATAGAGGCGGAAATGTTTCTTTTTTAATTATTAGCAAACTTTCTTTCCTTTTGTTGCAACTACTTTAGGTCACAAATCTTTTTTTCTACACGTGGCCCCTTCTTCTTTTCCTTTTCTTTTAATTTTTTTGGGCTAATTCTATATAACTCCTTAAATTTTACTAAATTATATATTTCTTTTCCAAACTTAAAAGATTATGTATAACTCTTCGAAATCTTGCCAAATTGCATATTTCTCCTTGAAACTTGAAAAGTTGCATATAACTCCTCAAATTTTTTTTCAAAATATATATATCTTCTTGAAACTTAAAAATTGAATCTCTTTTTCATTTCTAGATATATTGTAAAAATTTTATCATATATATATTTATCATTAGAATCAGGAATATTTTAAAAATATATATCATTTAAAGTTATTTAGATAGAAATATAAAGACAAAAATACTCTTGACTTGGTTAAAGAAGACTTTCATAGTAATGTCATCATTACTAGAAACTATGTTGTCCTTGGCTAGTTTAAACTAGTTTCAGTCAGATCTTGAATTAAATTTAAAACAGAGATGTAAATTGCTAATTTTACTATGAGCTACTTTAAACTCATTTCAGCTTGATCTTAACTAGACTAGAGCTTAATTTAGACAATATTTGAGGCTTGATATAAACCAAATTTAGAGTTAATTTTATTTATATTCTTTATTACATTAATCAACACCTAATTGGAAGTATTTTTATTTTTTTACTTCAATTTAAATGATGTTAAACGATATATATTTTTTAAATTGATTACTTCTAATTATAAGTTTATATCTAAATTTTTTTCAATATATTGAGAAACTCAAGAGAAAATTATATTTTTTAAAGTTTCGAGGAGAAATGCATAATTTTCAAAAAAATATATATAATTTTTCAAGTTTTAAGTAAAAATATACAATTTAACAAAATTTCAAGTAGTTATTAATTTTTTTAATTTAAAAGAAAAATATATAATTTAGTAAGATTTTAAGGAATTATATGTAATTGAGCTTTTTTTTTTCATATCCTTCTTCTTGCTTTTCCCAAGACCGATTTCTTCACCCTTGTGAGCTTCAACAAAGCCTATGCTCCTCCCCACTGAATTTCTTCTCCCTATTTTAGCTTATTTCTTTTATTTTTACCATACCCCATCTTCTGCCCTTCGCCCATGCCTACCACTGGCCATGGGTCTAGGCCATATCCCGCTTTTTTCTCTCCATTGGATTTGTCTAGATTTGGCTAGATTCGGTGTTGACCAATAGCAAGCAACCATGGAGGGTAGCCAAAGCTCAAAGGCTGAAAGCTCAGGGATGGGAGATGACATGCGGCAGCTTGTTCGGCATCAGCAGTGTGGATATGGTAGTTCATGGATTGGCAATAGGAATTCCCACCTCCGATACCTTGAGAGTCATGGAGATAGGCAGCCATAGGGTTTTCCACACCTTGTGATGCTAGGAAGGGGTCGATGATGCTGAAGTTAAGGGTGCTAGCTCTTCGACATAGTGGGCAAGCTACTGCCAGTGCGACTAGAAGACAAGGGGGGCTGATAGGCCCTGGAGATGGTGGCACAGGTCTAAGAATTGGAGCAAGGGTTTGGTGGTGAAAGAAACTATGAAGATAAGCTTTGAAATTTTATCCATGTTAGAGGTAACATGTTTTACTTATAATCCTCATAAAGGAAGGATTTGATTTTACTATCTTGGAGGTAATTCATTTGATTTTACCACTTTGGAAGTGATGAGCTTAATCTCACCATATTGGGGGTAGTCAATTTGATTTTGCCACCTTGGAGGTGTTGAGCTTGATTTTTCCATTTTGGAAGTGATGTACTGCTCTTGCCATTTTAAGGTAGCATGTTTAATTTTACTACTATATGATTAGTTTATTTGAAGTCTTCATTAAGAATTTCATGACTTCCTATTTGATGCTATGGATTGTGGGACAAAGAGTAACATTGCATGTCCCTTTGGATGTCATAACAGCTAACATCTTAATTATTCACTTAACTTCCATTTTAACCATTGGCAAGAAAATTATTTGTGCCCCCTACTATTTTGAGGTGGGGGAGAATCTTTGATCAATTTCATGTTTTAATCCCTTAGTTACATGTCACCTTGGTGAGCTTTTGATGGAAAATTTTTGATTTTTTCGTTCACAACCTTTTGATGGTGGAAGAATGAAAATTTTACTTGGTGTTAACTTGTGGATTAGTCGTCCACTTCAAACGCTTCAGTACCATGCTTTTCTTGAGCATTTGAATGAAAGAATACTTGATTTTACTTTCTTCATCTTCTTTTATGAGAGAATAGATTAATCATTTGATTTAACATTTATAGAGGATGCTTGGGCAATATGTCCCCTGTCCTCATTGTGTGCTCTTTGGAAGAGAGCTCTTGCATGTGCTCAAATACTTTAGATATGAGAATTTCTCATTTTCATCATTGTATAGACTAGCAAGGGGGTATGGTACTTTTTTTTTGAGGAAAACATCCTATTTTGATTAAAAGGAGTGTCACTTTCTTTTTTTTAGTAGGCTAGAGCTCTACATCCATAATGGGAAGATTGCTACTTGACAATTATTGGGAGAAGAGATCCCAACCTATATTGGAGTGGCTCCAAAATTAGGGCCTAAAGGGAAAGATCTGCCCCAGTCTTGATCACTTTAGGTAGTGATTGATGACTTGACTAATTGATTCAAGCAATTTGACTTAGATTATTTGGAGGGTTTTCTTAATCTTCTTCACCTTGTCATTCATACCATATCTTGGTAGAATAAATAATAAAGCAAAAAGTTGCTATTTTCATGGAACTTGTCTTCTATAATGTCATATTGGCATATTGGAGTAGGACACACTATAGAATTGGCTAGATCAGTGAGCAAATATCTTGAACAGTGCTTGTCAAACTATAGCACCTCATCTGATAGTTCATCTTTAGAAGGCCAGATTGGTGCATGAGGTCCAAGAGAACTAATATTATGAAGTGATGTTCTTTTTTTTTTTTTTTTTACTTTGACTATGATGTTGGAAGAAGCGAATGATGCAAAGTATATATGCTTGTACTTATTTTTGAAAGAAAAATTTCTAGTGATTCATTTTTGAAAATATTTTAGTAAATAGGTGATATATCCTTCTATCTTCAATTAATGCCTCCTACTTGATTCAACTTACTAAAATTTAAGAATGATTTTATCTCAGGATGTGGTGGGTCATCAATTAATCTCCCGTCTCTAGTGCAATATTTTCTTCAAGAATATATTTTTCTGGTGACTTTTCTATTTTTACCATATTTTTATTGATTAATTACTTCTTTGACTTAACTTTAATCTTGGATGCCTCTTAATCTCAATTTTTAAGATTTACATATCTATAGATGCCATCAGCTACTTACTATTTGAGTGGTCTTTCTTTTGAGATAAGTTTGGATTAGTCCTCCTAATTTTGGCATGCAATCCAATTTTCTCCGTCTTTTCAATTTTTTTATTTTTTTCTCTCTACTTTTTAACAATTTCATTCTTCTTTTGAGGGTCCAAGGTTTGTGGACTTGCATATATTAACTAGTTCTTACTCTTTGAGTTTGCCTCTCTTGGTTTGATTTTCTATATGAGATTTGTCTATTTAGGACTTTATTTTCCATTCTTCATTTGGGAGGTGACTTTATTTTCCATTCTTCATTTGGGAGGTGATCTTTTGCCTTTATGAGAAGATTCCCAAGAGGTTATCTTTCTATCATTATACTTTTTTCTTTGAAGTAACTTTCCTAATAGGTTTTTTTGTCACTTATAGACTGGTCATCATATTTCTATACTTGCATTCCTAAAGTTAACTTAGGGTATCTATGGGTGGAGGAGGTGTAAGGATTCCAACTCTACCATATTCCACTATCAACTATCCTTATCTTCAAACATCATTGTTTCATCTTCAGAGGCTTTATTTCTAAGATATAAAGTGGTTCACCTAAATATTAAGAGAACCTTTTCATTTTATGTCTCTTATAAAAAAATTTTATTTTATGTTTTGCATCGAGAAATATGGAATACATACTTGATTAGTTAGTTTTGATTTGACTAGATAATCTATCATAGGCTAACCATTTTTTAGTTTTATGATTTCGAAACTCATGCAATCATTTGACTCTTTCATATTGTAGATTTGGCGCGAGTATCCTTTTTCTTAGTTACTCATCCATTAATCACTCTGGTATTATAAGATAGCATGACTCCTTTTTTAGCTGAAGAAGGTTGAACGGATATTCTTCTATTATCCTCCTTTAGCCCTTGTAGCGTTGAAGGTAAGGATTATGAAATCTAGCTTTAGCTTCAATTGGGGGTCCTAAAGTCGATTGAACATGCCATCGATCCTTCCTTTACTTGCACTACTTATATTAGCTTTCTTGACTTCTAGGGTAGATTACATGCAGTCAAAAACTAAGTTTTTACCTATTGTCAAATCTCTAGAAGACCGATCTCCTAGTTTATTCCAATGGGCTCTCTGTTTCATCATTGAGATTTGGCATAATAATTTTTTACCATGGCCTATTGAATGGGCTTGGCCATTGCCCCTTGGGTAGACTTGGTCTTTGCCCACTAGATAGGAGGTCTTTGTTCCCTGGATGGGAGGTCTTTGCCCTCCTAGATCAATGATAGTCATAGTAGCAACAATAGTGCTAGGAATAGTAATATTGGTGGCAAAAGTGGGAGCACCATGCATAAATTGATGGGGTTGGATGCAGTCCCATAGCTTATATGGACCTCAATTATTGGTTGAAGAACGTGTACCACAGATCCTTGACCAAGGCTGGTGGTGTAAATTAGCAGGAGGACCATTTAATGATGTCATTTCCCTTGTAATGGAATGAATTAATCATTAGTTTTTAACTTTTCTTCTTCTAATATGTGTCTATATTAACTAGGTTTCTCTACTTAGAGGAGAAATCATATCCTACTGGATGTGTCAAAATTTGTGGCTAACTGGTATTCTTAGGTATTTAGTTTACATAATATATATCTTTGGCACAAATCAAAGAAAAGAAACGTACCAGATATGCCATAATTTATGGAGATGAAATTGACCACTCGGGATAGTTAATGACCCCGAGGAGAAATCTTGAAATAATAAATAAAAATATATGGTTGTTTGAATGTGCAATCAGGTGTTGTGAAAACATAATTTTCAACAAACACAAATTTCTATTATTAATTATCTTAACAATCATCATAAACCACCTAAAGTGAGAGACCTAGCTAATAAAAATAGAAACACAAAAAGAAAAAAAGCATAACTTGATTAATTTAAGGGAATATATATGGCTTAAATAAGAACATATCCTCACTTTATAATTTAAAAAATTTAAATTCATAATCCTAAAAGGATATGAAATAAGAAAGGAAGTGGAAAAAGGCTTCATGCACCCAGTTGTCCCACTCTCATGTGCTTGACTGCATAGAGTCTAACTCGAACAGATGTTTGGTTTGGTCCCTAGTGAATGTCGATAACTTGACTTAATTTTAAGATGTGACTATCTTATTTTGTGTCAGTTGACCCTATTAAGATTTGAAGTGGTCACTAACAATTTTTAGCTTATTGTCAATTGACTTCTTTTGATCTTTGATTGAGAGAATGATTAGCGGCTTTAACTTATGTTAATAATTTTTATTTTGATAATTGATGACTTCTTGGCTTGTTGTCGATTAAATTTGGAGCATCTTTGATGGCTTTAAACTTGTATTGGTTGAGCTTGAAATGTGACCGATGGCTTTTGGCATATTATTGGCTGACTTCTTTTGAGCAAGCCTTTTGATTGATTGACTAAGTGAGTTCAAGTCTAGCTTAATATAGTTTGATATGCTTAGTAGTCTTGGCTTATACTAACCATCTCTAATTTGATAATCAATGGCCTGATTGGCATATTGCCGATTGGATTTAAAGTGTCATCAACAACTTTTAAGCATGTGTTGGCTTAGCTTGAAAGAAGTGTCATCAATGGCTTCTAGGATTGATAGTTTCAAAATATAGCCAAGGGCTTCATATGTATTGTTGGTTGACTTCGATTGAACAAGACGTTTGGCAGATTAACTATGTGAATTTAAGCCTGTATGATCGAACTTGATCCTCCAGGATAGCAAAGACCTTGAAAAGTAATCTCAAAATAACAAAATAAAAATATGGTGATTTAAATACCCAATTAGATATTGTGAGAATATGACTTCCAATAGGTATAAGTTTCTATTATTAATTACTTCAATAATTACCAGGAGCCTCCTAAATTAAGAAATCTAGCTAATAAAATAGAGACACAAAAGAAAATAAGAAAATATAATTTAATTAATTTGAAGAAAGGGATACATGGCCTAATAAAGGACATACCCTCATTTTATAATAAAATAAATCTAGATTTGTGATCATAAAAGAATATGAAATGAGACAAAGAAAATAGAAAAGAAGTTTTGATGTTCACTACTAGCCCACTCTTGTGTGCCCGATCGTATGGAGTCTGACTTGAACAGATCTTGGCTTGATCTTCGGCAAATATTGTTAATTCAATTTGGTGGCATTGTCAGATGGGGCATGTAAGAAGAATGAGGAGTTTGAGGTGTTTCCAATAACCTGAGCATTGGTAATAACCTCTTCTGGTTGAAGTATTTCTCTTAGCCTAGTGGCATTAGCAATAACTTTCTTTTTTTTTGAAGTGTTTTCATTAGCCTGGTGGTGAAGTATTTTTGTTAGCTGATAAGACATTAGTGATAACTTTATTTGGTTTGAAGTATTTTTATTAGTTGATAAGATATTGACGATAACTTTATTTAGTTTGAAGTATTTCCATTAGCTAATAAGGTATAGACAATAACTTTATTTGAATGAGATGTTATGGCTAATTGACTAAGCGAGTTCAAACTTACCTTAATTGCATTTGATTTGATAATTGATGGTCTTTTAGGCATCTTATCAATTAAATTTAAAGCATTGCCAATGCTTTTGGATTTACTTAGCTTAAAAGATGCGTCATCAATGGCTTTTAGGATTGACTAGCTTTGAAGTGTGACCAACAATTGTGAGTTTATTGTTGATTGACTTTGTTTGAATATGGTGTTGTAGCTAACTAAATAAATACATTAAAGCCTATCTTAGTTCGATTTGATTTGATAATTGATGATTTCTTAGGCATATTTTTAATTGAATTCGAAATATTGCCAATATTATTAGGTTGACTTAGCTTTGAAGTGTAGCCGATAACTTCAAGCATAGTGTCAATTAACTTTGTTTGAATAAGGCACTTGGTTGACTGTCTAAATGAGTTTAAGCCTACCTTAATCCAGTTTCATTTGATCTGAAGTTTAGACTTAGTTTGGTTTGAGTCGGATTTGATTCAATTCGTTGTTCAAAACTTGGTCTTGATTCAAATATGATTTGATTCAATTCAATATTCATAACTTGATTTTGATTTAAGTCTGATTTGGTTCAATTCGAGTTAGGCTCGACCTTTTGTTAGACCCTTATCGATTTCTTAATGGATTTTTAATAGATCTTGAATTCAAACCCTTGATAGGTTTTCATTAGATCTTTGATAGTTCTTGGATCCAACTCTTGATGGGTTTTTGATAGATCCATAATAGATGTTAGATCTAACTCTCAATGGGTTTTTATTGGATCCAGACTCAACCTGTTAATGGGTTTGGGCTTGAACCTTAAGGGGTTGTTTGGTTGGGGGTCAAGGTCAAGACTAGTGAACCACTTTTGTAAACTAATATCTTTTTATCAAAATTAAGCCTTCAATAATTTAAAACTCAAAAAACTATTTAATTTTTTATAATAATTTAATTTAATAATAGTATAAAATAATAAATATTAATTTTACAAGAAAAAAAATAATTCTAAAACGAGCTAATCCTTGTCCTAATCTCAAAACAAACGGGGCCTAACAGACTTGGGATCAAGTTCACGCTGATTTAGGTATAACTTGATTTTAGTTCAGGCTCAACTTGGTTCTGATTTAGGTTTAACCTAGTTTTGGTTTATATTTGAATTCAATATAACCCAATTAGTATTTGGTTTGGACTTGATTTAACCTAATTAGGATTTGATTCGAATCTAGTTTAACCCAATCAGGGTTTAATTCAAATTTAATTTGATTTCGGATTGACTTAATTTGAACATAATTGGGGTTGGGTCTGAATCGATTTAATTTGGATTAATTCAATTTGGACTTGGGTCCAGTTCAATTTGAGGTTTGGTCTATTAACCTGATTGACTTAAATCCATTGAGTGATTCATTTAAGTAAATATGATTTTATTTGCTCAATGTGATTGAATCACTTTAATTTGATCAATTTAATTGGAGAACTCTCGGGCTGTCATGATGAATTTGGATGAGCCCGCGAGTTGACCTTATTCCGAATAGATATTTGGTGAGCTCACAAGCCGGTCTTACGGTTCCGATGAGGAGGGCCGGCTCCAGGTTGGATCCTGTAGGGGCACGGCTTGGCGCTGGCCGCCGAGAAGGGCAGCTGGGGCAGCAATGGTGAGGTTGGGGTTCCGGTTGGTTTTATGGTTCTAGTAAGGGGGTACAGAGGTGTGAGAGGCGGCATAGTGGTAGTGAATTGGCTCTGGCCAAGCTCCGGTGTGGCTCTTGCGTAGATGCAGGCGACGATGAGTCATGGCAACAAGATAGGCCGGCAAAAGGTGGAGTTCGCTGGCTACCAATGGCCCCATGAGAGCAAAGATGGCAGCGGGAGCAGCAGAAGACACTCGAGAATTCCTTGAAGACAAAACAAAGCAATCGGAAAGAGAGGATAGGAAAGAAGAAAAAAAGAATAGAGCTAAGTATGACCCTCATTTCCTGATTTCTTCTTTAGCTCTCTCTATTTTGATCCTTTCGACTAGGTTGTGATAATCTCCTATTCATGTCCTTGATTTTTCTTTTTTTTTATCTGACTCTCCTTTTATATCGTAGGATGGAACAAATTATTTCAAAATGAAAGAATATTCCCCCACCCCCCCTTTTTTTTATTTTCTTATTTTTTTTGAGCAATTGATAATATTGGGTGAGAATATTTGATTGAGAATGAAAATATTCAAGACATCTATTTGTAAATATATAAATATTAAACTTGTAATTTGAAATTCTAAGTTTCAAAACCTTTAATATCTTTCTTGTAAAATTTTCTTTTAAAAATAATTCAAATTTGGACTTATTTATAAATAAAAATATTCAAGGGATCTATTTATAAATGTACAAATATAAAACTTGTAA